>LN483458.1:0-53426 GCA_900002565.1 Culicoides sonorensis | reverse complement strand
AAATAAATAAAAAAAAATTGTTATTTTTTTTTTGTTTACTTTGCAGAGTTGGTACTAAAACTACTCTGAACATCTTTGAACAAAAAATAAATACCGTTCACGCATTTGCAAGATATCCACGTTAAATTTTCTCGAATATCGTGTGGGTCATTTTGAAAAGCATGGTATCTCTCAAAAACTATATTTCATTGTTAATATACAAAATTTGTATTGAAAACATCATCAATACAATATAGGTATTTTGCTAGTCTTACCATAGTTATTTTTTGGTTAAAACCTTAGAAATGGACATTTTGAGCGCAAATTTCTAAATAAAAAAGTTTTTTTTTTACGAATATATATTTTTTGGCATTCTTACTTCAACTATTCATACTGATTTCATTTAAATTCCGAAATTATTTTGATTAATTCTTCAAAGTTTCACAAATGTTCCTTAATAAAATCAGTAAAGATCCGAAATTAATTTCCAAAATTGTAATATACACTGAAAATAAAATACTGTTAAGTTAACAGGATGAAATTTTTAACAGTATATATAAAATATTTAAATATAAATCTGGTTATCACCACTACAAAAACTTTAAATATCCTGCGTATGCCACCAGATATATCCCGAGTAGCAACATAAAATCTGGTAAAATTGACAGTATCCTGTGTACCGCTAACTAAATCATATGAGAAAAGTGTCTATAACCAGATATTACTGTGCTATTTACAGGGTCATGATATGAAACGTTAAAAAAAATATTTGCTAACAAATAATGAAATTTTCTGAATTTTTGACCACATATAAAAAAAATCTTTACGCAATTCTTATTATAATTTAAGATTAGAGATATATGAATTAATATTTATAATTTTTTTATTTTATACTTCATTCATTTCATGTAATCACTTGTTATTGATTTATTTTTTATTTTTATTAAATTTTTTGTATTTACTGTCAAATAATGTGGCATCCACTTATATTGGTTACACAATTACATATGTAGCTGTAACAACACAATATGTCATAAGCACTACAATATATAATGCAAAATTTAAGATATGTTTTTTTACGGCAACTAGATATATTATTATTTTTACAGTATATCTTGTAAAATTAACCAGATTTGTAGTGTATCAAATAGTTTGCCTTATAATGTCTACATTATATCTTGTAGCATAAGGGCAGATAAATACTGTAGAGTACACTAGATTTCTACAAATCTGGCAAATATTACAAGATATACTGTAGCTCACGCCTGTCTTTTCGTTCGGTGTAGTCTCAGATTTAAAAAAAAAAAAAAAATAAATTCCAAAAACATCCTAAAATTCCATTTATTTTTGAATATTTTGGTTGCTGTGTTGCTTAAATATTAAAAATTTCAATAAGTAAATAGCGAAAATTAATGTTTTAGAGTTATTCATTTTGAAACTTTCATAAAAAAATAAAATTGAATGCGTACCAAACAAGCGCGGCATCCGTATGAATCAGCAAAAAGCATTAGTTTTCAACCATATTGTTTGGTTTGAACAATTTCTTATAATTTGAATGAAAATTATAGAATTTTCGCCCTAAAATCTACATTTTTTTACAATTCATAAAATGTTGTATAAGATTCTTAAAGATATGTTTCTGTCGTTTCCAAAACTTATTTTAAATTTTTTCTACGATTTGTATTTTTCAAGATATTACAATTTAAAAAATAATATTTCTGTGATTATTTTTATTTAAAATATTTGCCGTAGACTCTACGACAATTAATATACGTACACGATACTATACACATACGTACATGTATACAGAATATACCACCATACTTACAAAGGTATACAATTGTGAACGACAGTTTTAATACAGTACACTAACAAAGTTTACTTTATCACTAAAAATGATTACCAAATAGGTAACAAAATTTACCGAATGAGTATTCAATTTGGTTACCGTTTTGGTAATTATAATTAGTGCATCGGTAAATCAGAATTACTTCACTGAGTATCGAAATTTTTAACGGGGCAAGAAACGAAAAATATTATGCGAAAAATAAAACAAATATAAATTTTCTCTCTCGTTTTCCTTGCTACTAAGCCATTTCACATCCCACTTCAATGAAAACTGGGTGATAATAATAGTACTTCTGCTTCATGCCACGTACAAAGGAATTATGGGGATTATATTTTATTCTGAAAGTTTTTCTTGTTCTTTTGTGCCTCATAATTTTTTTTGTCTATTTTATTTTATACACATTTTTTTTGTTATATTTTGTATTTGAACACACTTTTCAAGTGTTCTGTTTTTATTTTCAGTACTCCATCGAGAATTAAATCCCATAGTTAAAGAAATTTCGTCTTCAGTATAAAAGAAAAGAATAAAATGGGTCAAATTTAACCTTGATATTGATTTTTTACAATGAAAATGCACGAAATTTAACTCGAATAATCAATTATGCTCCTGGTGATGGGTGCTCAGCCCCATATTTCAATTTAAACCTTTTTAAATACATTCATGAATAACTTTCATAATATTATTTATAATCGTTTTAATTAAATTTTACGCCAATATTGCACGGAATTCAAATTAATATAGTAATCATGTTGCTTTTGGAAAATTTCAAATGAAATTATTATTTTATTAAATTTATTACACACACACACACACATACACACTGTATATAATGAGTGTGAATATGCAAACAATGGCAGGTTGTCGACACAGATTGCGTGATAATTGATCATTTCTTTTGTTTTTTCGGTTTGTTTTTGGTCATATTTTAGGGTAAATTAAGCAGAAAATAATACTTAAACGGTTCTATTTAAAAGTTGCTTTCAATTAAAAATGAAATTATATATATTATTTTAGTAACTTACCAGTAAAAATTTCCTTCATCAATGAAGAACAGTCTCCTTTAAATTTTATATTTTTGTTTGAGTTTTGTGGAAAAGTACACAAAAAATGATGATAATAATAATCATGGTAATTTTCCACGCTCAAGACGATTAAAATGAAAGAAGCTAAGGAAGAAAAATGTTCCACAATCAAATTTGAACCAAAGACACGACAATAATCGTTCCATGAGACAAAGAAACAAAAATATAAATGTTTCCTTTCATTATGATACTTTTCTCAGCGTTCTTTCACAAAAATTAACTATATTTCATTTCACATGGAACACGTTAAATGTGATGCGTTATTAAAATATTTTTCTTTTCATTTTTTTTTCTTTTTCATCTTTAAATTTATATCACTTCCTTTTTGACAGTTTTATTATCTTTTTTGTCTTATTATGAATTAGATTCCAGGTGTTTAATTTCGAGGTTTTTATACATTTTTCTTTTTTTTTAACATAGATGTGATATTATTTTTTTTTCTTTATACCTTCTTTTTTTTAGTGAGTATTAAATACGGATTGATCCTATTCAAATTTAATCCTGAAAGATTTTGTCAGCTTAAAATTTTTACTTTTATCTTATTTTTTTTGTTACTGTAACTTTGAAATGTTATTTGATATTTATTATAAAAAAATGAGAAATTCTTACCACTGGGCGGTTAAGAAAATTCATTTTAATGGGACTCGTTTCATTGAATAAATTTTTTTAAAGTTTTTTAAAGAATTTTTCGAATTGGCGGATTTTTTAAAAAATTGCGGTATTTTGAAAAATTTTTCATTGAATAAATTTTTTTAAAGATTTATAAAGAATTTTTCGAATTGGCGGATTTTTTATAAAATCCGCATTTTGAAAACTTTTAAAAAAGTTCGAAATTTTTTGAAAAAACCAGCCATTTAAAAATTTTTGAAAATTCCCACCATTTTAAAAATAATCCACCATTTTAAAAAAAATCCTCCATTTTGAAAATTTTGTGTTTTTTTTTGAAATATTTGCCATTAAAAAAAAAAAACATTAAAATTTAGAGAAATCAGACACTTTGGACTTTTGACCGTTTTCAGTCTCTGGAGTCCAATCCATGAGCCCAATTTCTGAGCCTCATCTCAAAGCTAATGAGTTAAAGTTCATTTTTAAAAGCTTTTCTATCCAACAAAGGAAATCATAATTTTTTAAAAATTTTAACCGTTTTTTAACGGTTTTCAGGCTCTGGAGGCTCTAGTGTCCAATCCGTGAGCACTATCTCAAATCTAATTAGGTATAAATAATCCTTTTGAGTTCATAGTGAAATCCTTAAAAATTTATATTCATAATTTAATTTCATTAAAAATAAAATATATGCAAGTAAAGTGGAAACGCCTGGTTTTTTGATATGTCAAATGATTTTAAAAATCAAAATTTAATTTAATCTCAACCAAGAGCCATTGTGCGAGGGTACAAAGGACGTTGGGTCTCTGACCTTTTCACCCTTATTCATTTTGACCGGTGACCATATCTCAAATACCTCAAAAGTGCATAAGTTCGAAACTTCATATTTTCTTGAAATTTCTGAAAATATTAAATTTCAACAATAAAAAATTTTACAAAATGAAATTAATATTATGGGAAGCCAAATACTTATTTTGTCTGAAAATCATCTCATTTAGCAATATTTTTCATTGTTTCACATCACATGAGATATAAATTTGAAAATAAAAGCCCCACAAATGTCATAAATATAAATAAATAATATTTGAGCTCACTCATGAAATTTAAATCCTTTTTCATTTATTTTTCTGTTTATTTTCATTTATTTCCATTTATTTATTACAATTTTTTTTTGTTTTATTACATTTTCATTTCATATATTGTTTAACTTAACTTTATCAAACTTTGACCATAAACCTACAATGGCATTTTGGCAAAAACTGAAAATTTGATACAATGACAAAGGATATGTAATAAAATTGCATTTAAATGTAATAAATAAATAAATTTCGTTAGAAAAGGGAATTTTGTAATGCAATGTTATGACATTTCCTTATCACCCAAAGGCAATTTTTGTGAAATTTTAACAACAAAAAGTCAGTTAAATGTAAATTGTGTACTTTAGTCTTGCATTTGCATTGTTTTTTTTTTGTGTGATGTGACGTGAATGGTGCTTAAACGTGGTGGAAAACAATGAGCTTTGTTTCCATTGAAAGAGGGGAGAGAAAAAATATTTTCCTTTTATTGTTTCTTGAAAAAAAAGATGAAAAGTGAACTTAAATGTAAGTTTTAAACGGTTCTTTTCCTTTGATGAAGTGCTTTAATGTTCTGTGTGTGTGTGTGTATGGACGTTACATGAAATGACTTAAATATT
This sequence comes from Culicoides sonorensis, assembly GCA_900002565.1. Classification (NCBI taxonomy): domain Eukaryota; kingdom Metazoa; phylum Arthropoda; class Insecta; order Diptera; family Ceratopogonidae; genus Culicoides; species Culicoides sonorensis. The sequence continues at coordinate 48,220 of LN483458.1, read as the reverse complement.
TAGTGTAACTAACTCTTGAATTTAATCACATAAATTTACCTTTTACATGAAAAAAAAAGTAATCAAGACATTTCCAAGAAATTCGTCTAGAACGTAAAACTTCATTAAATAAATCATGTTTTATGTGTGTTCAGTGCAAAATCATCATGCTTCTTTTTTTCTTCGAGCTTTTATTTAAGTTTACATTCAACATGATAATAGATAAATAGTTTTCATGTTCTTTTATCCCATTCATATACAATTTATTTTTGTGTTCATGTCTGACAAGCTATTGTTATAATGTCTCATGATTATCATTAGTCTCTATGGGCTTTTATGTCTGAATTGAATGACTAAATATGTTATGTTATATTTAACAAAAAAAAACTCTTATGTAAAAAGAGGAAAACAATACAGATGAAATTTAAATTTTGAACACATGCTCAAATGAAAATGTAAGTATGTTTTTGTTAAATCACAGAACAATTCGTATAAAAAAAATTGAAAACGTGATTTTAAATGAATTTCATAAGTGCATTGAATCAGATGCAGGTTTTAAGGGTCCCGCAAACCACCCGCATGATATTCAAAGACCATCATATTCAATTTTTTTCAAAATCGGCATAAATAGCGCTTATAATTTGATACCGTGAACGATCTGAAGCCCTAAGCAAAGTAATTTGTTACGGATTGATTCGCATATCGCACTTCGAGGCGTTTTTGACTTAGAGATCTGCGAGGGCGGCTCAATCAAATTATTCTTTTAATAACAAACCATTAACTTGAATTGAGAAGCTACTCAAGAGAATTTTCGGTATTAAATTTCATGGCTGAAGTCCGATCTACGATCCTCTGAAATGTTTTTCGAACTATGTATGCCGCGATATGCGAGACGTCGCGTGATGTTAGACGTTGAACGAAAAGTTAAAGTTCTCATCTCCTAAATCTTCTTGAAATGAAAATTTCATAAAATGATCTAAAATACATAAAAATGTGTTCAATGAAAAGAAATTTCCATTTTAACAGTCATAAAACTGGTCTCAGTAGAGCATTTTCAATGAAATATTTTATGATATGACTGTAATATGAGGAAAAACACAATCACATACAAATCCAAACAAGTACAGATTATAACTGAAGGGTTTTGTTTTGTTTTGTTTTTAGAACCAGAGTATGATTATGTGGGTGTTTCCAGATAATATCACATGACTACAAGGCCTTTGGAGTGAAATGAGGAATTATTTTTGCTTGTGCAACTGGTGAAATTAAAATAGTGAAATTAAAATGGTGAAATTTATATGACAAATTACTTCCTACGCAGAAAATTTTCGTTTATTTTCTTATGAGATGACGATATGAGCACGGAAAGGAGAGATTTCAAGAGTCCTTGAGACAAATCCCAAGTCACAAAAAATAAATTTGTGGTCCTCTGAGAAGTGCATTGAAAATTATTAAACGGTCCTGACATATTGTATGATTTTCTTTTAAATTTGCACTAGACTTAACTTTTACAAGACGAACGAATGCGGCCTTTCTGACATTTGCCAGATTGTCCGTATGTCCAAAGCGCCACGACTGGTCCCCTCATCTCAAAACAGTTCCGAATTGAATTGAGGCGATCAAATCGCACTTATCACGAAAATTAATTTACATTTCAAAGTACATCACACTCATTAAATGTTCTTCAAAAACATCATAGGAAAAATCAATCCAAGTCTTAAACCGCACGATTAAATAAATAGATAATTTCATTTCATATCAAAACCTTGATGGTACATAAAAGCACACACATTTTCCCGTTATTTTTCCTATTTAATGCAAACAATTTTGTCAGAACAAAAGGGAAAACCTCCATTAAAGGCATTGTTCTATCATTTTTTTTACAAAACAGAGTACAAGCACACACAAAATTGTTTTGTTTGAAGTTTTTTTTCCATTATTTAAAAAAAAAAAATAATATAAAAAGTTTCCTCTTATTTGACTATCAACAGCAAATTTCACATTCACATGAATGAATTTTGATTTTCAGAGAGAAAAACACACAACAGATTAACCGTGTGTACGAGATCATGATTTCAAAGAAATCGCACCGAGTGAATTGAAACAAATAATGTTCGTTGAAAATGAATTGAATAAATATAAATAAATTTAAATTTTCTTCTTGTGAAATTAAATTCACCCTAAATATTAAAGTTTGAAATTTAAAGACATTTAACATAATTTTTTTTAAAATACAAATGAAAAGGCATCCATATAAGTTTAATTTAGAGAAATTTTTCTGCTTTAATGTAACATTGTATACGTAAAAATGGTTTGATCCAAATCTAACACGAAAAAGGCGAGACAGAATTTATCAGGAAAAAAAAGTTTTATTTTATTATATTTTATTATATTTTTTTTATTTTTTTGTTGTTGTTTGTCTTTTTTTCTCTCTCACAGAAACGTTCTTTAAATTGAACGATTGTTGTTTTTTTTGAACTTTTTACATTAATTTATTTATTTGTTTCGTTTGACATTTTTTTTTAAATGAGTGGTGTTATGTCGATGGGAACCATAAAAAATTTCTCTTAATTTAAAGAAAAATAAATGAAAAGAAAAGGAATAAATAATAATAATAATAAAATTTTGTAATGGATCACAGTGAAATTCGAAGAAATTGACAAAAAAAAAAGGAAAATTGAAAGAAAAATAAACGGAAAAAGAATTAAAAAATAAAAATTGATGTTTCAATTAAAGATGCAGAAGGATGAAAATAAAAGGAGACAAACAAAATTGTTTTGAACGTCTGCTTAGGGCAACAGTTGTTCAGGAGACGACATGTCACATATTTTTTTAATTTTTTATTCAAATTTTATTTCGTTTACTTTGAGAAAAATGAATTTAATTAGAAATTTCGTTACAAAGCGCCTTGTTGGCTTTGGTTGATTTCAGAATTCTGAGAAGGCAGAAAAATTTTCAAAGGACACCAAAATTTAAAAATTTTGACATGGTCAATTATAAAAAAAAATAAAAAATTCGAGGAAATTTAATTTAAACATTCAAAATTCACAAAATCAACAATTTCTGTAATTTCACTGTAAATTTCCTTTAATCTCTCATTAATGAATGAACATAATTCGGCTTAAATCGACCAACCATTAAAAATTAATTCACTGTAATTTTATTGTAAATTATTTTATTATTATGAGCATATTTCATTGATTAATTAGTTTGATAATTTTCCATTGAAATTGAAAATCAAATACAATTTCGTTTTTCTTTTTGATTTGATTTTAATTTTAATTTAAATTTTACCCTCAATTTAATTTATTTTTTTTTTGTATTTCAATTAAATTTTAACAATTTTAGTATATTTTTCAATTTTTAATTGTATTTTCCACTCTATTTTTCATCACAACTTAAATTCAGTTCAAATTTTATCACTTTCAATTGAAATTACATTTCTTTTATCAGTGATTTGCAGAAATGAATTCCATTCACATTATTTTTTTTTTCTTTCAATAATTTTATTATGAAAATTCATAAAATGGAAATAAATATTTCTTTTTTTTTTGTTAAATTTAATTTTCAATGCGATTAAATTTTTGCTTGTTTTCTAAGTGTCTTATCACGACCGTTGCTCACTTTTGACTGAATCATGAAAAACGAGTATCGAGTCGTTTTTACATTTTTCTTGTTGAGTATTTGTTGCTTTTGTGAATTTTTTGATTACTATATTAGTTATTTTGTGTGTGTTTGTGTGCATGAGCATGTGAATTGCTGAGAAATGTTTGTCTGTCTTATCATTTTCCCGGAGTTTTCACTGTTTCTCTTATCAGTTAAATGCTCAGTACTATTTTAACGAAAACATGACCTATATCTATTTTATATGTGTTTGAATGTGTCTCAACATAAAAAAAACAGGGGTTTGAGTCACATGTCCATATAAGCTCGTGTTATCATCAGGTGTTGTTTGTAACTTTTTTTGTACAGAATTTACCAGGCGTTATTTCGTTCTCTTTCTCTCGCTCTCTCACACAAAAAATTTAAATCCATGTAATGCTCATTTCAAATGAAATGAAATTGAAGGAGAAATCGTCGTTTATGAAAAACGATTTTAAGGAGAAAAGATTCCATGTCCAATTTACAAAATTAGGATTATTACCTTACTTTATTTAAATAAGAGAATCACGTTTTTACAATAAAATGAAAAAAAAATAAGTTGTGAATGAAACGAATAAGACAGATTTCGTCCTTTGACCTTGTACTTGGATGACCAATGAATTTGACAATGAACTGTATTGATCGATTAAATTCACTTTCAATTCAGAATCAGTTGAAAAGTTTTTGGATTTTATTGAATTTTTGATTTTATGATTGTTTCCAGCAACCCTTGAAAACGATTTTAATGGTCAATGAACATTTTTAGACGGGGGACAGCTAAAATCGCTTTTCAGCAACCTTTGAAATCGAAATTTATGATCAAAGAACATTTTTAGACGGGGGATTGCTAAAGCCATATTAAAGTCACATTTCAGCAACCCCCAAGTTATCCAAAACACCAAATAAGTCTTCTAAACCACTGCAAACGAACTACTTTTGAAAAATTCCTTTCATTTCTCACCTTCATTCCAACAAGGCTTTGTTTTAACCAATTACACACTCAAAAAGTAATATATTTATTAACACCCACCATAATTTACATTAAACCACATTAAAATCTATGTGGTTTGTAAAATTAACAAGGAAAATTACCAATATAAATTTATGTCACCAAAAATTACCCTCGATAATTACAACAGCTGACTTAATTAAATCCCGATTAAAAACAAATAAAATATAATATGATAAAATTGACCCTTTTATTAACATAAACAGACAAACACACACACAGACAAAATATAACAAAACAGTTATTGTGTCATAAAATAACAATATAATTATTTTGTTGTGAATGTTCCCATATCAGTCTCATAAACAACAAAACACCCGAAAAATAGTAGCAAAATGCATGCACAATATTTAGTCCAAAAAAGAGACAAAAACAATATTACATTAAATGTATAAAATAGATCGACCATAAAGATACGATGTAACACAATACAAGTAAATATTTTAACAATAAATTTTGCTACATAGGTGACTTTGGTAGAATTTTAATAATGTGGTACACACATCACATAATAGGATATTTAAAGCACACATAAAACAGCTTGAAACAAAATTAAATTAGTGGGAAAATACATAAAATGGGTCATATTTTTCCCTTAAAGCACTGTACGATGAGACAATTTTTCATTTGTGTAGACGCGTGTGTGTGTATGTGTGTGTGTGCGTTACAAGCAAAATTACAACACACTACATTGCGGTTAAGTTCATCAATTATAGGACCTTAACCATGTATGAAGTGCAAAAAAAAGGTTCTGGGACTTCATTAAACAACAACAACAAGTAAAAAGGAAAACCAAAAATTTTGTCCCTCTTTATTTTTGTTATTTTAAATTTTATCAGATGCTAAAAGAGGTTACTCTCATGTATGTGACACTTTATTAAAATTCATTTCATAAAACATTGAATTGAATTTTCGGTTTTGTCTCTTACAATTTTTACAACAAAAAGACAATTTCCGGTAAAATGATGAGAAAACAATTTAATAATAAATAATAATTTTTCTTTGTTTCAAAATTCTCTCTCATTTTGACATGAAATTTCATTTTCTTATAGTTTAAATTTCAAGAGGTGTGTGTGGGAGGATGATCAACACGATTGAGAATGTAATTTTACTTTCTTTGTTCTGATTTTACGACGATGATGTAAAAGCAATTTCAAATAAAATATCAGAATTTCAATGTTTTTTGATAAAAAAAAAATTATATTGTCAATTGCAGATGTAATTCGATTGATTCCTTTTAAGATCAAAGCTACGTTTCAAATTTCATTGCAACAAAAAGAGGCACAAAAATATGTTAAAATGTGTTCAGGTGAAAATGTTAAAAGTCAAGCCACAAATACGCAGCATGTGCTACTTGTCAAAGTGGATCAAAGTAACTTGACAATGGGCGTTTATCTGATATGTTTATTTTTGTGAAAATGTTGAAACGAAATACCAGGCGTTTCCATTTTGCATGTACATTTATTTGGAATTTAATGATAAAATGATGAATATTTTTAGCAGAATCAAGTGAAATGTCATTGAATTGATTATCATATGAAATTAATTGAAAAAAAATGGGATTTTGCAGTGAAAAAATTAAGAATATGATCGTGAACGAGACACAATAGCGCATTTTCAGACTTAGACTCGATGATTTTGGAAATTTTTTTTTAGTTTTTTATTATTTTGATACAAAAAACCAGGCGTTTCCATTTTTCATAAACATGTATTTGAAATGCCATTTGATTAACATACATGGACGCCAAGACCGCCCACAAAACTCACATTTTTTTCAAATCAACGTGGAATGTGCTAAAAACAAACCAATCCATTTTAATAATCGTCTTAACTTTGATCTTTAAACACAAAATCTTTCTTAAATAATTGATATTGTTCAATGATGTGCAAACAATTAAATTTCCTCTGAACGTTACACACTCAAACTCAAACAAAAACAATTTCAAATTTTCCCATGAAGCAAAGAGATATAAATCAAGCAAAGATGATAATTTGTGTATGAAATTGAAATGAGATGATATTCACTCAAAAACAAAAGTTTAAATTATCATTATGGGTCAGTGAATAAAGAAATTTTAATGTTTTTTTTATACTTTTTTTATCATCATTTTATTTGAAATGAAATTCATCCTTTAAATAATAAAAATAATAATAATGAGTGAATTGAAACCATTAAATGAAAACATGGAGGCCCAAAGGTATTATTTTTGTCCGTTTTATTCAAAAGTATCATACATTTAATATAAATAATAATTTAATTCATTTTATTTTATATTTTATTTTATTTAAATTTTATTGCAAGGGACGAAATTAGATTGAGATCATTTTACTTTTATTTTTTTTTGCAGTACAAAACAAACCCTTGTGGTCAATTTTAAATAAATTTAGATAATTTATCTTTTTACACCTTTGTTGATATGATGAAACAAAAAAAAATTTTAAAACGTTATTTTGGTCTTAGATAAGGCAAAATTTTCATTATTTTGATTGTTTTTTGAAGATAGAATAAAAAATTTACAATGAAATTCGTGGGAGTGAAATTACAATGAAATGAAAAGCTATTCAAATGAAAAAAATTGAAAACGTAATCGTGAATGATATACAAAAGCCCATTTCTATGGATACAGTTCCCCATTTTGGAAAAGGCGGTCATTTTATCAGTAAGTGTAATTGTTTTTTTCGACAATATACTCACTGTAAGTTGAAAACGCCTCGCAAATCAACCCGCATTATATGCATAGTCTAAGAGAATGCCCATAATTTTCGAAATTTTTATCCAAATTGACAGAAAATGCGTTTAAAATTGGATTCATCAAACATTTTGTAAGCATCAATCAAAAATCTTTGTCTAAGGACCAAATCAATTTGCTTACAGTGCTGAAGGTCGTCGTATATTAGATTTATCTACGTTACAGTACATGATTTCAAAATTTTCCATTCAGTTTCATTTCTAGGAAATTTTGTTAGAACAACATGCCATGTTCTGTATTTGAATAACTTTTGATTTTCATTGGAATGGAACCAAATACAACGAGAGTTTTTCATGTAAAACATGACTGTTTTATGGTTTACATGCTTTTTTCATAGTTTTACTTTTGCCGTCTATCCATGTAAAGGCTCTTTTGAATTTTTTTCACGAAGAGAAATACACATATCCTCTAAATTTGGGGTGATTCACTTATTAGGTCGTTAACTTGCGATTTACAAAGCATGGAAGGTACTAGACTGAAATTATCAACGACCTTGGCAGCCTCAAGGAGGGGTTTTTCTGACTTTCAGACCCTCTTTGTGATGGCCCAGATAGAAGTGCCTGTATTTGTCATCCTTTATCGATCTGCATACTCATCAACGACTTTTTCCCTGCAAAATTTTTCAGGAAAGCCTAAATACGATCAAAATTTCACAAAAAGTCCCCTCTGGAGCGTTCAATCGAATCAACTACTTTCTCGCTCGAAAATTTTTCATGAAGCCTAAGTACAACTAAAATATGGGGCTGAGAGTTAGTTTTGTTAGTTTAACGAAGAAAAAATGAAAAACAGCAAAAATAAAATTCAGGCTTAAAGTCGTAATACCTTGAGCGTGTCGAGAGGGTTCACAGAGTCCGAAAAACCCCTCCTGGAAGTTGCCAAGGTCGTTGATCAAGTCGTTGGAAACTTCAGTCTAGTATGGAAGATCACCCAATTTTGAAAAATACAAAAATTGTAGTCACTCGTGAGCTCTGCCAAAAGCAATGTGGATGGTATGTGAGACGTTTTCACATTACAATGTGATATCCCTTAAAAATAGTTCAAATACAATTTTTATTAATATTTCACTTTAAACTACAATTTACATTCAGGTCATCATTGAAGTAGAATTTTCTACCAACAAAATAATACCTCAAAAAGGTAAATTATATAGTGGTCAGAACAAGTAATTGCTTTATGTTATTTTAATTAACATTTCTCTATTTTCTATCTCATTTATTTTTAAAAATAACCAAGAGTTCATTAAATTTTACAATCATTTATTTTCAATTTCATCCTATGAAAACAATAGAATTAAAAAAGTTAAATTAGATTTATGTCATAATTTTTTTTTTAATTAATTTTTTTTTTCATTTTATCATTACTTCCATAACAATAACAATTTATCATGTAAGTGTAAGTTGAATTGATATCACATTGAAGGCATCATATTGTATATGTGAATGTGATCAGTGATGATAACAGTGATTGTCAATATAAGGAATTACTGTAAGAGAATGAATTTTATTTCAAGTCATCGACTGGGAGAAAGAATTGAAATAGAAAAAGGTAACTAAAATGTGATGACACAAGGAGTTGAGTTTCCAAGACGTTTTAAGAAGTTTAATATGTGATTTTTCTAAGAAATTGATCTCAACTGTCATTTTAAAATGATCATTTTGATTTAAATTTTAAAATGACAGTTGAAAATTCTTGCTCTCAATATTGACGTTTATTTTCTGTAGAAACACATGCAAACTTCAAAATTTTGTATATGTCAAAGATCAAGATGAATTCTAATGGAAGTTTCACGTTGAAAATTGTTACCATGTTAAAATTTTCCTAAGCCCTTTAAGTAAAGGTGCTTTCATCAGACTTTTACCAAGAAAAGAAGAAAATTGATAGTGCTTCACATGAATTACAACATTAATTTAGCAAGTTACTATGACATGTAACATTCCCAATGTAACACTGAAAACCTACGGGATAAATCAATAAAAAGAGCAATAAGCCTGCGCATTTTATTAGTTTATCATATCGCTCGCCCCGTTTAAAAGAATTCTAAGTGATCTTGCGTCTTTTTCGGTTTTTTGTACATTTTACAATGTCTTCTCAAGCCGGATCTTCTCTCAAAATATTAGCCCGAAATTCCTTGTAGTTTCGCCAATCTCAAAAAAGACACAAGATCTTACGTCTTTTTTTATAATCATAGAAAAAAAAATTCCCTTTAAGAAAGACGTATAGTAATCGAATATCACATGACAAGACCAGGGTAAATATTATTTGAGTTTAAAGAAACAAAAACAATATTATAACAAACGCATTTATCACTATTATTTTGAAATGGAAAATCGATTAAAAGATATATGAAACATAAATATAAAAAAATAAATAAAATTAATTTAGTTAGTCATCATGGAATGCGTGATATTCAGAAAAATGTGTTTTTTCTAGATGGCGCTCGCAATTCTTTCAGAAATACCAAATTAAAATTGCTTCGTCCTAATCAAAACAATGTAGAAAAAATTTGGTTTCATAACCTTCGTCAATTTATTTGTGTTTTTTGAAAAATTAAACGCCGGGTTTGATTAAATCACCAAGAAAAATAAAAAATGGATATCGTGCTTGATGATCAAACTGGAGATTTGCTAGAAAAACCCCCAAAAACAACAATTTGTGAGGAATATGTTCTTGATGAGTCAACCGGTGAATTTGTCAACAAACATTTTGTTGTTTCTTTAGTTCCGAAAAATTTAGTTGAAACAAAAGAACCACAAAGGAAAAAAAGAAAAGCAATCCCTGAAACCTGGCAGATCAATTTAAGAAAGAAAGCTCGGTTAAGTGGTCAGAGTTATTATGACAGTTGTGGCAGTATAAAACCAATGAAAATTATGTCACCTCCCTGTCCAAAAAGTTGTCAATTTCGTTGTTCTGAACGTGTTTCTGAATCGGTACGACAGGATTTCTTTAACAAATATCATTGTTTGGAATCAACTCAGCAAAAATGGGAGTTTATTTTAAGATTTACGAGAACTGATAATGTGCAAAAAATTAAACTTAATGCTAAGGTGCGCCGACACTGCTCACGAAAATTTTTCATTGCCACTGGACTACAAACATACCCATCCGAAGAGTTTGTAAAAGTATGTAAGACGATGTTTTTGAATACTTTAAGTATTTCCGATAGTGTAATAAGAAAAGCATTTGAAAAAATTACGAATAAAAATGGAGTGCTCAATGATGATTTGCGGGGTAACCACATTCGTACGGTCAGTGAGTTGAAGCAAAAACAGCGTGAGTTGGTGCACAAACACATTAATTCGTTTCCAACCGTAGATTCCCACTATTGCCGAGAAAAAAATACTAAAAAATACTTAAATAACGAGCTAAGTGTGGCTAAAATGTACAAACTTTATGAGGATTTTGTGTCTGACCCCGTACTAAAGGTTTCTGAGCGTGCTTACAGAGACATTTTCAACATGGATTTTGATTTACACTTTCACACATTGAAAAAAGATGCTTGTGACACATGTTCGCAATATCAGTATGCGTCTCAAGTTCAAAAACAAAATCTGGAGTCTAAATTTTTGTTCCATTTAAGTCAAAAGGATGCAGCAAGAGCACTTAAAAACCAATACAAAGAAGAATCACTTAAATCAAAAGGAGAGTCGATTTGTGCAATTTTTGATTATCAAAAAGGGATCACTCTCCCTCGAGCAGAAGCCAGCAGTTTTTATTATAAGAGAAAACTTACAGTACACAATTTTACCATTTTTGATACGAGATCAAAACAAGCATTTAATTTTATGTATGATGAGTCTGTAACCGGCAGTGGACCCAATGAAGTTTCCAGTGCACTTTACAATTTTATACTATCAAATGTTAAATTGGGGGTAAAAAAATTCATATTTGTTTCAGATAATTGTCCCGGGCAGAACCGGAATAAATTCTTGTATGCATTCTATGCATACTGTGCTGCAAAGCTAAATATTCAAATCCAACACTTATTTCTTGTGACTGGTCATACGCAATCCGAGGTAGACAATGTTCATTCTGTGATTGAACGCTCTTTGAAAAAAAAGACAGTTTTCGCTCCAGATCAATTGTATGAAATCGTTCAAAATTCGAGTAAAAATCATGCATATAGAGTTATTAAACTTGGTTTCAAAGACATTTTAGACTTTAAGGTAAGTATTTTCAAAAAATCATTCATTTCTTGAATTAATACAACTTTCATATTATTCTAGAATCTTGTGTCATCAAAAACATTCTCAAAGGCAGCTGATAAAAAGCCGTTAAAAATTTCAAACGTTTGTGAACTTCGTGTAGATGGGAAAAATCCATTTACATTTCAATACAAGTATCAATATGATTCAGAATGGTCTTCGATGACACTAATAGGAATGGAAAACAACGTATTGTTAGAACCTAAACAGCTCCGTAACAAACCAAAAGGCATTACAAGAGCCAAAAAACAGGATTTAATAGCTCTTTGTAAATCTGGATTGATCAAGTCAGAATTTGTCAATTTTTATAATTGTTTACCAGAAGATACTGAAATTACGGATGAAAATAACCAAAATCAATTGAATTCACAGTAATTAATATCAAATATATTGTATTTAATAATATTTAAAACTAATTCACAATATTTCAATAAAATTAAAAAAATAAATTTTTATTACACACGAAAAAATTATTTTACGTCTTTTATATTTTAAACACATATATCTGCTACACACCTCGTACAGATGATACGTCTTTCTTATCGGGAAATAAATTTGAATCAAAATGAAAAAAAGACGCATGATCGTTTTTCTTTATTATTTCCCTTAAATCAAAAGAAAAATGTATTTTTTTTTATAAATTCATTATTGATGTATAAACAAAGAAATTTATAAAAAAACATACATTATTGATAATTTCATAGAAGCAATAATTAAAAAAATGTGTCTCCTGAAAACTTAGTGCAAACATCTTACGCTTTTTATATCCGGGATGAACATATTATGTTTTTACAATTTACTTTCATTTATTTATTTTTGCTGCAGTAATTTTATTACATCTTCTCTTCTTTTTTTTATTATTATCATTTTTTTTATCACATTTCAATATATAATGAAAGTATTGACGTGAAAGTATTCACATTGTATGAGATACATCTCATATTTTCATGTCTTCATATTGATTGAATGAATGAAAAGTTTCATACCTGAACGAAGACTGTTTCGATAAAATTTTCTTTTTATTTTTTAAAAAATGTTGTAGTCACATGTCTTGTTAACTAAAAATAAATTTACAGCAACAAGACCTTACATACTTAATTTTGTTATTTTTTTTAATGTCTATCGAATTGAAAAGAAGTGTGACATGTAATATTTTGTATTTTCTCTTCAAAATAACTTCAAATTTTAATATTTAATGATATTATTCACTGGAAATGATCGACGTAAGCCCATACATTTTTGTCGGTCAATGAATAATGCATCAGTTTTATATTTTAATGCCTTTTCCAAATTTGTTCTTGTTTTGAGTAGTTGTTGGTGCAGTGCTTCGGCTTCCTCTAATTTTGCATTGAGAGCAGTAAAAGTTGATTTTATGTCCTCAATTTCTTTGATGAGTCGTAAATGGGCGTAATCTTTGCATAATTCAATGCCATCACGATGAGTTCGTGCCTCGTAGCGTGTCTGAGCTACTTTCAATGGATTTGATTTGTCTATCATTGCTTTTCGGATTAGTTCCATATAATTTTCTATTTCATATATTTCTTTTTGGGACTGGAAAATAAAAATTTCAAGGTATTTTCAATTAAAAATGTGAATTTTGTTATAAAACCTTATGAAGTTGTGTCAAAATCTTATTTTTAGCTTCAGTTTGCTCTTCAGCTCGTTTCTCGATAGCATTATTTGTGGCACTCCATGCATCCCATACAAGTGACGCACATTCATTTACCAGCGCATTTGCTTCAGTTTTCAATTTCGCTACAATTTCACGCTCATTTTGGGACTTTTTAACTCTAGCACTACTTGCTTCACTCCAAGTCTCTGCTGTGCTAATTGTTGGATCATATTTTTCAATTCCACCATAATAATTGACACCACGACTATGATTATTCAGTTGATGACATGCAAAATCAATTCCAAGTGCACTTTCCTTTGACGCGACATCTTCTTCCAATAGCGCTTGAGCGGCACGCGAGTCTTGAAATTTCGCTGTCACAGTCTCAAGCATTTTCGTTAATTTTTTTTGACAATTGCGAACATTTTCAATTTCATATAACAAACATTTTTCGACGTTGTCATGCACTAATTCGGTCTTTTTCCGATTTTCACGATGATACAAGCATTCCTGGGCAATATGCAGTGGCGCTTCCAAATCATTAAGGGCTTTTTGTATGTTATTTCGAATTTCCATCAAATCCGAATTCAATGTCAACAGTTTATCTAATTCATTTCTGACTTCTGTTCGCCAAAATTTCAATTCTGAGATCCTTTCACCGATACGTCTGCCTGAATCGATTTGTCCTTTAACTGTCGCTTCATCCGTTTGGTGTAACAATGCCATTGTCTTTGATCTCATATGTTCCGCTTGATTTCTCGTTGAATCACCTTCGGCATACAGGCTCCTTGTATGTTGCAACCACTCGGGATATGTGTACCTTGTATACAGTGCAGCCCTTGCAGCATGTTGCGGATTTCGATCAAAGCCTGTAACGAGATTCGGAAACTTGAGAGGCTCTGTTAGCGTGCCATCAGGGCAAAATTTTGGTTGTATCAGCTGATTAGTGATCGGGATCTCAGGTAAAGTGTTAATTTCGATTAGTTCATGAGCCATGACGGGTCTCCATGGATGTGGACGCGGAGTTTTGAAAAAGTAATTTCCGATTCGTGGTGGAATTGGTTCACCCACCACTTGTTCAATGCAAGGAGGGGCTCCGACACTGGACCATGGCTGGAGTTGTGAGTACATGACACGATTTTGAGTCATTTTATGTTATGAGATTGGAATTATAAAATTAAAAGGAAAGGATTGTGATGTGTAAGAATTAATTTAGATAAATGAAATAACAGAAATTAAAAAAACAAAGGTTACTAAGATATCATAAAGCAGAATAAACTTCTATTAAAGAAGGATTAAGGCTGTATTGACATAAAATAATCATGATGATAAACAAAGTACTTTTAATGGATTAACAAAAGCATTATACCCACGTTTAATCTCTCTTTTGAAAATGTTATATCGACCCTTTTTGTCTTACTTTCATACTTGAATTGTTTTCCTATCATCATCAAATTGTACTGTTAAAACAATTGAATCCAATTCAAATTCATCATAAAAATCATGACAATTCAATATAAAATATTCAACATCCTTTTCTCATTTTCCCTAATTTTTTTGGGGATTATTTGTTCTAATTCAAAGAAATTTCACAATTGATTAAATTTCAATGATAATTTTTTGTTTTCATATAAAAATTAAATTTAATTTCATTTTATTTTATATTTTTCTTTATTCTTTAAAAAGTTACACAATAATGAACTTTTCCATTCAACATTTTTTTATGTGTTTATTTTTTTTTCAACATTTATTGGCACAATTGTGATATGAATTCCATAAAATTTCATGTAGCGCCCACATATGAAGACCAACAACAAGAATAACAATACAAAAAATTTATATGTTGCCTGTTGCTCACAAACAAAATGAATAATAAACACATGAGTACAGTAACCAAGTTTGACATGGAAAGTTCTTCGGTCATAAAATACTGTTTATATTTTTTTTTTGGTCTACAATCAGATTGTGTTTGTTATTACGGTTATTTGGCTTTGTTTCGTGGTGCTGTATTTTTTTATGGTGTTATGGTCATTAATGAGTTGAGATCAGTGAATTGAGATTGTAAATTAATTTTTGATTGAAAATACTGGAAAATGATGAAATTTCCTTTAACCCATTAATCGGCTCTCCTAAAAATTTTGGGTTTAGGGCAAAACTTACTTCTAGGATTTGTTCTTTGTGTAAAAGTGAACACTTTTCGATTCGATTAAAATTTTGAGTTTCATGTAAAAATTTTACAGGAGAGCCGGTTGAAAGTATCGTTTAATATCACAGAAAGCCGTACAGGATTCTTGTACGAAGGGGAAAAACTTGGATGACTTCTCATCTTATTTCTGTTAATAATTTCCTTATTTTAATCGAAAAAAACAAAATAACTGGTCCGACATCTCTTTAATATATCCACTAATTTATCTTGAAGACTCTGACAAATCCGGCTCCAAAGTAACTGGTCGAAAAATCGACCAGCGGCGGTTAATGGGTTAATTCTGGCTATTTTGGACTACTCTCAATGTCTTTGTCTCTCACTCGCTCTCTCTCTCTCTCCCAAAAATTGATAGTTTTTCAAAAAATGTTTAACGACTTACCTTAAAACTTGTCCAGTCTTACGTGTGTTGGAATTTAATCTCCTGAGAAATCGAAATTTTCCTTTTTTCCCATCACCTTCATTACCCCAAACGTAATTTTCAAAATAGAAAATTTGACTTCATTAACTCTTTAGTTATTTTTAACATTTAATCTTTCCTTCCAGACCACTATCAACCATCTCTATTTTCATTTACAACCCATTAAAACCAAACCTCAAGTGTCGATTTGTGGCCTTGTTCCATTTTTATTATTTTATTGTCCTTACTTTAATTTAATGTTCAACAAAATAAAATAAACCACGTCACAGATGTTTTTACTTTTCTATTAAAATATTTTTGATGGCAAGAACGTGAAGATTCAAAATTTAACACATTTAACATCATTTTTGATCAAATGAGGTTATTTTTAGTTGAAAATTTCATGGAACGTTGTTGTTTTTTTTAAAATTAAAAAAAAAATTAACAATGTAATTTTTATGGTCATTTAACAACAAGCAAGTAACTGAAAAAAAAATTAGCTAGACAGACAACTGAGTCGTAAATTGAATGTAAAATAAAATCATAAGAGTCTGATAACTAGCTATAAAGAAACTGCCCATAAAATTAATGTTTGGAATATAATGTCATAAAATTAAAGTAAAATTAGTTTAAGTGATTTGAACAATAAACAAAATAACATTCAAAATGAGTTTTTGCTGTGATTACTATGAAAAAAAATCAATTAAGAAAAACGCACTAAAAAGCAGGAAATAAGACTTTTCGAGGAACATATTTTGAGAAAATCATGGGTCATTTCCGATTAAACTCTGAAAAAGGAGTAAATGTCATTGATTACCCCTGTCAGAGAGTTTCCTTACTCTGAAAAACAATATCCATTGAAGAAAAACGCACTAAAACGAAGGAAATAAGACTTTTCGAAGAACATTTTTAGAGAAAATCATGGGTCTTAAGAGATTTTTAATCTGAAAAAGGGGTAATAATCATTGATGACCCCTTTCAAAGAGTTTCTTTACTCTGAAAAAAAATTCATTGAAAAACGCACTAAAAAGTAGGAAATAAGGCTTTAACATGGGAAAATCAAAATTTAATATCGAAAATTAAATTTTTTGACGTTTTTAACGACTTTTAACGTTTTTTTTCAAGTTTCGGGATTAAAAGACCAATTTCCGAACATGAATTTGAGATCAATGAGTATTGACGAATTATCATGAGCTCCTTTATCCAAATTTTCATCTGAATGGCCTCTCTGACAGGTTCCAGGGCCTATCAACATGAAATTTTTGCTTACTGTCATAAAACTATTTTCTCCATGTAAATTAAGCTCTCCTGAAAAAAGGTATAGAAAACCTATAAAAACCTTCCCGAGCCTGTCAAGGTCATTGATTGCTTAGCTCTAGTCGATGATGAGGAATGATAACGGACAGATTTCTTAGATACTCACTAATATCGTTGAATTATCCATAAAATGTGACATATCAAGACCTTTCAATGACCATCCAGTCAAAAATCCTTTGAGACATGCAATGAACTCATTAAAATTAAATTCCCTTTTTTTCACATCATTTTCAATAATACATTTTTCCCTTATCTTTCCATTTCAAAAAATAAACAAACATTTGAATCAGAGACATTAATTGACTTTTAATTGATTTATAAAAGCTATTAATGAGCTTCCTGTGTAATTTAATTTTAAATATACTCATAATGAATGTAAAATAAAATTAATTGTAACAATATAGTAAAATTTTATTTTTTTACCCCTTTAAATGTCTCTCTACCGACCTCTTTTAATGAGAAATGAGACAAATTTTACAACTAACAACAAAATCCTATTTCAATAAATTAAAAATTTATAGATAAAATTTACGATAAAAGTACAAGACAAAAAAAAACAGAGAAAACGTAATTAATGGAATTTTTATTACTTTGTTTCTGTTCTGAATTACTATGAGCGTAAACTAATCTATTTAATGTAATTTGTTTTTTTTTTATTATTATTATTATTTTATTTTCAATTTAGGACTCTAATGACATACAAATATATTCAATGCACGCGATAAATTATGGAAATTCAATTCGAATTCAACAAGTAAAGTTTATTTTTATTGTAATTTGAACAAAATGTGTACGTGCGTTAAAACAAATTTTATTTAATTTTACATTTTTTTTGCTTTGAACATTTATTTCTGTGAAAATTCTGATCATGTAAATTAGAAAAATCTGTTTGGAACGTGAATTAAGGTGAATATTTGATGGTCTTTAATTTGAGAGTTTAATTTAACATGAACTTTGATGCCAAGATTTGCAGATTCAAGTCATTTTTGGTTTATTTTTAACGAAAAATGTTCGTTATTGGCCTGAGGGGAAATTGTATCCTTTGAATCATCAAAGTTTCTTGTACAATTAACTTGCATTGAATTCAATAAGGAAATTTTGCGATGTTTTTCTGTTTGATGAATTTCAATCAGAATAAGGCAAAGTCAAATTTAACCAAGAAGAACAAAATTTTGCACGTATAGCTCTATAGACTTTCCATACACATGTACAAGTAGACGCCTGGTCCTTCACATAAAACATGAAACAACTCTTTGAAATGAAATATAAACTATTTTTATTCTCTTAACTTTTATTTCACAGCTAACGTTAATTTTATTATTTTTAAAATATTAATTTCATTTAAATGTTTTTTTTTTATAGTAACCATTATTATAAAATTCATCCACAATCACCTTTGATTTAGTTTCTCCTTTAAAATTTGATAATTTTTGTCCCTGATATGTGTTTCCACTAAATTTTCCTGTTTCATAAAAATACTATTCATCGTTTAACATAATTATTATTTTTGTAAAAACATCTCTATGCAAATGTGGCTCGTCCACTTGTCAACAAATTATAGGCACACCCTAAGGCCCATGAAATCTCATGTCCATCCAATTTTTTATACAATTGCAATACTGTTTGTTGTCTCAAGCCAAATCCGTATTCCAGCAATGTTGTAATGAAAGTCAAGTCAAGACACATAAACGGTTGTTCGGTGTTTGGTGAGGCACACGCTTCACGTGCTTGGTTATGGAAATTTTTAATTGTGGTTTCCCCGCCAGTTATTGCATCGACAAGTCCGGTTTCGATTGCTCTGTCATAGTAATAGGAAAATGCCCCGATTTGATGTTTATTTAGTGATGGTGGTTTAGGAACTGCCATTTTTTTAACATAATGTTTGACTTTTTCAAAACACTTGTCGAAATCCACTTGAGGAGTTTTGGCTGAGGGATTTGCTTTACCATTAATTTGATACTCGGCACCTCCGTAAATCCAACTGCGATTTTTTATGATTGGATTTACGCATTCACTATAAACTACTGTTTCATTTTTCTTCAAGGTATCCGTGAAAATTGCATTGCGTGTTGCCATCAAGCCGAGACCAAGATAGCTATGAGTATAAACGTTCATTGTACGCTTGAGGACGTTAATTGTGTGAATATATTCCTTGGTTTCCGATAAATCTTTTTCGTCTGTCAACGTGTATGTGACTTGTGTACTGCCACCACCAAGGTCAAGTGCGGCAATTGTATTTGAGGTTGAAAGGCGACCGGAAAGGAAATTTACAGTAAACCAGGAGAACAGACCTTCATCTGTGCCGTCCATTATACTGACACTTTCCTCGTTTGTATGGAAACCGGATTCGGATAAGACTTTTCGTGCAATCTGAAATTTGATTAAAATCATGAAATTTTAATTGTATTGAATTTTAAACGTTACCTCAAGTAAATTATTTGCCTCTTCTGGTCCGAGTAATCTTAAACCCGCAGTTGCTTTCAACACAATTGGTGTAATTCCCCATTTCGATTGAGGAACAAATTTCTTCGCCTCTTCCAATAAACTTTCAATTTGAACAACCGCTTTCGAGTGATCTGTAGCAAATGATGACAATCCCGGTTTCAATTGTTTAAACAATTCCTTATCCAACACCAGCCTTCCATCCAAGTATCCCAAATGAAATTCAAATGCCAAGACTCGAGTTCCAGTTGAACCGGCATCAATTACAACAGCATATTGCTTCGTTTTATTGTGATAGCCAAATTGGCCTGAAATGTGATCAACTACAGGATGCAGAACATCCGAATAAAATCCAAAGAATACAATTAAAAGGGAAATGCTGGCAATGAGACAGAAAAATGACATTTGAAGTCCACTACGACGAGCTGCATCTTTCTTGCCACGACCACCAATCAGAGGTCTCTTTGCCAACTCCTCACTGTTCATTCTTCGCTGTCGTACATTCTTACTAGGCATTATTATATGATAAAATTTAAGAAAAACTTGCGTTTTCTTCTAATATATTTTTAAATCTTCAACTAATTGAATTTAATTAAAATTTAATAACAAGAAATTGCACTGTAATTGGTATCTAATCAAATATTCAAATTTAATGCTACACAAGCCACTTTAAACTTATCGCATTTACGTAAAATAAGATGACTCTTCTAAATTTGATTCATTATGTTTTGACTGATACACGTACGTGAGTACAAAATACTACAATGATTCAAAGATAAGCACGGAGTAAATTCACATGATAAAAATTCTTTATGAATTAGATTTTTTTTAACAGCTGCGGATACTTTTTGACATCGATTTGGAAGGACATCTGTTTGACTGATAAGAACCGTTTAATGGGGTGAAAAGGACCAGTCAAAAAATTTACATAAAAATTAGGAAGGAAAGGTTTGAAAATGCATTTCAATCTGATTTAGTTAAATTTGAACTTAAATCCGATCAAAAAAGTTGGGATATTTTGGATATGTTACGGTTTTTACAGGATACACAATTTAAATTTGACAGTTTGATTTGAAAATATGTGCAAAAAAGCAGACCTCAAAAATCTTGTACGTTAAGAGAGTTTAGACAAATTTTTACCTGCTTCACTTTAAAAATATCTTCTTTTCACCTGTTGACACGGTAAAGTAAATTCAAGTTCATAACTATCCGTTGCCTTGAAAAATTCACAAAACATAAACACTAAACAAAAATGAGATAAACAAAAAATTGAACTTTAGACTTTTATCTAAAAAAATTTAAATTAAATCAATTTCATTCCAAAATAAAAAGAAATGTATGACATAAATCACTGTTCAGTGAATTATCTCCATGAGAGTCGAGGACATTCCGGAATACTTTTCGGTGAGCATCACATCATAACAAGTGCCGGCCAACTTCTGGGTATGAATTGCAAAAACAAGAATTGCTTGGACGTGATTGAACGACTCGCGAATCATGAACTCTTGGATTTTGAAGGAATTAAAGGTGCTTTCACTTACTTCAATGGACTCAAAATCACATATGAAGATCCAAAAATACCAGGGAAGCTGATATCAGTCCCTGGTCAAATCCGATTCCTGTTCAGCTCAAGAAATTCCCAGTCAGTGTTACAAAAGATTTTGAATGGATTTAAATTGCAAACAAATTTGGAATTGAATACTAGTCAGCTTTCATCGATTTTATCCAGTTTTGCGTTGATCACACTGAACGTGTCACAAAATTCATTGGAATCAAAATCCGAGATTGAAGGTGTCATAATGAGACATTCCGGGATGCAAGCCAAATTTATGAAAGGTGATCAAATTTATACCAAAACAACCCCATTTGGACATGATTCATTTTTCGAGACTAAAAATCATGGAATCATTTCAAATATTTTGGATGAAACGAAATCTGTGATGATTCTCTCAATGCCATTATGTCCTGGAAGTGAAGGTGGCAGTATCTTCACATTAAGAGACAAGCTGATTGGAATCATATTAACAGGTGATGCATTCAATAACATTCATAGCAAAGATAACGCCCAATTAACGATTGGCCTGAGATTTGATGAGTTATTGAATGAGCTGGCACAAAAAAATCCATTTAATTGTCATGAAATTGCGTATGTACCTTTAAAACGATCGTTGATCGACGTTCCATGTAGAAATAAGTTAGAAAATAGCGTAGTTCTGGTAGATACCGGTTCAAATTGGGGTTGTGGTGTATTCGTAACGTTTTTTGGAAATAAATTCATCTTGACATGTTCACATGTCATTCACCAAGCACCCAGTATTGAGATCATTTGGGCAAATGGAAATTTTAGTCCTGAAATTATTTATAAAAATGATGATATATCACGTGCTTATGACATTGCATTACTTGGCATTCCATCACACATTAAGATTCCGAGAGAAAATTTCGCTCCATTAGCAAAATATTGGTTATCAGTTGGTACAAAAGTGTTTTGTGTTGGATTTCCATTATTTTCATCGCTTGCGAATCGAAGCAACTTTTCACCCTCAATTTTCGATGGACATGTAACGAAATATTCAACAGGAATTCTGTGGACAGATGCTCAAGTCCAAGCAGGACAAAGTGGAGGTCCAATTTTCGATACAGTTGGACATTTAATTGGAATTTGCGTTTCAAATACGCGAGACGAAATGAATAGCAAATTATTTCCACATACAAACATGGCGATACCTGTATGTGACATTTATAGGATATTAGAGAGGTATTTTGAGGCAAAAGATAAGAGGGTGCTAGAAGAATTGAAGGTGAGTGATGAGATTCAAAGGAAATGGAACCTAGAACCACATCCATTTACTAGTAAATTGTAATTTTTTTATGACACATTAAATTTTTTTTTATTTATTTTTTTAATGGAATCAATTTGAAGTTTCATAAATTTCTTCCTTGACTCTATTCTTGCATCGATTTAAATGAACTTTCAAAGCGTATTTGTTTGCAAAGAGTTTTTCACACCCTTCATAAGTGCATTTAAACTGCTTATTATGAATCTGAAGGTGCACACTCATCCGTGATTGTTTGACCATTTTCGAGCATTGCGGACATTGGACATTTGGAATTTCCGCCACTTCATGCACGGGCGGTTTCTTTTCTTTGAGTAAGCCCTGATCTGACAAAAGTTGCTCATTTCCTGGATGCATACTCAAAATGTGGACTGTTAAATGATATTTACTCGCAAAATTTGATTTTCCACACAAACTGCAAGTCAATCGATTTTTATGCCAGCTAATGTGACTCGCTAACTTTGCTTTTCTAAACATTTTTGAGCAAATTGGGCATTGTCTGTCCTTGGGTGCATGCACCATTTTATAATGATTTCGCAGACTTCGCTTATTGCTTGTACCAAAGGGACAGATATCACATTTAAACTGATGGGTGTTGATAAAAATTTCACCTGTGCATGTCAGCATATGGACATCCAATGATCGTTTTTGACTAAATGCCCTACTACATTTCTCGCACATGTAAATTGCAGCCTTTTGTGGATTTTCGTGGACAGCAATATGACGTTTAAAGTCAACTTCACTTATTGATTGACCACAATAATTGCAGGTGCATCGCGTTAACGCATGAATTCGTGAATAGTGATTAATGAAATTTCGTTTATCTGCTGTTGCGTACTCACAGTGAGCACATTGCATGACCGGTGGTTTTTCTCTAATACTTTCTTGTTTAACGACTTTACTTTGGCTGTTAATTTCACTTATTAGATCAGTGCGGTCCGGATGATTTTTCCTGATGTGCTCCTTTAAATTCCATCGATTTGAGAATCGTTTGGCACACACGCAACACGAAAATTCCAGTGTGTGTGTACGCAAATGCTTTTTATACCGAACTTTACTGACTTTTTTGCCACATTCAGGGCAATCAACGGGTTCTGGATCGTGCATCGTACTAACGTGAGCTTGCAAGTTTTTCTTTTTTGTTGTAGTGTAGTTGCATTTGTCACAATTGAATTCTTCATTTTCAGATTCTTTCACGGGAGATGATTCTTTTGCCTTTCTTGGATGGCGTTTATGGTCTTGGTTGTTTGTTCTGTGAAATTTAAAAAAGAGTCCGTTAAAAAAAGTCAGTTAAAATTTAAAAAAAAATAACAGAAGTGATTACCTGGACTCTATTGGTATGTCATCAAACGTCCTAATAAAATTAATGGAATGGGCTTCTGTGACTTTATTTTCTGACTCGGAACATTCGGTGCCGTTAGAATTATGATCTTTCCTCATATGACGCTTCAAATTCTTTTTTTCATCCGTTTCAAAGTCACACATTTCACATTTGAATGTCTCATTCTCACTTTCATCACGCCTTGATGCATCTGATAAGGGATCAGCATAAGGAGTTTCATTTATCTTATTTTCAACTAACTCATCTTCATCTAAAGGCTCTTCTTTGATTTCAATTTCTTCACGTAATTCCACTTCAGGCTCCAATTTCACAAGAATTCCCGGTTCATTTTCAAAATTTGTCCCAATTTCTGGTTCCGGTTCTGTTTTTAATATGATTTCAGTACTTTTCGATATTGAAAGATATTTTTCACAAGTTTGGAGGTGGGCTTCTAATTCATTTAAGTGACACAATTCCCCACAGTGTTTACAAGGTGTTTTGATATCAACGACTTTGAATTCCTTTTCCTGTTTAGAATTTATTTTAACAGTGCCTTCATTTTGTATTTTATTTGAAGTGGAATTTTTTTCACAACTTGACAAGTGATTCCTTAAAGATGATTTACTGTTGAGGGTCAAGCCGCACAATTCACATGTGTGCTGTTGCTTTCCTGGAATGTTTTCTCGCTTCTCACTTTGTGTATCAAGTTTTTTACATAAATTTGAATTGAGATGTTGATTTAATTCATTTAAGTCATTGAAAACTTTCCCGCAACTTTGACAATCTTTTCGTTTGTGGGACTTTTTGTGGCGCCAGAGTTGAGTCACACTCATATTTTTCCGTTCACATCCAGGATAGTCGCATTTAAGTGTTTTTGGGCCATGTTGGCCTTCCCAATGTCGTACAAATAACCGTTTGATGTGCGTTTGATAAGTACATCCCTCTCCATAGCACCGATAAAACCCATCAGGACCGAGTGCTTTTTTGAATTGGATTTTCGAGTCCGTATTTTCCTCCTCCTCTTTTTCCTCTCTCTCGTGTTTCATCATATGAACTTTGAAAAAGCCGGAACCTGTCGAGAGCCACTTCAAACACTTTGTACACTGAATCCTTCCATGTGATCGTTTATGAGATGCATATGCAAATTTATTGAATTGCTTATTACAAATTTCACATGTTTTGGTCTTTTCCATTGTCTTTGAATGATGGACACTGCGAACGTGTCGTCCAAGAGCCCTTTCCGTAGGTCCACGGTAAGTACACATCATACATTTATATTTTTTCTCTGATAATTCCGTATCATCCTTGAAAGCATCCGGTGCTTTACATGTTTTTTCCATATGAACTTGAAGTTGTTTTGCTCTTTGAAATAATCGACCACACTTTTCACAAATGTGCTTTTTCCGGTGGATTTGCTGATGGGACACAATTGAAATGTCATTTACCATCACATCACAATCCGGACATTTTTGGGTTTTTGGCAAGTGTCGATGGCCTATGTGTTGTCTCAAGTGATTCTTTTCATCGAATCTTGTCAAGCAAATATCACATTCATACATCCTCAAATTGGGAAGATCATTTTTAATGGGATTTCCGGTGCTGGAGATTGTCTCCATAGTTTTATTTAAATTAATTCAATTATTTTATCTTTTTTTTAAATGTTTTTTTAAATTTAAATTTAATTAATTAAATACTAAAAATTTTCTGTGTAAAATTTATTTTTTGTTTACATTTGAATGACATTTAATGACATTAGCGTAGTAAACATGGTAACAGGTGGGATCAAAATCCCTTTGAACACTAAATCCAAGTCACTACGTCACTGTGGATTTGTATTGAAAACAAAAACAAAAAAAATTGAAAGAAAAAAGATATAAAATTTCAAAGAAATGGAATTTAAAATGATTTTAAAATTGGATTCACCTTAAAATTTAAGTGAAATTACTTGAATCATGGAAACAACTTCAAATAAAAGTCAAGCCATGCATGGAAAATCAATGTACGATTTAGATTCGAAACTTCGTCCTTATTTATGTGATTTGTGTGACATGAAATTCACTGAAAAAATCCATGTTAAACGACATATGGGGAATCGACACTTACCCAAGGACGTACAGTGTCCGGAGTGTCCTGTCATGGTTAACAGTATTTCAATTTTGTCACATCAGCATGTCCATCGAAAAAAACACATCTGTGAAAAGTGTGGGAAACTTTTCCAAACTCCCAATCGATTACAAGCCCATGTAGAGAAATGTGTGTCCTCGGAAAATCCAATGGTGAATTCAGCTGATTTAATTGAGAAAAAATACAAGTGCATGGTTTGCACGTATCGAGGTACGACACAAAAAGGACTCAATAAACACGTACGAATCGTTCACCTTTCAAAGAATTTGGAGAAGACCAAAACTTGTGATATATGTAATAAACAATTTCATTCTTTTGCATTTGCATCTCATAGACGGACTCATGGAAGAAAACAGTGTGAAATTTGTTTTAAATGGCTGTCAACTGCATCCGGTTTTTTGAAAAAACATATGATGAACCATGAAAAGGAGGGAGCTGAAAGTAAGGATAAGGAGCGTGCCAAGCCAGAATCTTCAATGAATCTCCATTTGAAAAAAGCATTTGGATCTGACAGTTTTTATCGATGTTTTAGTGAAGGTTGTGATTATCAAACGCATGTAAGGCGATTTTTTGTACGACACTGGAACAATATCCACGAACCAAGGACACTCAAATGTGATTATCCTGGATGTCCGAGACGCAACATGAATTTGGGTCAGTTATGGAAACATAGAAGAATTCATAAACGCAAGGATTGTCAGAGCTGTGGAATTGTTTTTAACGATCTCAAGGACTTGAAGCAACATTTATCATCAAATATTTGCAAAAATACTTACTTTCCTACAGAAAATCATGATAAAAGGTTAATTTCATATCTCTTTCATTTTAATCAATGAAATAATTATGATTATTTTTTGCAGCATTTCAAATGAAAATTTATCTGAAACTACGGATCAAGAACGCCCACGTGAAATAAATGGCCATGAAATTGAATGTTCAAAAAAAGATCCTGATCACAACGGAACTCACAAAGTCAATATCGTTGAAATCAAAATCCCTTGTAAACATTGTGGGAAAATGTGCAATTCAAATGAATTGAAAAATCACCTTGAAACATGTGATAAAATTCATTCTAGTCAAATACCGGAAAATACTGATTCAAAATACGAACCAGATCCAGACTCATCGGATTCTGATAATGAAATGATGTTAAAATTAGAGCCTGAAATTGAATTACGCGAGGATGTTGCAATAAAATCTGAGCCATCAGATGCTGAATGTGATGACCCATTATCGAATTCAAATGAAACGAACGTGAGCGAGGGGAAAATTTGGTTTAATTGTGAAATGTGCAACTATCACACAGATATCAGGAAATATTTGACTAAGCATATCAGTTCACAACATGATCCAAATCCAATTGAATGTACGGAATGCCAAAAGTTATTTAGTCGGCCTGCATTGAAGAAGCACATGCTAATTCATATTAGGGCATTTAAGTGTTTGGTGTGTGAGAAAAGTTTCGCAACGGGGTGAGATTTTTTTTATACATATTTTATACATTCGTAACAAAATTCATTTTTGTTTTTACAGATGGAAATTAAATTACCATGTACAACGATTACATCCAGAAATTGAAAATTTAGTGCAAGACATAGGAAATTCAATACCTAAAACCGAAGTCCTTGAAAATGTTCCAGAAATTCCAGTGCAATGCAGAACAAATGAAAATAAATTATCAGAATTTGAAGAATCTTGTTCAAAGGAAAAATTGAAAGGAAATCAGTTAAATTGCGAAAAATGTGACTATTCCACAAAAAAATTAATCAACCTTCAATATCATGTTCGAATGATGCACCATCCACAAATGATTAATTGTCCTGATTGTGGCAAAAAAGTGAGCAAGGGTCAGTATCGAAGGCATGTCCAAACACACACCCTCGAATATTCGTGTAGTTTATGCCCGAAACGAGTAGCAACCCGATATAAACTCAAAATTCATATTAAAAATAATCATCCTGATCGTGACGATTTGATTGATGAACTTAACACACCAATTAACAACAACAATAAAACCGACAATCACGAAAATTCTGTCATTCAATGTGCACATTGCGAGTACACCGCACTCAAACGACGCAATTTTGTCAAACACTTTTCACGCATGCACGCAATCACGCGATGTACGTGTCAGTTTTGTGGTCAATCCGTAAGTCAAATTGATTTCAAGCGACATCTCTCACGACACACAAATGCACCACAAAAAACCAACAGCTACATGTGTGAAAAGTGCAGCAAGGTATTTGTGGAAAAACGATCTCTAGACGTCCACGTGCTCTCATGCAATGGTGAAGTTAAAGTCAATTCACAACAATTCAAATGTGATATCTGTGATTTTGCTACAGGCACAAAACGGAGTCTGCGAAATCATTATAAGCAAGTTCATGCCCCGAAGGACAGTCAATGTCCAATTTGTTTAAAAATGTATAGAAAAGCAAAGCTAGCGAGTCATGTAAGTTGGCATGGACATCGATACACGTGCAGTCTGTGTGGCAAATCAAATTTTGGCAGTAAATGGCATTTAAAGTCACATATTTTGAGTGTTCATCCGGGGAATGAGCAATTAATGGCAGACCAGGGATTGCTTGTCGAACAAAAAGTCAATGAACCGAAGCCAATCAAGACGGTTGGGTGTGAAGTGTGTGGAAAAATGATTAAATCTGGTAGGATGAAGAAACATTTGCAAATTCACAACAAACAATTTGAGTGTACGAATGAAGGATGCACAAAACTCTTTGCCAATCCGTTTAATTTAAAGGTCCATGTCAGTAGATGTAAGAAAAGAATTAAAGAAGAGGTCATTGATGGCCAAAATTAATTTTAATGTAATAAAAAAAAATTGAATTCCATAAAAAATGCATTTTTTCCCCTTCAATTTATCCTTCAATTCCAAATCATGGCTTCAGTTTTTCTTTTCTCATTGTATTGGTCGATATAAAATTACATTGAATTACATTTAATTTTTTTTCCATTCAATGGTGGGAGACAACAAATATGTTTATGCTTTTAATATTAAAATTTTTGCTCTTGCCAATTTAAATTGTATCAGTCTGTGTCTGAATTTCAATCCGTTCGTATCGTGTCTCTCCCTAAAAAATACATTTAAAAGTCAAACAGGTATTTTAAAAATATTATTAAAAAAATTAAAAATTACAAGGCGTCTCCATTCAACTGGAAAAAATTACTGCTTTAAAGTCTAATTAACTAATTAAATCGATAAAATTTAATGCAATATCAAAGTAAAATATCGAATTTGCATTTAAAGTCTGCAAAAAAAATTATTAATAAAACCTGTTTTGGTTTTTTTTTTTAATTTAATCATGTTGGTACAAGCAATTGAAACTGGAATTACTCACGTGTTGCATAATTTTTCATATGTTTTTTCAATGTAATAATAAAAATAATTGTATTACATGCATGAAAATATTGAGTGCTGTTTGTTTGCTTTCGGGACTTACATGACACCAAATTTATTTAAACAAAAATGTTTTAATTTTGATTTGATGGAATTTTAATTAAAATATCAAAATTTGAAGAAAAGGCACTTAAAGAACAATTTTGCAATAAAAAATGCATTGAAATTAAGTTTAAAGTACTTTCAAGGTCTTACCTGAACAGGTTAAATTGCAATTAAAGTCATAAATCAAGTTTTAATACCATAAAAATGATTAATGAAAGTTGAATGTCCTTTTAAATGAAAAGTAAATAACCAGGCGTTTCCATTTAATACATTTAAAATTTCAGATCAAAATGAACCATTTCACTTTTGTAACGGTTTTCGCTTTAATATGTCTTGCAACTGCAATTCACGTTAAAGTCGAAAAATTTGGCCGTCTTTATCATCCCGAAGACGCAGTTTACTTGGAGAAAAAGCACAAGGAAGAAGAACAAGATTTCTCCAAAATACCCGGAATTCCAGGTCAAGATTACCCCCTTTATCACGAAGTCCCTCATACGTCATTTGATTGTGCAAAAGTACCTGCAGTGCCTGGCATGTATGCTAACGTTGAAACTGGCTGTCAAGCATATCACGTTTGTCATGATGGACGTGAAGGACATCAAGGCGCCTCATTTTTATGCACAAACGGAACAATTTTTAATCAAAAGGAATTCACTTGTGATTGGTGGTACAACGTTCATTGTGAGGAAGCACAAAATTACTATCATTTGAATGCCGATCCAGAACACAATCCCTATTTTCCTAAGAAAAAAATTGAGGAGGAAAAGAAATTTTTGATCAGTGCTTAATGTGTGCATTGAAAGGAGCTGAAACTGGAATAATACTCAAAGTTACCTTAAATTTCAATTATACGT
This sequence comes from Culicoides sonorensis, assembly GCA_900002565.1. NCBI lineage: Eukaryota > Metazoa > Arthropoda > Insecta > Diptera > Ceratopogonidae > Culicoides > Culicoides sonorensis. The sequence continues at coordinate 18,068 of LN483458.1, read as the reverse complement.
AAAAAAAAGTTCATTTTTAATAAATATTTATATTTTTTTATTCTACAAAATTTAATTTTTTTTTTTTTTGGTAATTTGTTTTCAAGTCCTCTCTATATAATTTGCTATAAAAAAATCCTTTTTAAGTACAAATCTCTATATTTTTTGTAACATTTACGATACAAATCAAAATTAAATCAATGGAATGTCATTAATCTTTGCTTAAATGAGAACAAAATTATAAGGAATGTCGTTAAATTTTCATAGAACTTTTTTGGTATTTTTTTATTATTAATCTTCGTTTTTGAATAAATTTTCACTGAAATTGAGACCAATTCATTGAGAATGTAAGGAAATAATAATTTTTTTTCTAACCTTCGTAAAAAAATTCAATTTTAACTTAAAATTTCTACGCAAAATCAATAATTGTATGATTTTGATCACTTTTAACTCTTCCCACACCCCCATTTTGTTGTGGTGACCTCTGATACCCCACAACAATGTCATCTTGTGGCCTAACTCTATTCAGTCTGGTATAAACTTCATCATCTTCATCCTCATCCTCCTCCTGCACATCATCGTGATAAGGTTTAAGGGTGACATGTTGCCGTCCACCGTTATTTAGGTTATGCAAAGTTGTTGGACGGAAGGTTGCCCTCTCGTCATGTTGGCGATCTTCACCGCCCAGCAATGATTCGGCATCTTCGTCCATGAAACGAACGGGATATGTGATGCCATCACCCAAACTGAAGGTAAAATTAAATGGAGAAATCTCTTTTTTGAATGTGAAATTGTATTGAAAATGCATGAATTATGAAACAATGGGCGGCGCGATTTCAACAATTTTTTTGAGTGTGATGTCAATCAATTTATATTTTTTTTTAATAAACGATGATTTTACCTAATTCAGTAATTTCAGTACTAATTTCTACTTATAAATAGGACCCATCATGCAAGAGAAGGAAAAATTAACTATGAAATTTTAAAGGCTATAAAATAATAAAATAAAAACTACAATTTTAATAAATTTCTTTGAGTGAAAATATTTTTTTACGTGTATTTCTATAAAATAAATAAATAAATGTACATTTTGATTTATATTTTTTAATAATAAATTTCTCCATCTTTCTTTACACATTTTAAGCAACATCGAAAGCGCTTCTATTCTTGGATTGTCTAATTTTTACAGAGAATTTAAAGTACAATTTGATTTTTTTTTAAAAGGAAATTTTAAATTCAAACGGTTAAAATTAAAAAAAAGGTAATAATAATAATGAAAAATTTCTTAAGACTAATTTGTTCTTTAAATTGAAACACTTTTTTTTACTACACTGAAGTTTTCAACGACCTTAGTGACAACTTTGAAAATTCAGAGGAGGCGTATTTGGGGTTTTACATGTCCCTGAGACTAGAAACAATCTTTAAGCTGAACAAAAATAATTTTTTTCGCATCTTAACGTGGTTTAACGCCAAATATCTGAAAAAATTCGATCGATCTGTAAAAGAGTCAATGGCTGTGACCTTGAAATTTTTTTAAAGGAAAGCATAAAAAAGCCTCTCTGCTCATACTGATGGGTCAATATTCGTTACTTTTGAGGCTTCCCTACAAAATCCGAAATTAAAGTCATTTTTGATGCAATTCGTCGTCGATAAAATCGTTGAAAACTTCAGGTTTATATTTATTTTGTCATAAGTCCTTCAAACAAAAAATGGGAAGTAGATTTGTTGCTTTGCTCATGAATTTCTTTTGATCAGTGACTTTTTATGGATTTCCCTTTAAAACTCAAAGCTCCTGAGGATTTTCATTTCAATACATCGCAAATTTTACATTTTATGCAAAGATTCCTTGAGACATGGTAACAATTATAATTTTCATTTTTTTTCACTTTGGATATCTAATTGAATTTCGTCCTAATTGAACTTGATTATGATAAAAACTGAAATTTTTTTTTGTGGTCAATTAAATTGAATTAAATTAAATTACAATTAAAACTAATAATAATAATAATAAAAAAAGGAAGAGAAAAAGGAAAATATTTGCATCCTACTAATTTAATTAGGATTTAACAAGAATTGCATTCAAAAAAAATATCACTAACTAATTTTAATTAAATTAAATTAAAGAAAATATTGCATATAAAAAAAAACAGAAAATAGTGTTAAATTCTATAATTTAAGTCTAAATTTAACATTTTCCCAACCTATGAAATAATTAAATTTAAACATTCATCGTTTCCGAATTATGATTGAGCAAATGTGTATTGCTTCCGTTATTTTTCTGTTCAAATGTTAACGCATTTGATCCAATGTCTGGATTCCGTTTCACAAATAATTGTTCTTCCGAACCCCTCGTATTCGGATTCGCGTAAATTATCGTATTTTTCTCATCAGAATTACTTGGAATCGACATTGGACCAACACTATTTCTACTGTTAGTAAAAGTTTTGTTTGAAGATGGAAGTTGTTCTGACCTGTCATTTCTAATACTATGATTATTAATATTTTTTGTTGGAGAAATTGGAGAATTTTCGGAAATTTCTGGGGGATAATTTTGCATATTAATGATTGTGCTTTGACCATTTTGAAGTGATGTATTTGTTGTTGATGTAGTAGTTGGTGTTGTAGCGCCCATTGAATCATAATTTTGTGGTGATGGAATTTGGTGATGTGATTGACAGGGAAATGAGACACCATTGCCAAGGCTATAAAATTTTATTTTTTTTATTTTAACGGATTTCAAGCTCAATTTAAATGAAAATCGAAGTCTGATTAAAGAACGGATGAAAAAAATGAGTGAAATGATTAAAGTCATACCTTGTGAATACTGGAAGAAACCAGTAACGTTTATCATCACCAAATACCTCCTGGAAATTGTTCATGTGACCTAAACTAAATCCGTGTTTGTCAGGTCCACCAATACGAAATATTGGGGCACGAAATGCCTCTGAAATTTAAATTCAATTAAAATTTGAATCATCAGGAGACCGTTAAAAAAAATCTCACCTAGTGTTGTCCTATTTAGTAAAACTAAATAAATGTGATAACCAAATAAGCTGACTAAACTTATCGCAAACATCACAGACACGAAAAAGAGAAACAGGATATGAAAGCGACCCATGCCTTCAAGATGTCCCTGAAATGATATCAAAATTGAAATACTTTGCTCATTTTTGGTCAAAAAAAGAAAATTACCTTCCAAAATTGTATAAAATATGGTAGTGATGCTAGTGCTATGTATATACAGTAGAGTAACGCATACCCTAAAAACAGTATGAAAAATTTGTAATTGCTAAAATTGACGCAATTGTTGACCCATGGACAGTGATGATCCCTAAAAATATTTAACGGTTAATTAAAATTTAATTTTTTTCATTTTATTTTTAACTTACATTTTCAAGACACACTCTCCACACACTGAGCAATGATGAGCCCTGTCTGGCTTGATGATGCAACACTTATCACAGAATCGAACGGCCCCCGTTATTGTTCGATTTGTGATTGGAAGTGTCCGTGCATATTGTTCAAGCATTTCCTTTTGTTCGAGTTCCGATTCAGCCGAATATATTTTTTGCACTTCGGTACTTTTGAGTCGAAACTCCTGGGGTACTAAGGCAATGTTGACAAATATTGTCTGGTAATAACTCCATAAGAAGAGGAAACAAAATATGTGATAGAAAAGTAATAAAAATATTTTTTCTGCAACATTTTCAACTGTCACTGTAAAATTGAAATAAAAAATTATCATTAATATTACTTGAAATTGAGTTGATAATACTCACTAAAGCACAATTGCACTACAAATGCGTAATAACTCCAACAAATTATAGCAAAAATAAAAAGTACGGGAATCCATTTCACAGCTCTCACACAACAGTCACAGGGATGTGATTTCCTATTCTGTCTTCCATAATTTTGAAAATCTTGCGACATTTTACTATTAAATCCCTCTTACTAAACTAAATTACAATGACTATCTAATCTATACACTAATGATGATTAAATTAAATATTTATTTGTACGTTTTATTTATGGGAAGGGCTGGGTCGTCAGACATTTGATATAAAACTTTTTTTTTATACTTCGTATTTTAGTAATTTCAGTAATTCCTTGAGTGATTTTACGCGTTTTAATTTAAAGCTATTTTGTGGATAAAAATTTAAGGTTAATTTTAATGGTGTTTCATTGGGCAAGCAGTAATTTTATTGGATCTTTAAATGAATCTCAGACAAAGGTGAAGAAACTTTTCCTTTTATGTAGTTTTATGATCCAGTGAATAATATTTTTATCGATTTGACAGTTGTTTTTTTAAATTTACGACTTGACATTTTCGAGGCATGGGATTAAAATTGTCTGTAGGCGAAAGTTGCTCAAAATTTTTTTGTGATGAATTTAAAGATTTTTGGTTAAAATTTATGAATTTAATTTAGTTTTGGGAACTGAACTGTCAATTTCATTGAAATGAAAGAAATATTTTGGTCAATCAAAGCCATTAAAGAGAAACGTTTGACGATACACTAGCAAAGTCCATAGGACAGAATTTCACTTGACGTTTCATTTGACGTTTTTTCTATAGAAACACATACGAAAAATTCAAAATTTTTTGAGTGAAATTTTCTAATGTCAAAATAAGTTCTATTTTATGTTCTTAGCCCGTCAGATCATGTGGGGTAACAAAAATTACTCAATTTTAAGTCAGAAAATGTTTAAATTTTTTCTTTTTTGACATTTCAGGACTTGGTAGATGTTTTAAGTTCAAAGCAAGTCCATTTTTGAGATTGAGCTCAAAAACTAGATTCCAAAGTCTAAAAAAGGCACTTCGACACTTTGTCATTTCATTAGTCTTTAACTTTTAGCTTCAGAAACGTTCATTAAATTGAGTTTGGTATCGAGCTTAAAAATTGGCCTTCAGAATTTAAAAAAAATGATCAAAAAAACTATTAGATTTCACAAATATTAGATTTTTAGATATTTTTTACTGGCTTCAAGTTTACAATGAACTAAATGCTTTCGAAATGCGCTTTGTTAAGCCGTTTACTTGTAACAATTTTACACTATTTCAAATTCAATGAATATAAAACTCTAATTCTCATGTGTTCCAATTTTTTCCCCTAAATTTGCTCAAATTTCATCTAATCAGATACCAAAATCTAATTGGACCAACAACTCATTCATCTTTTTATCAAATTCTATCCAATTGGATTTCATTGCATTTGTTATCCAAGTTCACGCAAATTATTATATTTTTAGGTATCCAAACCGAGTGAAAAAACATTAAGCAAATTGGGTTGTCGTAAATTTTTCGCGCTCCTGTTTAAATTAAATAAAAATTGGGTAAATCTAAATGAAAAATTAGATAAACCGGTGCAAAATAACCAAAAATTAATCATTAATCCACTTAAATTATTAATTTGTCGGTGCGCGTGTGACAAATTGTTTAAATTTCCAACTTGATAAAATTAAATATCAAAAGGAAAGCAAATAGGAAAAAAAATTATTTTATCTTTGCCGTGTTGACTCAGTGTGCGTTGAAGCCTACATACAAATACATAGTGGTGTATGTGAGTTATATACACACATGCATGATAAAAAATAGTAAGGTGCATATTGTAATATACAGCGATTTTACATAGAAATACTGGCCAGGTGCCTCAAAGCAAAAATATAAAAAAAAAAATTTTTAAATTGAAAAAAAAGAAGATTAAAAAAAATATTAAAATCACATATTTTAATATTAATCATAATAAAAAAAGAGCTAAAATTTAAAATATTGAATAAAAAAATAAATCAAAATTTATATAAAAAAAAATTCAAATAAGAATTTATTACAAGAAAAAAATCTGCTTTTGAGGATTTTGGATTATCACATTCAATTAAATTCAATTTCGTGAATCGTAAGTATTTTTTTTTTACATTTTACAATTTTTTTCATTTCAAAAATTTTTTTTTATATAATTCGGTTCTAATCTTATCGTAACTCTAGATATGTCTTTTGCAATTTTACATTTCAAACCCGTGTTGTGCTACATCGAGATTTAACGTTTTAAAGTGAACACTTTTTTAGTGATAAGATAATCCAAGATACGTTTTCTACTACGATAAATCGACGATTTGTTTTACGCAATGCTTTGATAAGAATTTTTCTTATAAAAGTACAGAAAAAAAATTACATACTTTTTTTTATTTTACCTGGAGGTAAATATTAATTTATTACACAGTACAAAGTGCTTGTAAATGAAAAGTAAGAAAAAAAATGAAATGAGAAGACATTTTAAAAGGCAAAAAAAAATGAAAACAACAGACTTCAGCCACTTCAATTATTGATCCATTTATCATAATTTTGTGTGGTGTACAAATTTTTTTTGCATTTAAACTTTTTTTTTTCTGTATGTTTGCATTTTATTTATATTTATTATGATGGTTGGTCTGGTCTTGGCAATTTTTGCTGTAAACGTTAATTTCATGGTAGATTATGGATAAAAATTGGATTTGAAGTCAGCTTATCACTCGACGATTGTTTTTTGTCGGAGAGAGGATTCATTACGAAGATTGGACTTGTAATTGCTCAAAAATTGTTAAAAACCGTTAAAATTTTTAAATCAGCTATTTTTGCCGTCAGAAACTTGAGAAACGTGGATCGGAGCAAGATTCAATGTTTTCACCTTAATAAAAAGAGCTCATGAGAATTCGTTATGCAGAGCCTGCCAATTGGGCCGCCGTCACTCTGCTCATGCCCTGCTTGAGGTCGACATCCTTAATTCTAGAATGGTTCATCACAGAAAAGTCCATTTTTTTGTGTTTGAAGGAGGATTCCTTTTGAAGATTGAGCCTAGAAATGATCAAAAATCATTTAAAACCGCTCGTATATTGAAATTTCAGTATTAGGCTCCTAAGTCTTCAATTCAAAATAAAAAACCGTTAAAAATTTTCAATGAGCACACTGCTTAAAACTGAGAGAAATTTCCCAAGAACAAGAATCCAAGTCCTAAATCTGCTCATTTCGTTTCATCAATGTCAGCTAAAATTTTAGGCAGTAAAAATTCGTCTCAATTTTTTTCCACATGTAATTTTCAGTGAATTTGTGAATTCATGTTGTCCTCAATTACAATTCAATTTACCTTAGAAAAATTTCATGCAGTTTTTTAAAACATTTAAACGTTTTACTGAAACATGTCAATACATTAGCAATAAAATTTTATACACACATTTAAACCTTCACAAACATTCATATCATTCATCACTCAAGCACAAGATAAGTGAACAGAGAAATCAATCAAATTCGCATCAAACAGGTCAGTCACATGAATTTCAAACTGAATTCTAATCAGTTTTTATTCTGATATTGATAAAATGAATTTCATTGCCATGTATGGAAATTTTTTTATGATGTTTTTAATGACTGATGTAATTAAATGTTACTTTATCGTTTAAATACACAGCATAGATTTTTAATGACATCAGGAAGAAATCTCCAGTTGGAAGGTAAATATTCAATTAATTACACAATGAATGAACTGAATCTAACTTGCAAAGTCCATAGGCTAGAATTTCGTTTGACGTTTATTTTCTATAGAAACACATATGGAAACTTCAAAATTTTATAGGTGGAATTTTCAAATGTCAAGATGAATATTGTCTATGGACTTAGCCCGTAAGGTAATAGAGATTAAAAGTAAATCAGAGCATTTTCCGTATTTTTCATTGTTAAAATAAGAAAAAAAATCATCATATGACACACGTCAACTTAAAATAAATGTGAGAAAACAAGAAAAATACTGAAAAATAACATAAATAAATGATATTTCCCTTTAAAAGTGTGTTAAAATGAATGTATGCTAAATTTATGCGTACACCTATTTGAATATGTGTGTGTCTGTATCATTCCCATATGTTAATGCGATATTTTGTATTGTAATCGTTCTAGTGTTGTTATTATTTAAATAAATTAGCATATTGTCTCAAAATTTGTATTAAATTTACCCGAAAAAAATTTTATTGTTTTATTCATATAATGTATTTGAGGAAAAGTAAAAACTTTTTTTTTTGTTGGGTTAACTTAAGTCTCACACTGATGTTTTGGCATTTTGACAATCACACACTCAATCAGTGGCTTCCTTTAGGTGAATTATCAATGATTTATATTATTTTTGCTTTTACTTCTAAAAGACAGGGGTTTGACAGTTTTTTCATGTAAATTTTCAAGTTTTGAGATTAAGATGAAGATTTTATCTTGTTAACATGCAAGTCAAATGCCAATGTTCTACCAAAATTTTTAGGTGAACTGTATGAAAAATGTATGAATTTGAGTTTTTCGTATATGTAAATTACCTTTGCCGTTATTTTGAGTGTAAAAGGAAATCCCTTTTGTGTTTTTTTTATTGTTGAGACTCACACTTTAGAACTGATTAAAAATTAATTTGTGTGGGAATTTATCACGGTTTTGCTGATGGTGAATGTGAATGTGTGTTTAAATTAAAACGTTAAACGATGGATAACGTTTTGAATGGATATTGAAAAATAAATGGTGTGTTCAAATGAAAATCATGAATAATTGTGATTTTTTCTTAAAGGAATTTTGATTTTTCATGAGTTTTTGGAGAGTTTGAAGGTGTTTCAATGGGTTTTTGTAAATTTTTTGAAGGGGTTTGTCAGGTTTTTGTAAAGTTTGATAGGTTTTTGAAGAGTTTGATAGGTTTTTGAAGATTTTGATAGGTTTTTGAAGAATTTGATAAGTTTTTGTAAATTTTTTGATGGGGTTTGCCAGGTTTTTGTAGAGTTTGATAGGTTTTTGTAAAGTTTGATAGATTTTTGAAGAGTTTGATAGGTTTTTGAAATTTTTTGATGGGGTTTGTCAGGTTTTTGTAAAGTTTGATAGGTTTTTGAAGAGTTTGATAGGTTTTTGAAGAGTTTGATAGGTTTTTGTAAATTTTTTGATGGGGTTTGTCAGGTTTTTGTAAAGTTTGATAGATTTTTGAAGAGTTTGATAAGTTTTTGAAGACTTTTATTAAGTATTTTTTCTCAAAAGTGTCCGATAAGCCTATTGATGCCTCTTCGTCACGTCGTCAATGGTACGATTCATGTCATACCTAGTTCTATGAATGAACAAATTGCTGTTTTAAAATCACTCTCTTAACTAAAACTCATGTTCAAGCAACATTTTGTGAATCATATTCTAAAATGCATAAAATACCTTCTCTTATCTTATCCACTTTACACTAACCCATTAATCAACAACCATTTACAAAACATAACCAGGTCATACACCTCATTTTTTATTTTATCTATTTTCATTATTTCTACGAAAAGTAAAGCCAACACACACATTCAACACTCTCACACTACACACAATAAAATTTCTTTCAACGATTCCTTTTGTAAGTCATTTTAATGTTTTATTTTTTTTTACACAACAACAAACAACGCGACGGTTTTGATTATTACTTTTATTATTATTTTATAGAAAAACGAAGTCATTACAGGCATTAGTTTGTTGGATATACACAGAAATTACGGGATTTTTAACATTTGAGTTAATATTTCTTATTCTTCCAATAAGAAATTTTAATTTTTTTTTTTATAAAACTCAAGCCTCAATATTGATCTGGAGTTTAGAAAAAACTAAATTAATTTTTAAAAACATTTAATTGAATTTTAGGGCTTGCCAAAAAGTGTTGGATATACACAATTTTCGTTGGTCATTTTATCAAACAAAATTTCAAAGCTATATTTCAACTGCTTAATTATTTTTTTAAATTAAACCTAGTACTACAAAATGTTTCAAACCTGATAAAGCTTTAACATTTAAAAACTAGAAATTTTAATTTTGAAATTTCATTGATAAAATCTTCAAAAATGAGGTGTTGGATATACACATGTTAGATATACACAAAATTCCAATTTTTTTCTGCGATGTATTTTAAAGTTTTTTGATAAAACTATTTTATAAAATGTCTTAAAATGAAAAAAAAATAAACTTTTAAGTACACAGTTTGAGTATACAATTATGAAAAATACACTTTTCGTTTAAATTAATGAAATTTATCAACATTTTGATATTTTGACTCTTTCGATTAATTTTTGTATTGAAATGCTTAAAACGTTATATGGTAAAGTTGTAGGGCTTAGTTGAGACTTCGATATGGCTCAAATCAATTTGTCCAATTTTGGATAAAAACCCTTAAAAAACCCTAAAAAACCTTTATTTGTTAAAATTCAGAACTTTTTATGAGTTCAAGATCATATAATATGGAATTTTATTAACATATTCAATGTATAAGAAAAAAAATTTTACTGAAATTTATTCAAAATTTAGAAATAATGTTATTTCATTGAATATAGATCACAAAAAAGCTATTTTTGATAAAATAGCTGATAATTGGTCGAAAACTGCTCTATCAGGCCCACTGTGTACGATAATTTTTAATTATAGTGTTGCTCCTTTAGAATATTACATCAAGAAACTTTTCAGATACTTTTCCTTTCAAATAAAAGCGAAAAATACAATCAAAATGTTAAAAAAAAAATATTTTAAAAATATTCAACGCATAGTGTTGGATATACACAAAAATTGATTTAGTTTATTTTGATATAATTGTACCAAAATCAAAATTCCTTGAATGCAGTTTTATTGAAGAATAAAATCTTGAGGAAAATATAAAATATCAACGATTTTTGTAAAGGATTAACGCCAGCAGATGTAAAACTATGGTTAAGTGTTGGATATACACACAAAATATTATCCAACATTTACGTCATTGAAAAAAACTGCTCCAAGAGCAAATTTAATTTTTTTCTTTGTATTTTTTCGAAGATCTATTCTAAAGCTGTCTATATCCAAAAACTTTTTTTTCTTGGAATAACAAAACACAGAAAAAAAATCATCTCAAAAATTTTAAAATTCATTCAGTTTTTAGCTTAAATTTTTGAACAAGTATCAAACTTAAATTAAGTGTGTATTTAAAAAATAATTTTTTTTTTTTTTGTATTTCCCGTTACTTTGAAGTATAAGCTAAAATATTGACTCGATAAAAATTTTAAAATTACACTTAAAATTTTTTGATTATTTTTCCCAAAATTGACTAATGCCTGATTACATTTTTTTATGAATTTTTCATTTCATTTTCCTCTCATACTTAATTTTTTTCCAATTTTTTTTCTTATCAGTGTATAAAATTCACATTATTTTATTGATGTAATTTCAAAACAATTTATTAGAGACGAGACCGGAGAATATTATTTTATCTTTTATACATTTCAATGTAACTTTTTTCTTTCTCAACTTATAGATACATTTTTTAAGCTTGTGTGGATTTTACATTTCGAAAGATACAAGTGTGCCATCAATATTTCCTTCGATTTTTTATCATTATTATAAGTAACTAAGTAATTTTGCTTTTCCTTTCATTGTGCAAAAGAAAAATTTTATATTTTTTATTATTATTATCATCATGTACTTTACTTGTACTCACTTCACATTACAGATAATTTTGCTTTTTCCTTTAATAAATAAAAATAATCATAAAAAATGGGTAATATAAATGCAATCAAGCATAAAATTGATATAAAAAGGAAAAATAATTCGATTTTACGTTTCCTTTGTGGGTGATTTACTTAAAAAAAAGTGAGTCAAATAAGTAAAAAATGAAAGTGTCCTTGTATTTTGGTGGGTAAAAGTCCAGGTGGACAGAAATTTTTTACATTCATTCACTCACTCATCAAATGACATTAGGACATGAAACGGTTTTTTTTTCATTTTCTTTTAATATTTTTTGTGTGGTGTCACTTTGTATTATAATTTTAATAAATTTATATCGTGATTGCACGTTTTTTTTCCTTCCATTTAATCTTTTAAGGTTCATGTTTTGGTGAAAGAGGACAGTGAATCGTGAGTTTTATTTAAAACTATTTCAAAATAAATACCGGGCGTTTCCATTCAACTCAGGAAATGAGTGATAAAAAGTTAAAGAAAAAAAAAATTGCACGTGCAAATAAAAATACACAGAACGAAAAAATGAAATGGACTGAAATTTTTAGCTGTATCATGATCAAAATAAAAAAAAACTTAAGAAAAAAAAGTTAATTCATTACCTTTTTTGTGAATTAAGCATCTTTTTCTGTCATGAATCTAATTGTATTTAAAGAAAATTACTTAGGAGGTTTTTTTTGTGTTCTTTGAATTAAAAAAAAAACAGATATAAACAAAAACAAACTTAATTATATTTTTATTATGATGATTAAATTATAATTCGTTATATTTTTAAGCATCATCGAAAAATAATGAAAAGTAAATTTAAAGGCCGCTATTTCATTGAGTCATTTTAAGGTGTCTCTTACTGCGTTTAAGGGGGTAAGCAGACAAAACATGACAGATCATTTTGTATAGATAAACATACGGAAATGTCAAAAATCTTGTACGTAATCATGGATTGTCAAACCTTTACCTGATGACCTAGTAACGCGCTATATAGACTTTGTCAGAATTTATTTTGACATTTCAAAGATTCACGTATGTGTTTCTATAGAAACTAAATGTCAATATGTCAAATGTCATATAATTTTTGACAGTTGCTGTTTATTTAGGATTTTTGAATACTTCATAAATTGATTTTGTCCTTTTTTTATCATTTTTGAATTTTCCATATATTCTATAGACACAGAGATTGTCAAATTTTAAATTGACAGTTTGAAATGTTTGCTAGGTTCTATTGACAGTTCATTTTCTATAGACACGCATACGGGAACTTTCAATATTCTGTATGTAAATTGAAATTGTAATTTTAAAATGACAGATAAATTTTCGACTTACCAAGGGTTTTTATCAGCTTATGTCAAAAGAGCAATAAGAGAAAAATTTTGCAATTGCTTACGGATCTGTTATATTTTTTTTGACAAAATAATTCCAGTTATTTCGGTCCCAAAAGAGCATTTTTCTTCAAATTTTATTCAAATTTACTTTTAAAACTTATTTCTACGACTTCATTTAATTTGATCCAAAATTAGCTTCTTGCTAATCATAGCTTGTCTTTTATTATTAAATATTCATGAACCTACCAATTATTGGTCAAAAACATAAACCAAAACAATGCCTTAACATTTAGAATGAAATTTGAAACTACTAATCTCGATTTAACTGTCCCATTCTCTGTACTTGTCACATTCCAACTTGAATTGTGGTCTAAGCGGTAATTTTCCAAAGAATTATTTTTTTTGACACATAACACACAGAGGTGTCATATATACATTTATTGAGATTATCAGTAAGTACTTTTGATACTCGTGACACTGTATGCGAATTTGATAATTGGAGGTAATTGGTGTGAAATTGAATCAATTAATTATACCTTTTTTTTAGCAAACTTGTGCTTTTTTTGGGAGATCGAATTACGATTTTGATGTGGATTTGAATTTGTATGCTTTTTTTTTAACACACTTCTTATATTGAAACTGAAATTTTTTTGTATGAATGGGCATCATGTTACATGTCACTTGCTTTGAAGAGGGACAATGCGTTTAATTGTAATTTATAATTTATGAAGGAGCTTGAAGTAGACTTGAGAAAATTTTCTCTGATACAATATAAGATGAATTTGGGTCCAAGTTGTACATGATTCGTGGTTTGACACTTGCTGGACTTTTAATTTTATCCAAACTCTTGTGAATTTTCAGTCATGGTTAGTCCACATGCAATTCAAAGCTGTTATTTTCAAACGATCTCACCTGTAACATTTAAATATTAAATTCGATCCCATGAATGCAGAAAATCATAAAACAGGTCATAAAATGCATCAAAAAATATGCTTCCAAAAATAATTCAATTTTATTATATTCGTTTTCTGCCTTCCGGGTACATTTCATGTATTTTTAGTTGAATTTTCTCTTCTAAAAATAAAACGTAAAATATTTTTAGATCAAACAGCAAAAAAAAAACTTGGCATAACATAACTAGAACAATGAAAAACAAATTAATGACCGTTATAAAACTTGCAATTTAAGGACATTCACTCAAACGGCACTTTTATGTACAATAAAGTTTTTTTTTATGTGTAATGTTACAATGTTGTCTCATTTCTTGAGTAATTTGATAAAAATGCGCAAAACATTGTCACAAATTTTTTTGTGTCATCCTAATAATATCATATAATAAAATTAAATTTCAAAGGACTACTGCAATGCATGTGACTAGTGAAAGTTTTGTCTTTTTTGTCATCATGTCTCTTAATCCATTGAAGGTTTTTTTTTTGTTTAAATCACATGACTTTTAATGGGCATCGATTCAGACCTAATAAAAATTAATTAAAAATAAAAATGTGAGCTATTAAATGAAAATAAGTCATTATAAAATTTTATCGCCTTTTAATACTGAATATTAAATAGAATCTTTTATTTCGATCTGAAAATTTAAATTGCATTGAGAATAAATACAAAATCGTGAATGAAAACCAGTTTTATGTTATTCATATTAACACTGAGATCACTTGTTTCATTTAATTTGCTTTAAAATTGTCTCGTAACGCTGCATTTTGCTGAATGAATGAATAAATTTAAGCGTATAAAGTCATCGGCATCAATTTCTTGTTGTCGCTGATTTTATTTTTTTTGCTCTTATTTTATTTTTTTTCATGTGAGTTTAATGTTTAATATTATAGATAATTTATTCAGTCTATGTGTTTGCACACATAAGATAAATAAAAACGTTGTTTCAGGCATGGGAAACGGATGTTGACTGGGATTCAATACAATACAATACATCAGTTGAAATGAAACAAAGACGATAAATGTTGGATTGCGATGAAATTTGAAGCGGAATAAGAATAAAATGATGAGATAATTGTGTAATTCCTGTAAAATCATATAAATTAGGCTCGGCAAGGCCATCACCGTGATTTTGATTCAATTTTATCCAATTATGGTCTTGATACCACACATGAAATTAATCTCCATCTCTGATCAACACCGTTCACGAGAGATTTTCAATTTGCAACAAAAAAATAAAATCAGCAATGAAGATATTACCTTTTTTAGGGCAATTTTTTCGATACGCATGATCTTACATGTTCATTGTACATTTAAAGCATGGAATACAGATTTTTTTTGTTGTTTATGGATGGATATTGCAACAATCATGTTATTGTGAAGTGTATTGTCTTGATTTTAGTTAAATATCGGCATACAAGTCGATTCAAGTAAATTTATGATAATTACAGATGGTGTTAAGTACTGAAAGTGGAACCACCTACATTTTGAATGAGAAATTTTTGGGTTTAACTGTCAAGGGACTGAAAAAATTGCTTGAAATTGTATGATTTTGCTTCGTTTTGGTATTTTTCGTTGATTTTGCGTTCCAACTCCTGTATCTTGCCCATTTTTAGGGTGCCTTAGATAGATATGAAAAAGGCTCCACCGCGGTCCCTACGGGTCCTATTGTGAATGCAGGGTGCCTTAGCTTCTCAGTCATATGACTACAGGGCAAAGATACAATTTGAGGTTCAAGCTCTTGAGCCCAAAGCATATGAACTTTCAATTTGGTACTACTGACTTAAAAAGTTGAACATTTTATGACTCTGGAGCCCAAAACCAGCTTCAAACACAGCGGGATTAGAAATTTTGTGATTCCTCAACATTCTACAGATTGGAAAATTTTCGAAATTTTCAGCCATGTATGAAGATAACGCCATTTTATTAGAATATTCGGCCATTTTCAGTGATTTCCAAAAAAATCCGCAAATTAGAGTTCAAATTCATCACTTTGAATCACTTTTTCTAACAAAAGTACCAATTTGGCTTCAATAATCCATTTCGTCGATCTGTTGCCTGCTCTACAAAGTAAATTCTAATAAAAAAAATTATGAGGTCTAAAAAAGTACGTAAGCCTCTTGAAGCACGGTCATCGAACTTTGAATTCATTTTTTTTTTCTAATCCAATTCCAATGAAAGTATTTTGAACCTTTTATTATTAGCGATTTTAAAAATTTTCCATGACATGCTCGAATTTCTCAAACTATCTCTAATAATTCAATCAATTTTACTTATCATTTGAAAAAATTCCATTCATATTCATTGTTGTTGTTGTTTTTTTTAAAGTAAAATCACAAAATTAATCAACTTCATACCATTTGACTATAAAATAAATCCATATAAACATATAAAATCAGTGTCACACCATAACGCGAATTAATATACACAGACTTGTTCCTATTTTTAGCATCTATGTGCCAGAAAAGTGTCTGTGAGTGTGCTAGACTTGATATTGTATCACTTTTAATTAGAAATACTGTGCTAAAATTTTATGTTAAGTGCTCTGATATTTGAAAAAGATAAATTGTGTGAGAAATTACACCGAAAAAAAAATAATAATAATAAAAAATTTAATGAAAAGAAATCATTTTGACATTTTTCTTAAAAGACCGATCATTAAAATAAAGTAAATTTCAAATTAACGTCAGTATTCGTGACATTTTCTTAGTATAAATAATTGTATTATCACCTTTTTTAATTAATTCCCTATAGAATTACAGACGTTTTTATTTACTTTTTGTTTTTGTTTTAAATATATTATTATCAAAGTTGTGCATAAGGAGACTTAAAGGGAACATGTTGCAATACAAATAAAAGTGCATTTATTTACAAAAATGAAAAAATGTAAAATATACAAATGTCTATTGCAATTCCATGAGTTTTGTTGTCAGTTGTCGTGTATTTACCTTGAAAACATTCATTTATTATTATTATTTTATATGAAACTTGAGACATTCTATGAAAAGTTTTAGACGAAATCCATAGAATTACACTGTGACTTGAAAAAGGCCCTCAATGGACTTTACTGTACATGAACGAATGCGTTGAACGAAAATACTCGATTTTTTTTAGAGAAATGAACTTGAAATTCAATGAAATGTCCGGTTAACACGAAATGATTTTGGACTGAAACTCACCTTACTGCTCCTACGATGCCATTTCAGCTCACAGTGTGTTCAGTTACACAATTCATATACAATTTTTTTTTTTAATAATAATCCAGTTTTTATAGAGAAACATACAAATAATAATAATTGCACAGAACGATTAAAATGACAACGATACCTTATTATATTCTAAGTTTATATTCCATGTTGTAAAAAGATAATAAATGGGTTCAGTGCAATAAGATACGAAATTATTTTCTGTTATCGTTGTAGATAAAGTTTTTTATGTGTACTTTATTGTATTTTTTTGTGTGAAATTGCATTAAATGCATTTTTCAAGTCATATTTGAACTGAATGAGATCATAATTTTGAAAGGTACTTATGAGATTGCTATTTTATGAATCAATGGAAAGAGCATGGAAGTAAGATGACTTTGTTCTAGCTATGTTTGTTGAAGTGGATTTTTCAAATAAGTCACCAGCTTTGAGGGTCCGAGTCATTTTGAGCCATGATAACTTTGGGATATCCTGAATTTTGGTCTTTTTAGCTTTGAATTGAACATTGGTAAGGTTTTGTAGCATATTTTGAGTTTCTTTTGCAAAAAAATTCGATTTTTGAACCGTCTGTATGTCTATCTAACTGTAGATTTTTGAATCATTGAAATTTGTGCAGTTTTACTCGATTTTTAAAAATTGGCTCAGTTTTACACGATTTTTGAAAATTTTCTCATTTTAATTCAATTTTTGAAAATTGGCTCAGTTTTACTCGTTTTTTGAAAATTGGCTCAGTTTTACTCAATTTTTAAAAATTGGCTCAGTTTTACACGATTTTTGAAAATTTTCTCTTTTAACTCAATTTTTGAAAATTGGCTCAGTTTTACTCGTTTTTTGAAAATTGGCTCAGTTTTACTCAATTTTTAAAAATTGGCTCAGTTTTACTCGATTTTTGAAAATTTTCTCATTTTAACTCAATTTTTGAAAATTGGCCCAGTTTTACTCGATTTTTGAAAATTGGCTCAGTTTTACACGATTTTTGAAAATTTTCTCATTTTAACTCAATTTTTGAAAATTGGCTCAGTTTTACTCGTTTTTTGAAAATTGGCTCATTTTAACTCAATTTTTGAAATTTGTGCAAGGGCTTATACTCTAAATACATTTCCCGTCGTGGCTTCCCGTCGCTGACGACGGGAA
>LN483459.1:526340-555213 GCA_900002565.1 Culicoides sonorensis | reverse complement strand
TCGGTGTATACACTCACCAATGGGCGAGCAGCAGCTAAACTCTGCAATGAAAAATATTAGGGTTATGTTTTTTGTCAAACAAATAATTTTCAATTAATTTCTAGTTCATATTCATTTTTCAAAGCAACGAGACTTGTATCATTATACAAATTAGTTTTTGTTACTACTACACTTTATATTTCAACACAAGACAAACACATATTTCTACATGTCCACGCCGCCACGTGAAATCAAAAGGTAAATATTTTCACTGATTTTTAAGTTTTTCAAGTTAGACAAACAAATCTCTTCACTTTTTTCATGAACAAGAGTCACTTATTGCACTTTTAGGTACAAATACGTACCATTTTGATGCTATTTGCTTGATTTTCAGGCAAATTTAAAATTTATTTCGCATCGAAAGATGTCTTCCGTATTAAAGGAGACAGAAAAAAGAAAGATGTCAACATGACACGCACTTAGTTTGATAAACAGATTCAAATGCAGTCAACTTTGAGATTTGTTCGATAGCTTTCAATACATTTTCTTTTTGAAATTCCAATTAAAATTTAGAAAACAATTAAATTATTTAATCAAAAATAGCTATTTTTAATGAATTAAATGTGAATAAATTGGTATTTTTATTATAATTTCATGAAAATTTTAATGAAAACCGGCATTCAAAAAATATGTTGAACGGGCTATGATCAAATGTCAAAGTGATATTCATGGTTGTCATCTCGAACAAAACCCTTTTCCTTTTACCACGTTTTAGCAGAAAGTGTGTAAAATCATGATTAGTCAAGTTTCGAAGAAAAGAAAGGTAATAAATGGCTAAAATGTAGTCTAAAGTATTGATAAAAGTGTAGTGTAACCAGCTTAAGTAAAAGAATCCCGAAATTTGGGTTTTAAATCGAAATATTTACATTAAAACTTGACTCAAATTCCTTGCTTCTCAGTGTGGCATCTGCACTGAGCTGCCATTGTTTTGTTTATATCGATTCATTTATCATGAAATACTGCTAAAAAGAAGATTTTTGTGATAGATTCTTTCATTAAGTGCTAAATTGTTGGTCGATTTATCATTTAAACATTGATTTATGTGTAAAATTAATTAAAAATTGATTAAATTTATTTTCACTTTCAGTTTGTCGCCAATGGCGTATTCAAAGCTGAGTTGAACGAATTCTTGACTCGTGAATTGGCCGAAGATGGTTATTCCGGTGTTGAAGTTCGTGTTACCCCAACACGTACTGAAATTATTATTATGGCTACACGGACACAAAATGTCTTGGGAGACAGAGGTCGTCGTATCCGTGAATTGACAGCTGTTGTTCAAAAGAGGTGAGAATATATTTTTAATGAGTAAAGGCAAAAATGAATTAAATGTTAAATTTTATTTAGATTCAACTTCCCTCCCGGTACCGTTGAATTGTACGCTGAAAAAGTTGCTACCCGTGGATTGTGCGCTATTGCACAAGCCGAATCCCTACGTTACAAACTTATCGGTGGATTGGCAGTTCGTCGTGCCTGTTATGGTGTCCTTCGTTTCATCATGGAATCAGGAGCCAAAGGTTGCGAAGTCGTTGTCTCAGGTAAATTACGTGGTCAACGTGCCAAGTCCATGAAATTCGTTGATGGATTGATGATTCACTCTGGTGATCCATGCAACGATTATGTTGACTCTGCAACACGTCACGTCATGTTGCGTCAAGGTGTTTTGGGTATCAAAGTCAAGATCATGTTACCTTGGGATCCAAATGGCAAAATCGGACCCAAAAAGCCATTGCCAGATAATGTGTCTGTTGTCGAACCTAAAGAAGAGGAAGTTTATTCAGCTGTTGTCGAACAACACAAACCATTGGCCGCAGTATTGGATGAAAAACCAATCGAATTACAAGTCGAGTAAAAAAAAATATTGTGTAAATTAAAGAATGCAAGAATGGAAAAATAAATAAAAAAAAACACAAAACACATATTTTATAAGGTACCATTTTTTTAATAACCCTTGCAGTAATAAATTAACTTAATTATAAATTCTCCTCATACATAAAAACAATAACAAAAACCTTTTACCGTTACATCATTTGTGTCGAAGTAGTTCCACTACCTAATGCATTAAGATTAAAATTACTTGGTGTCCAATAAGAATAGTTCATGTTTGGTTGATTATTAACTTGAAAATCTTGTTGTAACAAATCACTTGGATAACTGATATCCTGTAAAGTTAGGACCTCATAAGGCACTTGGATATTTTGTTGAATATCTTGAATTGAGTCAGTCTGAACAATTTGTGTTGGAATGTATGAAATATTTTCCATTTGAGCATTTTCTGGCTGATATTGAACTTCAATTGACGTTACTTGTTCCACAGGCACTTGAATTGTGAATGGAGGTGGGACGTCACCATAGTCGCCTTTTCTCGGCTTTAAATGTGTCTTGAAATGGACTTTCAAGGTGTCTGATCTTCTGAAATCTTTTAAGCACACACTACATTTGTAAGGTTTTTCACCTAAAAAAATAGACAAATTTTATTGAAAATTGAAAAAACTCAGATCTTTACCAATTTTACCTGTATGTATGCGAACATGTTTTGATAAGTGAGCCATTTCAGTAAATCTTTTTTTACACACACCACACTCATGTTTCTTGATTCCCGAATGTGTTTTCTTGTGTTTACTCAATGTACTACTACTTGTGAACTGTTTACCACAAAATGTGCATTTGTGTGGTTTTTCCTGAGTATGCGTCCTCAGATGTTCATTCAAATTAGCAGTTCGAGCAAAAGTCTTGTTACATACATGACATTCGAAAGGTTTTTCATTGGTATGTGACCGAATATGAACTTTTAAATTTCCAGCATAGGAAAAGGAAGCACCACAATAACTGCAAATGAATGGTTTTAAGCCACTATGCACTGCCTGGTGATTCCTCAAACTGGTTTGGTGTGTAAAGGACTTTGAGCAAATTGAACAACTGTATGGTCGAATGTTCAAATGAATTCGTGTGTGTTTAAGTAAATCATTTGATTTTGTAAAACATTTTCCACACTCTTTGCATTTATGTGATTTATTTGGAGTGTGAACGGTTTTCTTGTGTTTCTCCAATTCAATGACTGATGCAAACGGAATGTTACAAGTAGAACATGGAATTGGTGAGGGACCTTCATGTTTTTGCACATGCTTTAACATTCGTGTTTCAATATCAAATAATTTCAGACAATATTTACACTGAAATGGAACAACACTATGTGTCGAGAGAATGTGTTTCTTCAGATCTCGTTTTCTTTCATATCGAGATTGACACAAAGCACACACAAATGGTCCATCAACTGTCTGTTCTGGTTGATTTTGACGATTTTCATTGCCTTCTAGTTCAAAGTTTAATCCAAGATGGATTTTTTGTTTGTGAATGTGAAGAGATGTAGAACTACTAAAACAATTACTACACAATTCACATTTGAAAGGTCTTTCTTTTCTACCTCGCTTACTTTTCAATTTGAGATCATCAAATACTGGTCCATGTTCTTGAATATGTTTTTTATACTCTTGTTTTGAATGAAAAATTTTAACACAAAGCACACACTGATATTCCTCTCCGTTTGTTTCATCTGAAATTGTCGCATTGATATTTGAATTGGATGACAAATGTGACTCGTAATCAGAATCATTTTGTTTTTCTTGTACTTGAACTTCACTTAACGGTTTCAATTCATTCGTAAACTTATAAATTGAACCATTTTGGCCTAAGTCTGGTAAAGGTCCACAATTGTCAACATGTTCCAAAAACAGATCTAAATCTTCAATAATTGTAGCACAATCTGGACACTCAAAGGACTTGTCAATCAAGTGTGATGTGTAATGGGATCTGATTTGATCCTCACTTGGATGTTGTTCATCGCAAATTAAACAAAAGAATGAGGACAATGTAGCCGGCAAATCACAAAATCCAATCGAATCCAGGAGATCAGTTTCATCAATTAAATCAGGAAGTGGCATAAATGTTCCTTTTGAACGCATCTGCACACCAGACTCCATTCTCCAAAAGCTATTTCCGCTCAATTACACGTCTAATGGACACACGAAAAACAAGTTAATTAAAAGTGGGTCACATTTACTTCTTTTTATTCACATATAGATGATTTCATTACCTTATAAAACTCCCGTTATTTTTTCATCTCAGATTATATTGAATTGTGATAAAATTAAATGGTGATATATCCACAATTTTCAATGAAACTAATACTATTTTCTTATTTTCTATTTATTTAATCAAATTTTCGCTTTTACTATAATTTGGTTAACTCGCGAGTCACGACTTATTTGGATGACAAAATTCCGTGGAATAAAAATTTTCTCCATTCACTTTTTCTTCTCTTGTATTTCTTTCTCCTTTCTTTCATTCAATCTTCTTAATTCATTGATGAGTTTTTTGTACGTAAACAGGTGTGAACACATACCTCCATAGAAACACAAATCAAAATATTTGTATATTAAATTAATACTTATGTGCTGATAAACTTTTTGAATGAAAATTAATGAAACTTGAATATTTCATTCAATTAATTCAAGAATTCTAAGAGTTTTCATTCAAAAATCTTCAAAATTCTATCATAAAATTTTAAAATTTAATTGATCAGCGAACGAATCTTAGAATTTCATTTGCATGTCAAATTTGACATTTGAAAACAACAACAACAAAAGAAAGTGTCGTGAAAATTTTCAAGTTCAATAATTTTTGCTTTAAAACAGCATTTCAATTGATAAAAATTGAACAAAATAATATTAAAAGGAAAGAAAATCTTGCACAGTGCAAGATAAAATCTTTTTTAATTGAAAATCGATTAGGGATTGATCCAATTTTCAAGAATTTTTTTTTCTCCCACATCTTTGTACATTTTTTTAAGCTTCCATTTTGTTCTCATTCTTTGACATAGACCCGTTATAATTTTTTTTTGGGATTTTAATTAGGAAAATTCTTTTCTCGCTCTTATTTTCCCCCCAATTTCTGAGAGTTTTTAGGCAATTTTAAGTAAATGTTTTTGTTTTTCATACAAAAAAATGTTAACGAAACAATATATTGATAATAATAATTTAAATGAACACTAATCAAAAAATCAAATTAAATTGAAAAAAATTGTGAAATAAAAAATAAAATTTGACGAAAAATAACAAAATGAATATCCAGGCCATCGAAGATGTCAGCGACTGTACTCCACTGTATTTGCCACACTCGTTATACCTCAAACCGATTGCTAAAATTCACATGACGGTAGCTGTGCCCAAAAATATTACGGGCAAAACAATATCAAATTATGATATCATGGAAAAAATGAGACAAAAAATTCTTCCAGACCGGTTCAGTGTTTTACGAGTAAGATCATTTTTCTTCCTGGTGAGATTAAAATTGCTGATTTACATTAAATTTTCAAGGTATCTAAAAGCACATTAGAATTCATCAGATTTGAAGCTGAATTGGAATCGCGTAGTGTTATGAGAAATGTCTTGGAACGCATTGATAATCGTCCAATTAAATTAGATGGCTTCAAGGAGTTATTTCGTATCAAGGCAGCTGAGGCAAAAAGTGATTTTCCAACACGCCATGATTGGGATTCATTTTTCCGAGATGCTGCTAACATGGATGAAATGAAAGCCGGCGAACGTCCTGACACAATTTATGTGTCAAATTTTCCGATAAAATGGTTTGCTCCACGTCACATGGAAAACGATGAAAATCTCAAACCAAGTGAAAATATCTTTAAAAGAATATTTGAGAAATTTGGAACGGTAGCACATGTTGATATTCCAATTTGTGATCCGTATCGGAGTAAAATGAAGTCATATATGACTGGAATGAAAACTTATAGTTTTGAACAAGATGTGTTTTTTGAAGGGTAACTTTATTTCATTATCTTTTATAATAACTTGTATTTAATTCTGAAATTTACTTTTTAGATACATCCAATTTAGCGAGTACGTTGGCTTTGTAAAGACCATGGACGAATTTCGTGGAATGAAATTAGTCCGTAAAGAAGGAGATAAAAAACTTGCAGTCAATATAACCGTCGATTTTGACAGAACCAAACATTTGAGTGATGCAAGTATTAAACGTCGAAAACTTATTCGTGATCGTTTAATGGAAAAAGACAGAGAACGTGCAGAAGAAGAACAGAAAAAACAACTCGCTGAAATGCAAAAGATGGAAAAAGAAAGGTTTGAAATCGATTCAACTTTTAAGTTTTTTTTTATGCTTGAAAACTATGTTATCTAAACTCTCCACAAGCCATTTTAATTTTTTGTTTCCAGTCTGAAATGAGATTTGTGGATGCTTTAGATAATGAATTTTTTTTTATTAAATAGTTTTGATCCTTTTTTTTACTCGACTTATGAGTTCTAAGAGTAAATAACTATTTTATGAGAAGCGAAACTAATTTATTTCAGACAAAAAGATGAAATGAAAAAATTAGCTGAATTAGAGCAACAAAGACAACGTGAACAAAAACGAAAAGAAAAGCACTTACAAAAGTTACGTGAACGAGAAGTGACTGATATCAATTCTAAAATTGTTGCAGAAGAAAGAAAACTTTTAGAAACCCAACGGAAATTAGAGAGTGTTCGTCTATTGGAAGGAATCTTCGATCGAATTTCGGTGAGATTATTTTCAGAAATAAATCAAGAAATATTTTCAATGATTTTTTTTATATTTATTTTCAGTTGAAAGCAAAGTATGAAAAATTAAAGAACAAAACAGCCTCTGACACGATAAGTTTGGAAAACGGTTTGCGAAACATTGCAAGTTCAACACAAAAAGAAGAACGGCATAGTGTTACAGTTAAATACAAAGAAGCAGCTGAAGAGGAAATGCATAAAATTCGGTTACGTGTTAAGAGAGCACGTGATGACAATTTACTTAAAAATTTTCTTGGTCAAGAAAAAGGATCCCGATCACCGAGCATTGATTCAATTAGTTCAAATGACAGTGTGCTGAGTGATTCTTCGTCAAAGAAAAAGCGAAAGAAAAAGAAAAATGACAGTGGTGGGAGTGATGACGAGGCAAATCCATCTAAATATCCTGCAATGTATCCAGGTATGTTTCCTCCTGGTGTATTTCCACCATCAGCTGAAGGCATGGAATGGATGATGCCATATATGATGCAAATGAATCCATATATGATGGCAAATGCAATGGGATATAGGCCTTATAGAGGTCGTGGAGGATACAGAGGACGTGGTGGTTATCGTGGACGAGGTCGTGGTGGCTACAATAATCATCGATATGATGAAGACTATCATGATGACCGAACATCAAGGTCATACTCACGAAGTAGAAGTCGAGATAAACATCGAAGATCATACTCTAGAAGTAAGAGTCGTGACAAGCATCGTAGAAGAAGAAAATCTCGATCTTACAGTAGATCTTCAAGGTAATTTATATTTTTTTTAGTTTTAAATGAAAATGAGTATGAATTAATGTTTTTATCATTAGATCAAGATCATACAGTCGCTCACGTTCTCGTTCAAAAAATAAGAAACATCTTGCATCAACTCGTCGCTCCGTTAAATCACCAGAAAGTTCACGTGACTCATCTGCATCATCCAGATCCCGAAGTAAAAGTTATGATCATAAACGTAGAAAGCGTCGTAGCACGTGGTCAAGAGAAGGATCACCCAGGAAAGGATCTCATACACCACCACAACAAGAACGTTCATCAAATTCCCACCAAGTTGTCCTTCAACCAGATAAAATAATGAAAAGTGCAAAGGAAATTCAAAGAGTAGTACAGGAAAAATTGAAAGAACGATTAGATGAAGAAGAGTCGATGCGTAAAAGTATTATGGAACAAGAAGAAGCTGAGAAAAATGCTCCAGCCAAACAAAATGATGATGATTGTCCATATCAAAGGAGAAGTACATCAGTATCGCCGAGAACAACAAGTAAAACTGAAACTTCCGAACAATTGTACTCAGATTAGATCAATTCGTCTTCACAAAACTCAAATTTTTTTAGTAGAAAATTTATGAATAAAATTTATAATGTAACAGAATAATAAATGATACAGTAAGTAAAATTCACTAAAACACGTTTTATTATCATTTAACATTTAATATTCTCAAAACAAAACAAGGACTAAGAATAAAACGTAAGAACATTTTGTTGATTGCCCCGCACAAGCACTAACGGAGGCATATCCTTTGTTAATACTTCTAACCATGACATGTATAAAGGTGCTGAGACACTTCCCTATTTTAAATTTAAAGAAAATTAATTTAATTTTTATAAAACAAATAAGAAATCTTACTCGTCTTGGCATCGGTAACGACATTATAACTAAATTAGCTGTTGATGAGTGCTCAAGTAACATTTCACGTAGACGCAACTGCCGATTTGTCTTTTCTTCTAATGTTTTAAGCTCTGTATCCGGAATAAATCCATCTGGACGTTTACCTTTAAAAGTAAAATTATTGAAATTGTCACAATTTATAAGATTTTTCATTAAAATTTCACCTTCACGGAAATTCTTGATGAGCTCTTGATGCATTTTCATTGAAGTTTCCTTGGGTTTTTCCGTAATTCCTTGCAACATTGTCAACGATGAATAATCAATTCGGAGCTTCGATAAGAGATTTGCCATACTAAAGAAAAAATTTAATTTCAATCAATGAAATTCGTAAATTACTGAAAAATATTACTTTCGCTCCTCAATTTCAAGTTCCAGCTTCCGGTTAGTAAGTGCAAAAACTCGGATCTTGCAATGGGACCAATATGAACGAGTTGATATGATGTAAGGAATCAATATTGTAAGACCTCCATCATCATACAACCACCATACATCAATTGTGCCTTTACCTTGTTTTCGATTAAACACATTCAAATTATCCAAAATTTCTTTTGGGACAGCTGAGCCACCTCTGTTTTAAGTTTAAAATTAAAAAAATTGTGTGAAAACTTCAATATTTGTAACTTAAATGTTAGATCCTACCTCGTTGAATAAACAATTGGATTAGTTAATTGGAAGTTCTTTTTAATTTGATCAGTTGCCTTTGAGGTGTATTCAGATTTCTGTGGAACTGGGATATTGATTGAAGTGTGACTTCCAGTAATATCAATATTCAAATTGGAATCTGCATGCATTAAAGGTTTAGGTTTGATTGCGCCAAGTGGATCACCCGAAATATTAAGACTATTTGTTGAATTACTATGATTATACGCATGATTATCGAGACCAATATGTTTAATTTCCGTATTTAAATCTGAATAGTCCAAGCCATTTTGGAGACGTAAGATAGCAACAGCCATGCGATTATCAAAAGCATTATCCAGGACATTGAAATACGAGATTAATTCCTTATCTGGACACGTTCTCCAATCTGCTTTATATCCCATCAAAATGATATTCGGCGAAAGCTTACCGAAGCCTGATGCCTGAACAAGCGCACGCACACCTTCCTCAAAACTAATTCCATCGATTAAATTGTAAAAAGCTTTAATTTTTCTCGCTTCAAACCATTTTTGAGACTCTTTGGTCAATGCAATACGAGTACGATAAGAGAGATTTTTTGTTGTGACTTGACCAACCATCAACAATGAATGGTGCTTTGTGATCAAATGTGCCAAATCAATTAGCGGTGGACGATCAAGTGGGCGACCTGCCAATACAAGAACTTGTGGATGGTAATTTTTGACGTGATCACCGATATGTTGGAGCTTTTGTGCTGATGTAAGAGCACTCTTATAGATTTGTTGTTGGGTTGTGGAACCCCAATTAACATCAGGCTTTCGATAGACAACGACAAGGTACAGTGCTAATATGATCGCAAGCGTTAAGAGTGATGAAAACCAATTCATAAGGAACATAATCACAATGCAAATAATGCATCCTAAGAGACTTAACCATTTATTGTAGTACTGAAAATTAAAAAAAGGATACATTGATCAAACTTTAATTGAAAAATCATTTTCATTTGAAACTCACTCTGAAAGTTGGTCTCCATCCAAGAGGCTTAACGAGTGCTGCATGGAAGGTACAAAAATTGATCAAAGCATATGAAGCTAAGTAAAAGGTTGAAATTAAAGGAGCGATTGCATTCAAATCGGCGATTAACAAAAAGGTCAGTGAGATGATAAATGTTAAGAGATATCCTCTGAAAATAAATTATTTGATAACAATTTTTGATTATGTAAATTTGACGCTCACAAATTTACCTTAATGGCTCTCCATTTTTTCCATATCCTTTAGAGAAAAAGATCAGTCCTGGATAAATTTGATCAACACCAAGGGCTTGAATAAGTTTCGGCACTGATAAGAGATTAGTTAAAGCCGTGCTCAAAGTTGCAGCAAAACAACCTGCATAAATCAAACCACCCCAAACCGACATCAGTTGCATAACACTATAAGAGTTTTGAAGCCCATATTGGCACGAATGATCATTGACACAAGTAGGAATGTAAGTGCCATTAACGATATCTGTAACATTTCCAGAGGCATCTCTTAATGCACCAGCTCCGGCAAACACTGCAAATACTGCATATGAGAACATTGATAGAGCAACGGCTATATTTGTTCCTTTTGGAATTGAACTGGCAGCATCTTTCAGATCACCACAAATATTAGCACCAGCCTGGATTCCAGTTACACTTGGAAAATAAATGGAAAATACTGTAAAGAAGTTTTGATTGACACCTTCGGCAAATCTATAATCGGAACCCCAATTTGCCTTGAAATTTTCCACTGTACCAAAAAATTAATCGATATTTAGTTGATAAGATTCGATTTTAATGCTAATAAAATTACCTGAAAATCCTACAAAGCCTTCGGCAATTTCAAGATCACTGCGAGGTCCTAACAATGTTCCAATGATAAAATCCAAGATGGCAATCATAATTGTAACTACCAAAAAGTTCTGAGCTTGTGCTTCCCAATCCATACCAACGGCACATATCACTACCATAAGCACTAATGCCACAGAACCAACAATTCTCGTATCCATTACACCGTTATCAATAATTTTTAAACCGTGTGTCTTCAAAAGATCGTTAAGGGAATCACAAAACCCAATTGTATTCATAGACGCGGCAACAGCATTAGCAAATGCAAATACCACACCCAAACTTGCTCCAAATTCAGGTCCTAATGATCTTGAAATGATATAATAAATACCTCCGCCTTTCACCTCGCCATTTGTACAAATAGCTGACAAAGATAACGTTGTAAGGACACAAACTAACGCTGAAATTCCAATAATTAACAAAGTTTCTAAAATTCCTGCTTGACCAACAACCCATGAGAGACGCAAAAAAAGCATAACACCCCATATGTTGAGTAGGCATGGTATCATAACACCAACAATCCATCCTAGCTTAATGTGACCACCATGACCAGCTGTCGGGGAATCTTCTTCAATTGCAGACTATAATAATAATAATAAAAGGAATGATATTAAATTTAAATTAAATTGATAAATGTCGTCATATCGTTTGGCATTAAAAGACTACAATTAACATGTTTTCTGGTGATAATCGGACAAATAACTTAATCAAACAAGAATAAACTGTATCATTTTGGTAATGATTTTGATCGTGCGATGCTTATTAGCACATGTCGATGTTGTTTGTTCTTGATTTGATTTTTGAATGAAGGTGAAGGATATTTACGTTTTATGTAATAATTTAAAAAAAACATACCGCTTTTCGTTCTGGATCTCCATATAATTCACCTAAACTTGGCCGTTTTAACGCCCGTTTTGATACTCTAAAGTGATCGAGTCGTGGCAAAGCTTCTCTATAAAAAAAAAATGTGCATTTGAATATTTTTGATGATCAATTTAAAATGAATTTTACCTCGTCCACTGTGATATACTCAATTTCCTCCTATCATTTTCACATGGAATCGCTTGGACTGTATGCGAATTTCGTCTTATATCTAAATTTGGTATTGCTAGATTGACATCGCCACGAAATGATCCGTACGTGTCATTGACGGGTGAAACTTGAAATCTTTGCTTGTTTTTCATCGTATTAATTTAATTGCATTCGTTTTTTTTAGTTTATGACAGTAATGGATGATTTAACACCACAACATGATACCTTGTCAACGGTAATTTGACCTTTGGGATGATAAAATAATTATGAAAAAAATCTTATTATTTTGATGATGAAAGTGAAATCAATTTCAATGAGACCATCGCTTTAAGGTAATCACTCACATAATTTTGTATTACAATGTTTTTCTTGTAAAATTATTCATGTAAGTGAGATGTTTCTAATGAAATTTTTTTTAAGATAAATTATCTCTTGTTAACATTCAAATTACATCATTAAATAAAAATAAAAAATTATTTTCATTAAAAATTTCATTTAATTGACATTTTTTATTAAATATTTTCATCAATAATTGCATATTAAAATTATTGAAATCATCATTAGATAATTAAAAATTAATTAACATGTTTTTTTTTCAATAAAACTAAATTTAATTGAAATATTAACATTTTTATGTTTGATCTTAAATCACTTAATCAACATGCGGTCAAGTTCAACATGAAAATTATGTTTGTTTATTTTAAATTTAAACAAATATTACTATCATGTAAAAATCTTATTGAATTGTGAAAAATTTACTTGAAAGAATAATGAAAAAAATTGATTGAAATGAAATTCGATTGAAATGATACTTCTTTGATTTATTTTCTCTTTAAAATACTTCTCTTGAAACGAAAAAAGGGGTTTGAGATCAAAAATAAGAAAAAAATTGCAATTTATGAGAAGATCAAACAAATGAAGTCTTTTTTGTGCTCATTTCAATTAAAAAGTAAAATAAAATTCAATTCCAGACCAAATTATAAATTATTTCTCTTGTTTTTAATGTTTGTTAAAAATAATTTTTAGTGTATGTGGGAATACAAAAGAAATAAATGAAACATTTTATGATTGTTTTGTAGTAAACATTGAAAAATGAATTTTCAGGGTATATGATTGAAATTTTCATTTAATTTTTTACGTCTTCTTTTTCTATTATTAGTGATTTCCTTTTTTTTTTTAAGAAGAAAAAGGGTTCATTTTTCATTTTATTGGCTTATTTTGATCCTTTTTGTATGTAAAATTTCATTTTTTTATTTGACGAAAATTATAATAAAGAATCAAGAATTTTTTTTTGAGTAAAAAAGATTTCCTTTCAATTAAAAGGAAAACCTTCAAAGAATATGACAAATGGAGTTTCATATCACATTAAATCAATGTAAAAAGGGCTCAAAAACTCAGATCCAGTTTCAGATTTATAGGGCGACTATGAAATGCCTGCACTCAGGCCATCTGTAAAGCCGATTGTGCCTTTTCGATATCATCATCGTTAGATGGCCTTCTGTCATCCCCAGCAGTCTCCATCTTAACCTGGCTTTAAGCGCAAACTTTCATGTTCGAAGCCAGAATGAGACTTTTAATCCAATTCAACGCATTTCAATTAAATTCACCATAAATTAACAAATAAATGAAAGTTTTTTTTCTCATCATTTCATTCACATCATCAATTTATTCAAACAAAATAAAAATAATTAACTTTCATCTAATTGAATTACAAATATGATTTATCTGTGATTAATTGTTGACAGATTTTAATTTAATAGAACTTTTGTCACTGTAATTAATCAACAATGTGTTTAATGTTGAAGAACAAATTAACTGTAATTTTTTTTTTACATCTGATTTCATGACAATAACCCATATCATTTTGCTAATTTAGTGATGATTAAAAGAGCATTAAATCACATGTGAGAAATTTATTTTATTTTTACAATTAACCAGGCGGCTCCATTTAAAGAAATTTC
Source organism: Culicoides sonorensis (assembly GCA_900002565.1). Taxonomy (NCBI): domain Eukaryota; kingdom Metazoa; phylum Arthropoda; class Insecta; order Diptera; family Ceratopogonidae; genus Culicoides; species Culicoides sonorensis. The sequence goes on along the minus strand of LN483459.1, from coordinate 541,414 downwards.
ATATTTAATTTAATTTTCATTTCAATTAAATCACTTTTCTTTATTTTCAAATGAATTTAATTAATTTTTATAAATTTTTAATTCAATTTACAAAAAATTTCTACACACCTTTAATTTTTTTATTTTTATCCTTTTAATTATTATTTTTTTTTTGATTTCACTTTTGACACTGTGCGTATCTTATCGAAAATTTTAAATGCAAAATTTTATTATTATTATTATTATTTTAAACTTTTATTAATTTCAATTAAAATTGCACTATAAAATTATTATTCCAATATGTAATCCACCGACCGCACTAATTTTCTTGGTTCAAGAAAATTATTTAAATTGAAATTTTTTTTTTTTAATGTTGTTGCCTGTTCAACCGTCAAAAACCGAATGCAAAATATTTTCCAATATTCTTCAGCTTTATATAAGATTCGACTTAAGTTTAACACAAGAATATATTTCATTCTTCGTATTACATTGTGATGTGTGTGTGTATATTTGTGCCCATACAACTCTGTACGTTATGTTGCGAAGTCTTCAGGTGAATTTACTTGCCTTGCTCATATCGATGATTAAATTGTGTAAATTAAAATCACAAATAACAATTTGATCCCGCTAATAAATTTATACGCGTGGTGTTAAAAAATTGATATATATTTTGGCTCCCCTTGTGATAATGTGAATTATTATTATTATTGATATTTTTTTATAATTATAACAATTATTATCATTAGGTTTTGTTTGCACAAATGATATGTGTGCTGTAGTCCAATCAGTGAGGTGGACAAGTACGTCACTTATGTTTGTAAAATTAATTTTTATATTATCAGAGAAGATTATGAAGTCAAGTGTGTGTTGTGAATGCATGAACTTTCACTAAAGTTTTATGGATTATGATGTCAGACAGAACCAATTTTCTATCAAATTTTCAATAAAGAGAATTAGACTAATAAAAATGGGTTATTGTGACATTTTTAATTGGAATCAAGGTATTATTCTACAGAAATGCCACTTGTTTGCAGGTAAGTGACTTTCTAGCAATTGATTGATAAAAAAGTAAGGAAATAAAAAGAAGTACCCCAACTTTATCAGTTTTATCAGCTTATCGCAAAACTGCACCGTAAAATATGCATTTATTGTGTTTACTGTAATAAAACATACAATTAAAAGTGAGCACGCACGACTTTAATGTAAAAATGATGTTCGCGACCTGCTCACAACATCAAATGTGTTTAACCTTTTATGTTTAAATTAAAATTAAAATAGAAAAAACGAATTTTAAAAAGCTTTAGTTAGTGCATTTTGGTTGGTGTATCCGTAGAACAGAAATTCACCTGACATTTCATTTGACGTTTATTTTGTATAGAATTATGTAAGGAAACTTCAAAATTTTGTGTGTGAAATTTTCATACGTCAAAATGATTTTTTTTCTATGGACTTACTAGCACGTGAATGTTTGACAATCTCTTACGTACAGAATTTTTAAAGTTTCCGTATGTGTATGTATACAAAATGAGCTTACAAATTTTACCTGCTTTCCCCTTTACAAGGTCAACAAGTAAAAGTTTGACAATCCATAATTACGTGCAAATTTTTTGACATTTCCATATGTGTATCTATGCAAAATGACCTGTCAAATTTGATCTGGTTTTTGATCAAAATATGTCGTTGTATATGTAACGGACATCAATCTAGTCTCAAATGAGTCATTTTACCAATGATTTAAAAGAAAAACTTTTATTATTGAAATAAAAATCGTCACAGGTTCTGTAATTAAAAAAAAAAAAAAACAAGGAGGATCTGTTTTGACAAAATCAATCAAAACACATGACGTGTTTATTATTCGCTGTTAATTTTTCATACAAAAGTGTTAAAATTATTAAATTTCATCTGATGAGACAAGATTTCATATATCTTAATTTAATTAATTAATACTGAATTATTGCAAATTTATTCGATTTCTCATGTGTATTTGAATTTTAAATGAAAAATCAAAATTAAAACAAATAAACAATAAAAATTTAATTTCAAAATATTGATTGATGAAAATATGTTGAGTCTTAGAGATTTGAGTATTCATGGTAACACATACATTTTCCGAAACGATTTACATTTCATTGAACGGTGAAATTTTATATTTTCTTTGCTATCAAATTTCCAATTAAATTCTAGTCAATTTCAGATGTTTTTGGATGATAATTGTAATTTTATCATTAATTTCCTCATTCCTGATATCCATGAATGAATGGGATAAATTTCGCAATAACCCGACAGCGTTATTTATTGAAACAGATTTTCGTCAAATATTTTTTGATAGACCTGGATTGACAATTTGTCCTACCGACACTGATGAAACCCGTATCATTGAAATATTGAAAACGAATTATTCACTTTCTGATCCTGAAAGTCCAAAATTTAAATATTATTTTAATTATTTAAAAGTCATTGCAAACACAAATTACACAAATTTAATTGATTATGGAAATTTTACAAATGATACACTGATAAGTGAACAAGATTTTGGTAAAATAGCAACTGAAATTAAAATTCAATCAGCAAATTCAAAGCAGAATATGAATCTTATTCTAAGTGAGTTAGGTGTTTGTTTTACAAGTAGTCGAATTCACTTGGTGATGAATCCATACAAAAGGTTTGTTTTTCTTTGAAGAAATTTTTGAATTTTTAATTAAATTATTTTTTTAGTATTCAACGTAATTCATCAAAGGATGAGGTGATGTGTCGTGCGGGAGCTGTTTGCAAGTTATCATATGAACCAAATTCTGGAAGTAAAAATATACAATACTATGTAAGTATACGAGTATGCACAGTTACTTGACTTAACACCTTCCTGTAATGAAACTTGTTATTTCTGATTGTTTTAAAGTGAAATTTCTGGTTAAATCTGGATAATATATTGCTAATATACAGTTTGAATATAATTTTGTAGGGTAATTCTTACCAGTTTAAAACTAAAGCAAGGTCATCAAATATATTCAAATTAACGATAATTTGATATTTTTTCAGTACATTCACAGCAAAGATGACATCCCATCACTTGACACTCGAATTAAGGGCCAAGTAATTCCAGGAAATCTTTCAAATATTTATATTGGCGTGAATGAATTGAGAGCTGATAATAGTGTCCGCAGTTTACGGTTAAATAGCAGAAAATGCAGATTTTCTGATGAACCAGAAACAGGATCATATTACAAAGTAACACTACAGTCATGTTTTTTTCATGCCTAATCATTTTATTTTTTATTGTATTTTCATGTAGCGTTACACCGTGAATCTGTGTGCCGTTAACTGTCGAATTCGAGCTGCTTTAAAATATTGTGATTGTGTCCCATTTTTTTATATTGCAAGTGAGATACCAGAATTATCTTTTATCAAATAAAAAAACATAACTGAATTTCATTGTCAATAGAAGGCACTTCAATTTGCAACGCCACTGGAATGATTTGTCTGAACAAAAATTCTAATTGGAGTTCCGTTAAATGTGACTGTCTCGATACTTGCACTTCTATCACATATCGTGAACAAGCTGTTGGTGCATCGCAAATGGTAATTACGCATTTTTCATTCAAAATGCTTCATAATATTTGAATTATTTTCATTGCAGATGTTTTTCACTTTCGATACCCAACTCAATATCATTTTAACATGTCCCAAAACCAGGATAATCAGGAAGGTCATTTATAGTTTCTTGGATTTTTTGGGTAATGAAACAATTTCGAATAAAATTCATTACAAAAATTTAATCAGCCATGATTTCAGTTTCATTTGGTGGAGGTGTTGCATTTTTTCTGGGCTTCAGTTTTGTCATTTGCTTGGAATTTGTTTTCATCATATTGCAACACACAGTTGTCATTGTATTAAAAGGTTTCAATTTCATAAAAAAACTTTTTAAAAAATCACATAAAATTGATAATTTTCAAGAATCACGTTTCTTTGTCTGGAATGGTCACAGTTGGGATGAGATGAAACCATTCAATAACTAAAAATATTTGCCTTGAATTGAACACGTGACTGCTAACATTTAACGGTTTTGTTCTTGGCATGTTGGAACGACTTAAAAATGGAATGACAAGAAATTGAATTTTATAATCAAAATATTTACAAATTTTATTTTGTGTGTGAATATGCAATTGAATCCAAATAAAAATTTAAATTTATTGAGTGGCAACTAGCAATTAATGCTTTTTTATTTGAAATTTGATGAAATTAAAGTTAAATTATCTAAATTTGATTAAATAATATGAAATTTGTAGCTTATTTACGTTAATTGAAGTTGTGACGTAGTAGAAAAAATTAGATTTTCAAAATTAAAAAAAATCTCAAATTAAAGAAATGTCTTCTGAAGATCAAGATATTGCAATGGATCAAAATGAGGGTGGTGAGGATGTGGGCGCACAAAGAAACCATCCATTGTCACGAAGACGTCGGATTTTGCGATTTATTGGAGCGAATTTCCTCAGTAGAAGTGTAAGTGAAGAACCTGAACCCGAACAAAATATAAATTTAATTGTAGATGAAAATGATGACGGAGGTGCTGATGATGAACAAATGATGGAAATTATCAGCAGTTCTGATGAAGAAGATAATGAAATTGAACAGGAAAATAGATTATTTGAAGAATATTTACAGCAAGGTGATGGCACAACCGATGGCCCGGAAGAAAGATTCAACACAGAACTTCCAGCTGAACATTCATACTTGGGTGCAATGGATGCTGTTCGAGGACTGGACTATTTCGAATGTGGCAAAACATATAGGATCCCTATATTTGAACATCACAGTTTTGTTTTTCCCGGTGAAACACTTCCAATGATATGGGCTGACTCTCAATTTGAACGAAATGAATACTCCAATGATGGACTTACATTTGGTATTGTGTTCCTAGATCCTCAATTCAAACAAAAAATCGGTGTCACGTGTCAAGTTTATGAAAGAGGTGTTGATGCACACGGCAATATAACACTCAAATGTCGCGCTCACCAAAGATTCATACTCCTCAAACAACCAAATGACACATATCTAATTCCCACTTCAAGTTACAATAGAAGGCGATTTCTTGCCGATATCAGAATTCAACCGGAAGTTCAACTTCCAGACCCACTTCTCAATATGACGACAAATAGTCTTAAAAAATATCTCAAAAACGCATCAAAAAAGCATTTCATAAGCAATTTAACTGCAAAAACTACACGATGGCCCAAATTCGTGTATGACTGCTATGATATAAGTAAAGTAATGGAAAAAATTCACCGATTTCTTATTATGCTTCAAATTGAATCTGTGCCCCAGGATCAGGTCAAATTAAGTTTTTGGCTCGCACGAAATGTACCAATTACAGAAGATCAAAGATATGAAATTTTCATAAAAAACAGTGTGACACAAAGGCTTTTAATCATTGGAAAAGCTCTCGATATACTAAAATGTTATTTTTGTTGTAAGCGATGCAATAATCGCGTTGCAAATTATAATGACTTATTTGCAATGTCAAAACAGGGTCAAACACTGTTCTGTAATCCATCGGGATATGTGCATGAAACTGTCACTTTCACAAAAATTGTAGAAAATTCATCGTATGTCGTTGATCGACCAAGCACAGAATTTACATGGTTTCCAGGTTATGCTTGGCAAATTTTATTATGCAATGGTATGTTTTGTTTCTTTATTAAAAAAAAGGAAAATTAAAATTTAACTTTTTAATTTAATAAGGTTGTCATGTTCATCTTGGATGGAAATTTTTAGCTACCAAAAAGAACTTGAAGCCACGCAAATTTTATGGTCTTTCAGGAAAAAGTTTGACAGTTGAAAGTCTTACAAATCACGTGAAAGACGATTCAGAGGAAATGGAAGATGCTGCCGAAACAACGACAGAAGAGAGCAATTAAAGTTTTAAATTTTACAAATCATTTTGATTCTCTTATTTATTAAGTTATGATAATAAGACTGCGTTTCTACTAAAATTTTCTAGTTATGAAGAAAAAATTTGAATGTACATTTGAAATGTAAGATGTGAATTTTCGCCTAATAAAAGTTTTAAACCAATCAAATTCATTATAATACTAAAATTTTAATCTGATCATTTAAATCCGAACTGAAAAAGAAAATTATTGGAAATTCAATCGAAAATGAACAAAGTGGGATGGTAACACCAAGCAAATAATTTTTGAAAATTTTGACCGTTACATTTCAATTAAACTAAAGAAAACACCAATTTTCCTTCGTTCTTTATTCCAACTTCGGTAAAAATTTCTCAAGCCATTTATTAACTTAATAAATACTTAAAATCTATAGGAAAATAAATCACAATATACATTTTCAATGAAAATCTTGATCTTATTTGAATTTTAGTAACATATATGAAATGTAAAAGTTAAAAATAATTTTTTATGAGTGCATAACTTTTTTCTATCTTGAATCTATTTGAATGTGTACATTAACTAATTAAAGATAACCTTTGACAAAAGGTACATCTCTAAACTTAAAGTAATTTAGAATATAACTTTATGAAATATTGCTTTGCAAAGACTTTTCAATTTTCTATACAATTTTTTTTGTTCATAGATTTCCACCCATATCCTAAAAATTTCTACAATAAGATTTATGCTTGAATGTTCTTTTAATAACTCTTATAATAATTGATGAAGTGGATCATTGAAATTCACAATTTTAAAGTATATATTAGATGTTATTTAAGTAATTAACCTTAATAAACAACTTAAACTAATATTTTACGTACAATATGTTAATTTTGGTCCCTAGATATCAGTGAATTACTAACAAGAGAATGTGAAGAAAATTTAATTTGTTTTACTAATGCTAATTGTTGATAAAATTATAGGATTACGAGATAAAATTCAAGGGAACTATTAACGAAATGGAATCTTTTTACCAGATATTATTTCGTTCTTTTATCTCTTCAACAAGGTATTATTGTGGTTTTGCCTTAGCAATATAAAATATTATTACTTAGGTGGGTACACCATAATTTTCTAGTGTTATTGAGTGTGGTCAGTGTTCTATGATAACTACCTGAATTCTAGTTTTACTATTTTTAAATAGGTTAAGATGAATGGACCACAAAATAGTTTTTTATAGTTTATGTTAAATGGAAAAAATTTCTATGAAAGATTTTCTTTGAGATCGGGTTATGGTCGGTCTGAAAAAAAATCCTTAAAATTCTAGAATATTTGAAGGAAATGTGCTGGAATGTTTTCCTTTCATATTAGAAAAAATTTTTTAATCTAAAATGCACTAATGTACTCAATTTAAGATTTACAATTTTTTTCTTGCTATCATGTGTTATTTCTACTTCAATATTTGTACTTGAACATCGGTGTATGTGAACTGTTAACAATATTTTCATTTAAAATCCTATCAAATAGTCTCACTATTGTTCAAAAATCCTATAGACGACCACATTTTATTCCTACATGCTCAATTTTATCAATTGACAATAATTTAACTATTATTCCTAATAACAAAACACTTAACTCTAATAATATAGGTATTTTTTTTTTTTGAAAAATTATGATATTGGAACAAACACAATATCTCGAAATTCTTCATTGTTTTAAATTTGCCAGCTTATTTGATGTCACATAACAATGCAACTCCTCTCAATGTCCAATGACGAGGATTGTAATCAGTTTCAAAATCAATTGAGCCTACATACTTTTGGTCGGTACGTTGTGGCTTACGATAAATTGGACATTCATATAAACGTGGATCTTTACCAGATGTAGTGTTTATTGCATACATATAAATGACCGGCATGGGCTCATACAATATTTTCGCTTTTGACTCAATTAATTTACCACTTCGACGATCAAGTGATGCACCTGCAAGTGAATTATAATGATGGAAAAATAATTATTTATTATTATAATAATGGAGAAAAAAAACAATGAAACGTATCAACATACAAGTTTAATTATTGTTCTAATTACAATTAAAGTCCTTCGTGAAAAAATTGATTCCACGAACCTAATTTCACCCAATATGATTAATAAAAAATGACACAATTATCATTTAAATTATTTTTTTTTAAAAATTTCCTCGACAACAGTCGACACATGAAATGACACGTGAAATTTAAAAAAACCCTGGACTAGAAAATCCATTTCTGATTAAATTTCAAAATAAAAACCAAATACATACTAATTCCATAAAATTTTCCATTTATGCAAATGTTTATGTAAATATTTTTGATTTTGCATTCTTACATTTCGTTGTCTATGTTTGATTTGATATGATGCCATGATAAGATTGATATGTAAATGACCAATCTATTTTATACAAATATATGTATGTGTCATTGTGTATAAACAAAGTAATTCAAAGAAATTTTACAATAATAATTGAAAGGGATTACAAAATACCTTCTAAAAATAATCCATGCACATAGACTCCTTCCTGAGGTGCTTCTTGTATATCCTCTTTATTATATTTGGTATTTTGATTTTGTAGTACGACACTATCAAGTGCCCAGCCTTTGTGTGCTCTTGTTACTTCCTACGATACGAATAATATTCATTTTAATTAACATTTGAATTTTGAAACAATAAGAGGCAGATGACATTTAAAGTTTTTGTAACAGACAAATAAAAGAAATTATGGCGTCAAATTAAATGTTTGATATAATTTTAAGAGAAAATTACAGAAAAAAAACATTCAATTTAACATCACATAATTTAGTAAATATATGACCCATTAAAATAATATTCATTTTAATTGTTAATGATGATAATTTTAATCTAGTGAATAATTTTCATGTAAGTTCAACTTAACTTGTATCAACTTTTCGGTATGAAAATGAATATTTAAAGTAAAATACTATTAATTGATGATTTATTGTTAAAAACATTTGATGTTAGTACGAAGTGAAGAAGTTTGGGGTATGTCGAAATATTTAAAGAGACAATTTGAGTAACAAACAATAAAACCTGTGAATTTGGCATCAATTTGAAGTGGGGAAACGAGCATATAGCTCTACCGACCTTTCACAGCATATTTAAGTTAATTTTAAGTGCTGAAAGGTCAGAAAAGATATATTTTTTGGTCCAAGCAGCGATCAAATAAAGACAAATTTATGGCATTTAAAGTAGAATGAAATGTGAATGGACGCATTCATATGTTTGATTGATGAGCTGTTGTAATTGTAATTTCATTAGAGCTTCACCAACACAATTTTTACGATTCATTTAGTCTACGATCAGATATAATTTAAGTAAGTGTAGGTTTAATTTGATTAAAAACCATTCAGTTTTATTTTGATCGTGATTCATAACTTCAAATTTTAATGAAGACTTAAATAATGAGACCTTTCCGTACTTGCAGAGGAACTGCCATTTGTTTTGAAATTAAGTCTGATATATTTTTTCAACTCCTCAATTTGAATAGTATTACATTTGACATTTAAACGAATATTTCTTTTTTTATATACACTGTTTTTCCTTAAATAAGATAAAACTGTAATAAGATTATTTTAAGCCGCCATGTGAAATACCAAAATCTTATGTTTTTTTAACGTCATCACAAAACAGTCAATATAACGTTAAAAATTTGGTAAAAAAACATTTGAATTAGCGCTAATAGAGCAAATTTGAATTTGGAATTCAAAGTTAGCGGTTTGTATTCGATTTGCTATGAATCGAGCAAAATATCTAATTATTTCTTTCCCAGGACTAATTTTACTGAGAAAGAGAGCTAAAATGAGATTTCTGATGAACAAAAAAAAAAAATGCGTTCAAATACATTTCAAAAATTATGATTTCAATTCCGAGTAATTTAAAGTAAAGGAATTATTTTCTTCAATAAGAAAAGATTTTCTGCAATCATCTTAACAGTTGGAGTAAAATGTATTTTGTATTTTAATTGACAATTTTCATATGTTCAAATGAAATGCATTTGTGTTATTAAATGTAAGAGGATCAAATTCCATATTTAATAATAGTCTTACGAAGGAAATCATTGTAGGATAATAAGTAATAGAAGTTACAAATATTGATTCTTCGAATGTAACCTTATGGTAATTAAAATTCAAGAAATTTTGAAAATTTATAGAAATTGAGAGAAATTAATTCAGGTAATTTTTCTCTATCAAGGTCAATGATTTCAATAAAGTAATGAAAAATGATCGATATTTTCATTTTAATCCTTTGGACTACTGGCTACAGACCAAACGTGTGTTTTGATAGTCTCTAGAGCTATACGGCATATGGTTTGAAAGTAAAACCTACATTTATGTGTCTGTACACAAAACAAAAATAATAAACGGATTTGAAAAAAGTACATTATATATTATTAGATTACCTGTCTCATTGCTGTTAAGAATCCTTGTGGATTGAAAAATCCTGTCATCCAAAACACCTGATGGTGAAAAGTAATACAAATAATAATATTAAATGTGTTTTGTGTAAAATTTATTTTTTTTTAAAAAAAAAAATACAACATTTCATTTCAAAATAAACGTAGATTTGATTTAAGAGATTTACCTTTGGTCTATCCGAGTTAATCCAAACTCTAAATTGTTGATTTCTCTCCAAGAGTTCTGTGTACCAAAAACCGAGAGTAGTTGATTCCCATGAAATCTGTTAAATTACGTTAATTGTAATATAAAATTCATTTCATTTTTAAAAATAGACAATAAATTTTTTGAAATGACCTGTTTTGACTACTATTATGCTTTTTAAACTGCATTCATAGCTGAAGGGTATTCATTCTGATGTTAAACGAACAAACAAATAATCAAATACACACAAATATTTACATTTTAAAACAAAATGAGGGCAACAAAAAATGCTCATTATTATATTATTTGTCATTATCCAAATAACGATCACACAAAGGAGGCTTATTATTTACGTGAAGGTTTTTCATAGAATAAAATACTAATATGATAATAAAATAAAATAAAATATTAAACAGGCATTTTCATACCTTTCTGATTAAGAAAAGGTATTTTTGTGGCATCATGATGGAATTCATTCCAGTACAGAAAAAAGCCAAACAAAGCACATTGTACGATATAAAATGGGAGGAAAAAAAAATTATAATGCTTTTGTTGAACAATAAAGCAGAACGTGCATGGATAATGCTGTAAATGACATACTCAAACATGTGATAATCTGTTCTATATTGTAGTGATAATGCTTTTTTTTATTTTTTTAAACAAAAAAAATTACTAAGAAATCAAAAACATTTTTATTTTATTATTTATTTGCATTCTTTTAAAAAATTTCTTCTTCATTCTTTAGAAGATAAAGAAAAATCGTTAAAAAAGTTCATTTTCCTCTTATTTTCATTTTAATGTAAATATTTCAATTTAAAGATATCTGAATTATTTTTGTTTTCTCTTGTTTTTGTATAAAATCTGTTTTACGATTCAGTTACTCGTGAAAACATTTCAAATTTTGAAAAAAAAGTCATTTCAGTTAAAACAATTTTATGTAATTGTTTCATTTGTAACGAGACATTTTCCTGCTCTAAAATAAATATTTTTAAAGAAACTCCGTGATAAATTCTGATGGATAGGCTTCAGGCATTTAAAAGAAATTTAAAAAATTTTAAAGCAGAGACGGATTCTGAATTTTTATTCAAAGGGGTGAGTAGGGGCAGCAAACAGGGTGCTTTGCTTGGCGTTTGCGGGGTTAAATTTTTATTTCTCAAATGTCTTGGAAGACCCATATTGGATGATTTTCCAAGCACTGCTAGCATATTTGCGGAACGTATCCAGAGATACAGAGATTTTAACTTTTTAACTCAAATATTAGCAGGACCAAGTCCATTTTCTTGTCCTTATCTTAAATCCATTCCTGTCCTTAAGATATCTTAATTATTTTTTTAAAAAAAATATTGAATTTAAAATTCAGCAGAAGTAATTTAAAATATTTCATCAAAATACTTTAAAATTAAGACTGAAATAAAATAACAACAATCGTGAATCGTGTTTGACAAATTGAGATCAAAGTTGTTGATCAAACAATGAAACCCTCACATCCTTAACCTCTTAACTTATTTTTCATTATTTTATTTATTATAGTTTTAGCAAACACCCACATTTACTTACAAAGTCGTGTCTTTTTATTTTTGTTATACTAACATCACAACCTCATAAGACGTTTTTATGTAAACTGCTTTTATGTCCTTTGACAAAATGATATCTCTTGGACGTGACAAAAAATTCTTGGTTCATAATTTCTTTGATCCTTTTTTATCACTGGTACAAATTTTGTTATTATTATTATTATTTAGTATATTTAGATATTGTTTACTTTTACAATTAGCATACAGACATATGAATGTGATAATTTTGTGATATAACGAAAGAAAACTCACATCAGACACATATCTAACTTAATATTTACATGAATTGCTTAGAGGAAAATTAAAGTATTTCATATGTTTGCTTCTATGTAAATATGTTTATTTTGATATTCCGGTTCAAATGAGTGTCGTCTTCTAACGTAATGTTCCGGCCTCTTGGTAACTAAAAATCTAAATATTCTCTTGGTTACGTAAGAAGTAATACTTTGTTTCGGTTTGATGTAAATTAAATTAAATTATTATTATTATATCATGAATTTCATCTAATTTAAGGGACACTGAGATAGAACTATTACTAGTGTTACACAAGACAAGTACTGTTTTGATTTCAATTATATCATTCTGGTCGGACAACTTACTTAACCATTACTAAATGTAAGTGATAAAGGTGAACGTTGTTGATATTCACTTTGACACGATTATTCAACTAAAAAAAATATTAACATGAAATTAAGAGTGTTAGAATCCTAAAATGGATTGCTTGAAGATAACATTAGTCCCTTTTTTCTGTAAAAATTGATTTTTTTTATAGTTTATATTTAATACACATTTTTTCATCATTGATTTATTTTCCCTTAAAAATATTTCAAAGTAATTAAACAATCATTACAGGTCAATGTTTGATATTCATGAATGCAGCTCAAAGTTGAAAAGTTTATGCTTAAGACTAGAAACCATTAATTTCAAGGTCACACAAGATTACTGAATACCAAACTGTGATATATTCTAAAAGTAGATGAAATTAATGATGAAGGTAACGCACCAGGTGGTTTTTTATACCAATTTGCTATAAAAGTAATTATAAGTAATTTAATTTCGAATTTACATGACGCTTAAAATTTTGGACAAACATTATAAAATAAAACATCAATCTTGCTAAAGATAATTGGCTTTGTAAGGAAAATTAAAATTAGAATATAATGAATGTAATGGAAATTTTATAAAATAATTCTGTTTTGCATTTCACATGTTGAATTTGTGTCCTTTTAAGCGCATTTGCCATTGATATGAGAAAAATGCGAGTATTGAGGACACTTGGCTGTTCGTATCTTCAAATACTTGTCATGCCAATTTCTGCCGCATGGTCAATCGGAGAGAGGTCGCGTTTTTGTGTTGAACTGAATTTGCCTTCAGAATTTGAGGCAAATGTGGAATTCGATATATGAAAATGCGCTCGTGTATATCATTCACGATTACGTTCTTCGTTTTTTTGATTAAATATCTCTAAGGTTCTTGATTTTCCTGAAGTAAAGGATAACTCCAGGATATTTTCCAGGTAATGTCGCTACGCCCGAATCGTTTAAATAAGTTAAGCTTGAATTTTCATTAAAATGAAAGTGAAACCTCTTCGATCATTTATTTATTCAAATAAAAATCAGTTAAAGTACTCATGAATACGTAAGCATCGCCTAAAATTAATGATTGAATTATTATGGTCCATCATTCATACTTAATGACAATCAACTATTGAGACGCCTTCAAACAATGTTATTAACTATCATAAATTACCATACAACAAAAAATAAAATAAATATCGTTTGTTTAGACTATAATAAATAGCATGTGTCTAACATTTTCGATACATTTATTGCTCATTTGATATTGAAAAAAACAAAAAAAAAAACAAAATAATATGTGAACATGATGAAAAAAAACTGAAATCTTTGGTTATAAAAAGATTATGATATAAGAAAAGTTTATTATTCAAGTTTTATCCCTCTAGACATAAACTATGCGTTGAAGGATGATGATGATGATTATTATCATAAATATAATGATAATGACGTTGATGCTTTGGTACACAGCGAAAAGTATCTTAACGATGTGAATGTGTTATAATCATATTTTGTTGTTTCAAAGAAATTAAGCTTTTCTTGGAAAATTATGGAGACGACTGGTTTTTTTTAAATTCAAATTCAAAGCTCGCTATTTCTTTGAATCATTTATTAAAAAAGTTTTAATTTCCTGATATAAACTAAGCTTAACTTGAAATAAAATCAATCATGGTATTATTTATGTTTTTTGTTTGTTTCAATTTAATAAGAAAAACAAATGAAATATCAGATATGAAAAAATATGAATAAAATATGGAATAAATGATAAATGAAAGTGATATAAATCATGAGAGTCAAACTATAACATTGTTAGAATTTTAATTAAAAATTATTATTTATAGAGTTTACGTGAAACGCTACGTGCAACAAAATGCATACTAACTAGATAAAGAAAACAGAGAAAATAACAAAGAATATTTTTCATTCATAAAATACTTGAAAAAGATCAGACTTTGAACTTATATTCAATGTTAACAGCATTCTTTTTCTTTTATTTAAGAAATAAAATATTTTTTCTCCATTAAAGAAGAATTTTTTTGATCAAAATTTTAAGGTCAAAAAAATGAGTTTGAATTGTTGCTGAAGGTCTTCATTTCGTTCAATTTTGTTTGGAATGGAAGACAATAAAGTGAAAAATTGACAAAAAAGTAGTTGAATTCAAATTTTAGGTCGAATTTAATATTCAAAACATTCAAAAATTTCTTCAATTAACCTTGAAATATTAAAAAATTAATTATTTTCATCTGTTGACATTCAATTCAATCAAAAAATTTTCTTAACCGGTTAAAGTCATTTCACTTAAGTTTCTTTTATTAGTGAAACAAAGAAAAGTGTTTTTCACGTGGGTTGTTTTAAAATTTTGTTTAATGGATTTTCATCTAAATATGATTATGAATTTTCATTAAAAAA
>LN483459.1:280210-526124 GCA_900002565.1 Culicoides sonorensis | reverse complement strand
ACCATTTTAATAACTCGTTGCATCCGATCAATTTCTTGCCTGTCATAAAAATAATATTAAAAGTGTCTTGAAGCAAAATATGTTAATCACTGTCAATTGTTACCTCAAGAAAATATTCATTGGCATGTATGGTCCCATTCTTGCCAAGTTTTCTTTAACCTCAAACGCATTATATTGTGGCGGAAGTTTACGAAGCATATCATCGGCTAAATTAAATACAACTGTCTCACGTGTTTCACCACCACTTCCACCGCCTTCTTTTGGCTGAATCGACATAATCGTATCTAAAATGTCTGGTCAAATGATAAAAAAAAATATCATTTATTATTAAATTTGATATTTCTTTTTCACCTAAAGGCAAAAATATTATTATTACTTACTCTTTGCACTATTGATTTGATATGTGATATCAGCATTGGGATGTAAGCCAAAAACTTCAGGTGTATCATTGAGAGGCAAATTATTTATATAATCAACATAATTTGAAAGATTTTTCGTTATAGGTACTTTATATCCACGGTAAAATTCAAAACCGGGTGCCAACAGATGTTCACTAAACCAGACTTGACAATATGTGATAAGGAGACGCTTATCAAAGTCATCTGTGACACGACCACCATACATTACTTCACCAAGCATGTAGCAAAGTGTTTGCCTATGTTTTTTATTACAATTAATTTTAAGATTTTCTTTTTCTATTAATAAAAAATATAATTTACCATGAAACGCCTTTCTTCGGATCCATATCATCAAGATGATTTTGAATGAATTGAACACTTGATTGAAAGTCTGCTGCATTAAATTCATATGGAATATTCCAACCCAAAGGACCAAATTTACGTCTTTCTTGTACGACAGTGTGTAGAAAAGCAACAGTGTATAATAAGGGTGGCCATTGCATTGCAGATGTGTAATCCAAGAAATCTTGCGTAAATGTTTGATAACTTCGTTTTAAACTTGCACGAATGCCTTGTGGTGGTTCATTTGTAAATTTAATTGCCATTTGAAGTAAACCGATTGGGAATTGTTCATGGACTTCAGTTGTTACCCACAAGCGGAATGATTCTTCGACATGTTCAGTTTCAATTAAAATGTCGATAATTTCAGCACAGAAGCTTAGAGATAAGTGAACATTTTGTAAGAGTACCCAACCTCCAGTTGCCATACAATCCATCATGAGTTTTCTGGCATGGAACTCTTGACCTTGACCCATTGAAACAGCCCGGAGTGCTATGGAAATGTTAATTAGAAAATGTATTTTTATAAAATTAACATGGACTTACGGATATTTTTTGCTTTGGAAAGTGCTCCAATTTGAGTTGTCGGATCAGAACCAATAGATAATATACAAACAAGAGGAGTCCTTGGTTCAGATTCTTCCCATGTAGCTTCGAGATCGAGAATATGCATCTCGCTGTATTCACTTCCCAAGGATTCTTCAATGTATCGTCTCGCTTGTGAAATGGTTCGATCTGGACTCCAAGATCTTATAAGCAAAAGTTTTCTAAACACATCCAAACTTGTATGATATCCACATGGAATTTCTTCAGTTTCCGGTTTTTCTGTTTCATACCAAATTTTCCAATCCCTCTCGTTTTGCTCGATTTTCTTCAGAACCTCATTAAACACTGGTAATTTACTTATTTCAACTAAATTTAACCATGTTATATCTAAAATCCATTTGAATGGTTTTGGTGTAACTGCATTCAAGTCAAGACAAGCACCTCCTTTGATAAATGTCATAAATTCCTCATGTGAAATATGATTTCGGTTCATATCGATCTTAATTGCCAACATCAATGTAAACAAGAGTTTATGTCGTTCATACAAACTCCGACTTGTGAATGCCCATACTTCAAAAGTTAAATATCTCAAAATAATCTGAATTCTTTCTTCTGTTATGCTGGATTTGGCTGATTTCGTAATTGAGTTATCAAAAATCACTAAGAACTGTTTTAAGGAATTTTGATACATGACACTAACGTTACTCAATTCAACAATCAAGAAATATAAGATTGAACCACGGGTTGCTACACCACGATACTCCTCACGAGCAACCATAATTTTTTTCTCAGTTACTTCAGCAATCTTTAATTTTTGGTTTACTTCTTGTGCTGTTGTTTTTGTCTCTTGAAGCACTTCAATCAGTTCTTCATCATCAACTAACGAGCCTTCGGAAGATGTTAACCTGAATAGTAAATTGACTTCCAATTCTTTCATGCTTCTCTGATTTTTCATTACACTTTCAAACAAATGTACTCTTTCAGCCTCAAGTTCTGACTTCTCCATAAGAATGACCCGTCCTAGTAATTGATCCTCAAGACCTCTTATTGTAACAGTGAAATCAATTATTGAAGTTTTTGCACTAACTTCAGGACTGTAAGGTGGATTTGGTAATTTTGTGGTGACATAAAGCATAAATCCAGGCATGACATCACATTCCTTGTCACCTACTAGTACTTTTTCAATGGAACCAGATTTGATAAAGTTCTTTTCCAAGACATTATCAATGACAGGATCTAACTCAACACCCACATCTTCAATCAATAGAGGACGGCCTAGTGATAAACTGTCTTCTAAATGTGTTCTAAAGTATTTGTGATTCAATGAAGTAATTTGAAGTTCATTTTGATCCTCCTTACATTTAATCCATAATTTGCCTTGACTCTGAGGATCAATTAATAACGGATAACTGCTGGATTTTGTGACAATCAATGCATTTTGAACAGATAATTCGTCATTTGGTAAGCCTTGTAATGTCCATTCTGAAATTGTTGCTGAATCGACTAACATATTAATAATGCTCAGATTTGCCGTGAATGGAATCACTTTTGTTTTCAAAATTGTCATCCAAGTTTTCAACAATGTTGCACGGAATTCTTGGTTGTATGGACCACAATAAGATAAGAAACCTGTTGCTAAAAGAACATCTCCGACAAGACGTCCAAGTTGTTGTTTGAATTCTTTGCTTTGAAGTGTCCAACGTGTTTTTTCACCACCCAAGCCATTGATCAACGCCGTTGCCGCATTCATTTTACGTAAACAAACATTAGCAGCATCAGTTAGACGTTGTTTTTCACCAACAGCAGCATCATACATTGCTTTCACTTCTTGCAATGCAGCTTCACGTTCTCGTAATTGAGCTTCTGCTTGTGCTAAATCGTCCATAGCAAGCTATGAACATAAAAAATTAACAAAAATCAATTAAAATTCACTTCTCGTACCTTTAATCTCGCTTCTTGCATAGCTAAATTTGCTTTCAATGGTAAAACTTCTTTATTCACACCATGGAAAAATGCCATTGCTTTAGTCCAAGATAAGAGACCGGCAACATCACCACAGACTCTTCTAGCTGTATCCATGTTGTAATCTTCCATACGAAAATATGGTTGTAAATGTTCAATCATTTCATCATTAATGGAGTCTTTTGGATAATTTTGTAATTGTAACAAAAATGTTGTACTTGCCATCATCTAAAAAAGTTTTCATATATAAAGTAAAACAGATAATATTTAAAAGCACTGACCTTCAAACTCTCCTGCCAGCTTGGTTTTGGTGATGGAGCTGTTGTATCAGCAATCACTGGATGGATTTTTCTTTGAAACAAAATCAACACAGAATCCATAATTCTCATAATTAAATGTGGTGGTCGACCTAATTTACGTACTGTTGCAATATGTGCCGGTTTGATGGTATTCAAAGCAGCTTCGGCTTCTTCTAATGCTGGCTTTGCGGCTTCCAGTTTTTCTTCAGCCAATGCTTTTTCGCATGCAATTGTATGTACAAGGGATTCTGCTCTTTCTTTTACAACTAACACTTGATTTTTTACAATTTCAGCTTGCATTGCTTTCTCTGTGACAGTTAGAAGTACACGTTCGGCCTTTGCTGAAGCTGCAGCTAATTCAAGTTCCATAACGGCCAAATCTTTTTTGAGAAGTTCAACAGAATCGGATGCTTCAGCGAGTTTTTCCAAACCAGTGTCCATCTTTTCAGCACCTGTATATCACTTTTAAGTGTTAAAGTTATACTTAAATGAAAGTTTTTAAAAGAGTACCTTCGCATAATTCACGATGTTTGATAGTATAAATTGTCTTATAACCTCCAATAAAGTTCAGATATGACTTTGGTGTGACATGAGTAGCTCTCCTAAATCTTTGGAAATATTCTGCGGAAGTTTCTGAGACTACGTCTTGAATAAAGCCTAATGCATTCACTAAGGCATCTTTTACTTGAGCAGTACATTCTATTTCAAAATCAGCTAAGAAATGGTGAGCGACTGCAACCAAGGCGTCTCGTGGCCATGGTTGGAACCAGTCGATCGTACAACCCGACACCAAAGCTGGAAATAATACTACTCTTCTACGGAAGGTTTCCCCAACGGGCGAGAAGCAGAAGACAACGTGTAGATTGTGAACTGTTCTGGCTAAGAAAAATTCCATAACATTTTCAGCACTAACGCTCTTCTTTTGATTTTCTCGCTTCATAACGGGCGACAACTCAGAAACAATTTCTTGTTGTTCATCTTTAGTAAATAGATTTGAAATAACACCAGATGACAAAATGTTATTTAAATATTCGAGGAAACCTTCTTCTTTTACATCTAAATCAGTAAATATGAATGTAGTGCCTTTGCCTTGGACACCACAAGTTCTATATAAAAGCTTAAGATCTTCTAAGAAGTTTGCTATGTTATAGGAACGAGTTAAACTAATTTGGAAGGTTTTGTATCCGGCAATAAATGATGATAATTTTGTTAGTGACTGTTTGCCAGACCCTCCAACACCAACTAACATAACATTTCCACGAGGATGACGTATGACACGTGATATTTTTACCAAGTGCAACATCGCATCAGGGAAGAATACCAAGTCCATACCAGTGCCTCGAACCATCTCATTGAATTGCAGTAAGAACATTTTGAGACGGTCACGTAATACTTCATAACTATACACAGGTTCATACACTTTTGGTAACTCCATATCTGTGTCTTCACCTTCTTCTCCTGTCGGTTCAGGGGCATCTCGCATAAAGTCCACGAAGACAGGATTGGCTTTTGTCATTTCAACGAATTCCTCGCCTAACTGTTCATGGACTAATGACACAAGTTCTGTATTGAACCATTCCTGGAGATAAAAATACTCGTTATCGAAAATCTTGACACAAAACCTAAATCACCATTAATAATAACTAGTAAGTGCAACCTATAGAAACCTTTAAAAAAGTGTTTGAATTCAACTGTACATGTAATGTGCCAAAAAATTCGATAGACATTTTTACCCACCTTGTCAACCATGACGGTGAAGCGATCAGAGAAAACTCTGGTACATTCGTGTTTCCATAATTGAATCAGAATTTGATCTGAAACGATTACAGTAGAAAGTGTGCCTATCATGCCTTGCCATATGCGAGACAAATCACGCAAAGAAAATACGTAATGGAATTTCGCTGGTGTTGGCAAAAGTTTGATTCGAGTTCTTTGCCATAAGATTCTTGTTGTTGGAATTAATTTTTTCACAATATTTCGAACTTCGACACAAAATCCTCGTTTCACATTGTAATGACCTTCACCAAGAGTTCGGAAAATAGTATCGATTGAAACATCATCTGGTACTGTGCAATTAAATATGCAAAATTGTCTTTTTAATCGTGAAGGAATGTCACTTCTGCCACCTCCAGGTAAACCCATAGCAGCTACAAATTGAACATCTACAATTATTGTAAAATCGCCAGGTTTTTCAAGACTATAAAAACCACGCATATCCATAGTTTGTCTCACAATTTCATTTGTAACTTGATCACCCCATTCATTGACATGTGGCATATTAACATCATCTATGAAAACAACAAGTTTTCGTCCTCCTGGAGGACCAAATGTATTACCCATTCTCTTATCAACATAGCTTTCAATTGTTTTTTGGAAATGGAACGGAGTGGTAGCAGACGAAAAGTTAAATGATCGAATCATATATGTTTCAGGATTCAATCCTTTTTGGAAGTTTTTCAACATAATTGTTTTAGCTGTGCCTTGTTCTCCGATTAGTAACAAGCCACGTTCTTGTAATGCAATCGTTTTAATAAAATATTCAATTCTGACATTATCAGGTATAGGGACTAAAATACTCAAATAATCTGGAGTCGATAATTCAGGATATTGATATGGGGTGACAAGGGTTCGCCATAAACGCCATTCACTATTTTTGGCGACAAAGAAATCAAACACACTTGCAGTTGGCCATTCTTCATCTTTGGGAAGATCTAAATTAGTAAATGTTTTACGAATGTACTCGTCCATTTTAAGACGATCAGGTCCATTGAGCACAGCACCAAGACCCCATGTCAGTGCGAAAATATATAATCGAGTGAGATGCTCAACTGTGCATCCTTCTTCTTTAATTTTTGGATTATCAAAATCATCGAGTTCGTCTTCTAAATTGATGATAAGAAAAGAAAAAAGTTAAAATGAGCTCGAAAACGCTTCAAAACATTCTCTCAAGATAAAAAAAAGTTACCATCAACACTTCCTGCAGTGGATAATTTCTCATCTTTAAGTTCATCATCCTTTCCAGAGGGAATCAGACCTTCAAGGATACAGATCATTTGATGAATGACATTACATTGCAAAATTTCCATCATCATTAACAAGTTTTGAGTGACCCAAGTATATGTTTGAATGAATGATATTTCAAAGAGATCTGAAAACACAGTTTTTTCTCTAGGACTTCTTGTCTTAACCCATGCTTGTAATAAGGGTTTCCAATCAAGGCCAGATGATGACATGTAAACCATACCATTGCGAGATACAGTAGCAGGACTGGCGTTATCAATATTGTGTGGTTCAAAGATAATTTTACAATTTGGTGACATGGGCAATCGATCTCCATTAGCGAGGGTCAAAGTTTTATTATCATCCAATACCTTAAAATTTGTATTTAAATTTGATATTGAAAAAAAATATATTTATAAATCTTACAGAATTTAAATTTTCAATCCAAATAGAATCAACTGGACCATCGAGTACTAGCCACACATGATCTTTCTTCATTTTCAATGTTTTACGCCAAAGTGCACTGAAGATACCATCTGTCCAATCATTTGTAGCAACGTCTAGTTTACCAAACATTTGAGCTGCCGTTATTGACTTTGGATTCATTCGCATTTCCCTAATAAAATGTATTTTAATACAAAATTCTAATTAGCTTCCCAAAACTTACTTGTGAGCTTCTCCGCAATGTGTTAATGCTTTCATTAAAATATGAATACACTTTGTTTTACCAGCGCCTGACGGTCCCAAAGTCATAATTCCATGACGAACACGTTGCGTCTCATAAAGTTGAATTAGCTTCAATGTCCAAGGTGGATGGTTTATCAAACCACTATCTTGAATGATGGTATCAATTGCAGACTCTAATTCAACATAAGTTGTCTTTTCTAGTGTTTGATTTGGGAATAAATCGGATATGAGGGACATGAAGAGAGGTTCATCCTCATCAATCAATTTTGACAAATTCATGTCACGTAATACACGCATCACGATGGTACTTTCACTATCACGTGTATTTTGACGCTTAGATGTTCCAAGTGTCCTTAGAACTGAAAGGATATTTCTTAGACCGAAATCATAATGCACCTGTTTTGTGAGCTGTTCTTCACAAAGTTTATATAAAGTGTAGAATTTCCTAGCCAATGTAATATTTTCGAGGAAACCGCAAGATGCAAGTTTAACACGAATGATAATTTGACGATCAGGAACCATCATAGCAACAGTTCTAAATTGAATTTTCAAGTTCTCAGGAAGTTCTTTACGTCCAGCGTAGCCTGGATTCATTGTAATAAATATTCCATATTCTGTATTTAGGTCAATTAAATCACCATCTGTGAAAATAAACGTCTTTTTCTTTTCTTTCTTTGCAGCTAAAATAACTGCAACTTGCTGAGCTGCCACGGATAACACAGGAAGTTCTATACGATTAAATTCATCAAAACAACCCCAACTACCAGACATTGATAATCCTTTATAGATTCTTCCCAAACCTCTATAATCCATTTGATCAGAGCAGTTAAATACCACAACATATTTTCCCAAGGTCTTTGCCATATCTTTCACTGTTTCAGTTTTTCCTGTTCCAGCAGGTCCACATGGACTTCCACCCATACAAAGGGCAATTGCTTGGGCGAGTGTGATATAGCAACGATCAGTTAATGGTGTGATGACCAATCTCTCAGTGCATCCCAAATACTCATTTTGATAAGTAAATACAACATCAGTAATGGAAATCCAAGTTTTGTCTAAATCTTCTTTGAAATAGAAACGACATTGTTTCAGCCATTCAAAATCATTAGAGGATTTAATATTCATGCGACATAGACCATCAAAAATATCACGCTGATGCACGTGAATCGTAATTAAGGTCTCGAATTTGGTTCGATCCATTTTCGTGAGGTCTCTGGTTGTTTGGTCAATTAAAGTGTTTAAAAGTTCCAAGAATTTGTTGTTTGTTTCAGTCATCATTTTCTTTTCTTGCCTTGCTTGCATCAACGCCAATTCGGCGTCACGTGTCCATATCATTTGAATTCCCAGGATTCCGACTTGTGCAGGCATTTTATCCAAAAACGCAAGAATGTTCAAATTTGGATCATTAACAGCTTGATGCGCACTTCGGATGATAGAATGAAGTGAAGATTGAGCCGAGCAAAGTAAGGATGTTAACCATGTTTCAACCGATCCTTCAGCTCTTATACCTCTGTCAAGCATAATTTGTTCCCCTTCTGAAGAAACAATCGCCATCATTTTATTGTACTCCACATCATGGAATTTTACAAAACGAGTATTATCAAATATTGATAATAAGTGATTTTGGATTGTGTGGGAATCAGATGCCTGTCCAAGGATTTCAAGTAATGCTGGATCTGATACGAAGAAAAATCGTGGAAACATCATACGTTTCTTCTCCAAATATCCACTCAGGGACTTTTGACATAATTCAAGTTGTTCTTGTAAATGTGGTAAAAGTTGTTTTAGCAAATCATCTCCTACACAACATGCAACAACGCCTGGTGTTTCATGAGCACGTTGCATGATTTTTTGCCAAGATTTATCGATTTTCGAGAATCGTTTTGCTTCTTTTGGAAGTTGTTTTGCAATATCACCACCAACAAATACAGCTTCAAGATAAACCCACATATTTTGAACGAGAAGCCAACGTTCAAGAATGTCATTTGAATTAGACAAGTCATAAACCCATTGTTGGATCTGTTTTCTGAATGGTGCATTGTATCTGTTTGATAGGAGTGAACTCAATACCATCAAACTATCCTCAAGTTGTCCAATAGTTTCAGCTGTCGTATCA
The DNA here is from genome assembly GCA_900002565.1 of Culicoides sonorensis. Classification (NCBI taxonomy): domain Eukaryota; kingdom Metazoa; phylum Arthropoda; class Insecta; order Diptera; family Ceratopogonidae; genus Culicoides; species Culicoides sonorensis. Next base: position 516,777 of record LN483459.1, on the reverse strand, counting down.
CCTCTCAATAACAATTCACCTCGATTGTTGAAATGCATAAAGCTCAATTCATGCACAGACCATTCATTAGTGACTTGTTTCAATTTTGCTTCAATATCCTTCTCTTTCATTGCAGAAATACAAATATCTTCAATGTCTTCCTTGTGTTTTAGTAAAGGAGCTTCCAAAATATTTTTAAGTGAAAAACCTTCACTATCAAATTCAAATGTGTATTTTGTCACTTCCATTATACGTTGCCAATGACGTGGTTTCATTGCTCGATTGGCCATTAATTCAAGTAATGGACACATATCATTAAAGTCATCAATTGTTCGTTTGAGAGCATGGAAAGCAGGCCATTCTTTGAGACTGAAAATTTATTATATTAGAATTTTTGTATTAAGTTCAAGACATTTTAAAATCTTACCCTTTTGGTAACTTTCTGCATCGGTTTTGGAATTCCATGAGTTCATTGTTGATCTCTTCAATATCGACTTCTCCCCATGGAATGTCATAATAACTGCTGACACGATCAATAACGTCATTATACAATTTGTACAATTTCTGAAGTAAATTAAGCTCTTTTCTGATTTGAGCTAACTCTGGATAATCAGTTTGTGGTAAACCGAATAATTCTTCACCAGTTTGGTATGTTTGGAGTCGACGCCACATTCCATCAAAGCGATTCTTGAAAAATAAAAAAAATATATGAATTACAATGAAATTTAATGTTAAATGACTTCAGACCTGAAACAGAATCAACTTATCCGAAGCTTCTCGTGGAGTCAAACCCGGTTGCATTGGACCAGCATTACGATACTCATTGACATACTCAATTTTATCAGATTTGAATTTATCCAAGTTAGTTCTGAGTTCAAGTTGGAAATTGGGTTGCATTTCTAAGAGTTTACAATGCGTTGCTAGTGCTCTTGCTTGTAATTTATGCCACGTATCACGTAAATTATCAACTTGCTCCATGTGTTCATGTTCAACTTGAATTTCATATTTATTCATAACATTGAATGCCTCTTCAATGGGATCTATTTTGAGATCCATGTCAACTTCTTGCTCTCTTATTTTTCCTAATGTATCCATGATCATTCGGACATCATCCAAGTCACGAATAGGTCGATCGAGTTTTCTCTCCATTTCATTGATTACAGCATAAACGTAATCCATTTCACGCTTATACTTTTTCTTCATTGCTTGTCCTAATTTATGAGTGTATGCTTTTATCTCACAAATTAGACCTAATTTAAGTTTTTCCGTTGACAAAACAACACATTGACCAAAATATTCCAAATCTGGAATTGTCGTTAAACTTTTATCAAGATCAGTTAAGTATTGCAAGGTTGTCTCAAATTCAATGAGAGTGAATTCGAGGAGTTGTCGACTAGTTTTGTCATTTTTCCATAAAAAGTGAAACGGAACCCACGTTTTAATCCAAGTAAGTAAATCACTTTTAATGTTTCTGCAGCAATTTCCGAGTAAAGATAATGTTTTGACAACTTCCTTATTTTCCATAACATAACTGTAGAAACTTTTTGTCATATGCGGCATTTGTGGACGTTCCTCAGACACAAGACGATACAATTTACGACGACGTTGTTTATCATCCATCGAACTTAAATTTTGTTTTGATCCACGACGTTGAATTTGCGCATTTTCTCCACGACCGGTGGTCCATTGGGCAACACCTTTTGATACTCCTGTGACTGTTTTGCCTGCTTGAACAAGAGCGTCTTGTAACTCATCCAATGTGGGTCGAATACAAATATTTGGGATCATTAGAATTGCATTCAATAAAAATACGGATTTTTTACGCTTCATTAAATTCGTTTCTAGAAAAAACAGATTTAATTAATTTAATTGGAAAAAGTAGTTTAAATTCGAGTTAAAAGGAAAAATTGAACATTTTTACCAGCTTCAGCTAAAAATTTACGCCGCATGGTATCCAAAGTGCTTCGTGTGACTTTAATCAAGACATCAATTACTTTTCGACTATAATATCTGCGCATTTCAGCAACAGCATTAAATACCATTTCTTGCATTCCCTTGGGCAAGCCATTTTGGAAATGCAACAATGATATTGGATTTTCAAAGCAACTCCATAAGATACTCCAATCCTGTTGGTTTTGCTGTTGATTGGATAAATCATCCTCTTTTTTCTGCTCTGACGGGTCTGGATATATAGCTAGATTAAAAAAAGTTGGATATTCGATAATGGTGCGTTTCTGTGATTTTTTTAGCTTACAAACTTAAAGGACAGTCTTGTGCTTTCTTGAAAGCAGTTTATTTTTTTCCCCCAAATTCTCTCATAATTGATAAGAAATTTGCGTGAGTCAGACTGTATAGAATAAAAGGCGTGTAAGACATGCTTTTATGCATTTTTGTTGCTTACATACTGATTGTCTTATTATTAATATTTACAAAAGTTACTAATAAGCATTAAACAGAAGTTGAAACCCATCTTAATCTAACTAGATCATACATACCCTTGCTCAAGTCAGCAAACATGTCATTTTCACTTCCAATTATTTTTTGGAAAATTTGTGATGCTTTATCAACTAACTCAAGGACCTCTTCAACTGCCTCCTCAACCATCTGACTCTTTCGATTTAATTCAATTGCAGCCTGTCGACAAGATTCCTCACTCTTCTCCAAAAATTCATCAACCGTCCAAATTTCTTCGTCACCCGGTAATATTTGCAATGTAACTTCTTGCATGGATGCTAACACGGATAAGATGCGATTAGAATAAATATCGTGCACACGTGCTACTAGTACGTTAAATGTTTCTATTGCTTCTTTTCCATTCTCATAAAACTCAACCCAAGTAGGATTTGTCCACTAATTTAAAAGGATTAATTTTTTTGATTTAATTTGTTTAAAATGAAAATAAAATCGGAAGTTACGTACATTAATGGATCTTAATCCCGGCTTTAACATAGTTGTCAATCGAACAAGTTGTGGTAAAAACAAAGGTCTAACTTCTAATTTAACTTTTTTAACAGTGCTTAAAAACATTTTAATTAAATCCTGTTCAGCAAAAAAAATTTAAAATAAAAAAAAAACAAAATTTTCAGTAAAAAACCACTTACGTTAAGTGAATCTTGAATAACATAAAAGTGATTTTGTTTGCATAGTAAAGTAGCTGCTACAATTGGAATTTCAATATTCATTTTTGCCATGCATTTTGCCTCACGTATGAGTAAAGTAATTGTAGGGTGCAAATTGACGATTAGTTTATCGCCTTGTAGTGCTAAAACTGGTTGTAACAGACATGGATCTGCAACGGCTACATCTTGACTAAGCCATAATGTGGTCATTTCTTGTTCATATTCGGCCAAAATAACTTTAACAGATTTATATCGATTTTCAAGGTCCTTCGTAAGTGGGAGAGTCTGAAGGACTGGATGTGACGAAATACTTGTGACCAATTCGGATAAGTGAAGTTCAAGAGATCGACTCCACTTGATACGACCAGCTATTGGAGGAAAGTTACGAGGCAATGGCGGTTCATCTCGTTGCTTTTTAAAGAGTTTTAGTATACGTTCAATTTCTTTTTCACAATAACGCAATATGCGCATATATTTTTCATCCATCTTGCTAAGTGGGATTTTTTCTGACACCTTTTCGAAACGTACTAAGAAGCGTATGCCTTGCGGGGTCTCCCATACGGTATCAAAGTTTTTCTCAATTGTGTCAGCAATGTGTTCCTTTAATGCATTTGTTTTGTCCATGAAGATTTGGAAGTCATCGTTAAAATCTGTGCTACGATGATCCAAATAGTCATACTTCTTAGACAAAACCTCTTTTTTAGCATCCGAGAACACAGCTATTGCCTCTTCCAAAGCCTCACCGAGCAACAGTCCTTCAAGACGTCGTTCAAATAAACAGTTATAGTCCTCAACGAGATTAAACATTGATATAACTTTCGATAGACGATCGCAGAACGTATCAAACTTTCCAAACACAAAATTCTCCGAAAATGCAAAGGGAGCCTGATCAGGTAAGAACGGTTGAGACCGAACAATGTAATACGTTTCGCGATAAACCTGATTCAATTTCAAACAATTTGTCAACTTGGTTCTTATCTGATCACGATTCTGTGTCCAAATCGTTTCCTTTCCGCGATTAGTTATATATGATTTGCATGTTTCAATCATTTGATTTGTGATTTTAACCATAAGTGTGGAAGTGCGTTCAGATGTATTATAAAATTGTGAAACACTATAAATAAGTCTAACAGTTTGTAATAAGCCTAAAATTGACTCTTTCATGCTGACAGGATCATCCAAATACAAGCTGTGACAACAATTTTCCATTGCTTGGATAAATTTTGCATTATCTCGTGCTTCGTTGTAGCAAAACGTAATTTTTTTATCACAATCTTTCCAACTTTTAATGACTTTTGAACCAGCCATGTTGAGACAATGCAACGTCCATTGTACTTCTATTTCCTTTTAATTGCATTAAGTTTATGTCAAAGAAAATAAAATAAAATAAAACGAAAAAATATATTAATCAGATATTTAAAAGGTAAAAATTGTTTTAAACTTTTCTGTTGACATAATTTATTTAAATGAAAAGATAAACTTGAACTTACTTGCAAATTAATAAGCAACTGTGAAAATTGTGCTGCACGTTTTTTCCAATATTCAAGTTCATCCTGTGGACCACTTGAATCATTTTCACGTCGTAACTGTTCACTCTCCATAAGAATCTGACAAGAAAATTAAAATTTAAATGAAAAATGTTTGTTAGTTTGATGAAAAGCATACTTTAGAGATATTTTTTATCCAATTATTAACTCTTTCTTCCAATTCTGATACAGTTTCTGAATTTTGTGCCATTGCTTTGACATCTTCTAATCCTTCAGCTTTTGCCATATAGATTTTTCCATCTTCAAATACATTAAAATTATTGCAAACTTGTTCGCAAACTCTAAGTGCACTACAAAATGATCTAAGACCAGGTAAAAGTTGCTGTTTAATAAGTGCACAATTCATTTCATCCTCTTCATTTTCTATGTTAGGATAAGCTAGTGCTTGCATATAAACATATTCTACAATGCGTTCTATGGAAGCTACCAGACCAATACGTTCAGCATCAACAATGCCGCAAAACAAATCTTTTTGAAATCCCTCCTCTGGTAGCTGTTTAGATATATTAATACGAAGAATGTAAATACAAACGCCTTTGAAAGCACATGTCCAACCATCTGTAATAAAAAGCCTTTTCCTCGCCTGCTGTTGTCCTGTTGGTGTTTTGGACAATGCCATTGCACGTGACGGTCCTGGTTTATTGTAATCAACAGTGGGTTCCTCCTCAACTTCTTGGAAAAACCAAAGAAGTTTATTTTTCATATTTGGAAGGAATAATTGATTGATTTCATCAAGCTACAGACAAAAAATTATCACAAAAATATTTTTCTGATCAAATCAAATCAAAAATCATACCATATCGCCCTCAAATATGTAATCCATAATTTGATGACGTGGCAAACCAGTACCATCCATTAACAGTTGAAAGGTGAACTCCAGACGAGGATCCATCTCGCCTCGACGAGCCTTTCGCTCGCATTCTTCACGACGTCTCTGAATATCCACATCAGTTTCAGGTTCATCGGACATAATTCAAAATGTGAATTCCCAATGTGATGTAAAGCGTTCAAAAATTTACGCAGTTGCGTTAACAAAATCAAACAAAAATTTGATCCACAAAAAAATTTTATTATGAAAATAGACAAAAAATATTTAGGAGAAAAAAATGACTTGTGTTCAAAAAAAATTGATTAGTCCCTATTGGGTGAATATAATTTATTTTATTTTTCACTAATGTTTATCTAATTTCATTTAATTATTTTTTATTACAGTTACTTTTATATTATTATTATTAAATGATGCTTCTTGTGATTTTTATTATATTGTTTCTTTAGAAATCCTACGAAAATAACATTTTCTACCTTTTTTACGTTCTTTTTGAAGGTATATACACATTTTTTATACAAATATTTTCTTTTACAGTTTTCAGATACAAGTCTTGTATAAGGAGAGGTTAAACGAAAAAAAACACAAAAAACGTTAAAAAAAAGTGAAAAGGAAATATTTTTCTTTGACTTTCATTCATGTTTAAAAATAAAAAAAATAATAATCCAAAAAGTTTCACATTCACTCATAATTAAAAGTTGTAAAAGACTTGCAAAGAGGGAATCAAAAGTCAAATTGAGCAGAAAATTGAAAAAGAATATGAAAAATGTTTGATAAAAATGCAGAATGGACTTAAAAAAAATATGAAAGAAAAATGTGGTGGATATTGTGGTTTGAAAACTGAAATATACCAAGAAATAAGTAATAGGGTGAGTTTAGAAACTTTTTGAATATCTTAAATGCATGCTTATTAAACAAAAAAATTGAAAAATGTGATGCTGCGATTTATATTTTAGCATTTTTGACAAGCACTAAGCTGGTTAAGAATCGTTTCAGTTTAAAAAGTGTGCAAAGCCAATTAAATATTAATTTTCAGAAGAGATAAGACTGTTTCAACATGAAAGTGATAATTCAAAAAAATGTTCACGATATTTTCTGATTTTTATTGAAAAATGTAATTAATGACATTAAATTGCTTTAAAACGATTACGTCATAACGCGAATTAATGTCATAAATAGTAAAAAGCTCTAGGCAATTATGACATTTCATGTTATTTTAAGACCGTAATTTATCATTTAAATAATCAAATTTATAATAAGAAAAAAAAAAATTAATTAATTAACATTTCAGTGGGATTCTGAAAAAGAATAAAATTTATTTATCTGCAGAAATCTATTCATGCACATAATTTTCATTAAATGCCTTAAAATAACAGATAAGCTAAAATAATCACAAGGGAATACAATGCTAAAGTTTAAAATCATACAAACTATGTAAGCTACCTACATTGCCATTTTAACAGTGCATTATAATTTTACTTCATTGCACTCAATTTAGTTTTATTACTTTTAACGAAATTTTTTCTATTCAGACATATTTTATGTTTTTATTTTATTTTAAAATAAAGTGATAACAGCTATAATTTAATTTAATTTTCAGAGCAGAAAAGAAAAGTTTATCGTTTTTCCCCCGACCAAAAAAGACTTCATGTAATTGAATTGCTTTAAAAACTGACGTCAGATTCAAAATGACTACAATTATTCTATTATATTAAATTTAATTGAATGCCTTTACAATCACCCTGTAATCGTTAAGTGAGCAACAGGCTAAATTCATGTAAAGTTTTTGATTGTATTAGTAAGTTGAAAATTTTCAATAGCTACAAGTGGATTTTTGGTCTCCATGGGACCAGACAGCGCAACAAGTCGGTTTGACTTCAACAAGTAAATTCATAATAAGAGAAATTTGTCAAGACGACAGTTGCTTGGAAATTTATTTGGTAAAAATAACGTTCCCATGGTATGTTGTTAATGGTAACGAAATGTTATTTGATCGATTTTTCACTTTAAATGGATTTGATGACGATGAATTGAGAAAAATGCGATTTGAGTGAGGGTCAGTCTTTTGAGATATTTTGATAAAAACGAAATCATTTAAAATTCATCTTAATTTATTTTTAATTTGTTATTAAGTTTGAAAAATTAATATCAAAATGAGTTCAGCAAACTTAAAATGCACTTAAATTATTGGTTCAAAGTTCCTTTTCGCATTGTCAAAAGTTTTTCATTAAAACTTGCTTTGGACAGATTTTCTTGGAAAAATGTTCAATTTCATTGACAAATTATCACATTTTAATCAGTTTTAACATCATTTACCAAAAAAATTACATAATTTTCGATCTAAATCAATTGCAATACATTTAAAGCAATTTTTTCCTTACTGCGCAATAAGTGAAAAATGGGTTAAATTTTGATATTTTTAAAATTTTTCAATAAATTTTATATTAAAACTTTAAATTTAACAGATTTTCTTATATTTTACATTATGAAAGCTCTTAAAAATAAGTTAAAGCTTAAATTTTAGCAAAATTTTCATGCAGTTACGTAATCATTTATTTTTTCAAACCTGTAAAAGATCTCCATCGGACAATTCTTCTTCGGCAGCTGCTTCTTGTGGGGCCTCTTCTTGAGACCCCTGTGAAGCTGCCTCCTCTTCCATAATTTATGTAACTATTTTGCACAAAATTTTTATATTTCAATGAAAATACCTTAAAATTCTTCAACAACAAGAAACTGGAAGGTCCAGTTTCTTTGAATAATTTTCGTAGACTAAAATTTTTATTTAATCAATCAAGTTTTAAGGAGTCATGGAAATTTAGGTTTCTTTAGGAACTGAAAGAATTGTTTTCAGATCACTTGTTGATTTGGCATACGTAACATCACTTGTTGCATTTTGCTTGATCACCATGACAAATAAATTTTGTTTTCGATTGACCTGTTGAACGGAAGTGGCACTTGTTGCATTGGTCCATGAGTTTCCTGGGCGACAGACTCCTGTAACTAACACTTGTTGATGACCTGTCGCTTTTGATTTCTATTTCTATGGAAACTGAATTCTGTGTTGGATACACTTGTTGAATTGGAGTTTGACTTGTTGCTTCATAGCAATATTTGTCCAGGTAACGGATTTTGTTAGTTTCCACCTGTGGAAGGACTCAACACCTGTGGATTTGATATTTCGTTGTTAAGTAATTTGATGAAATTTCAAAACTTGTTGCTTTTATCTTAATATTTAAGTAAAATACCAGGCGTCTCCATATACTATGAATTTTACATTCATGAATCATATCAATTCATAAAAATGTTCAAATAAAGCAAATTTAAATATTTTGTTGATTTTATGATCACTTGATGATTCGTATAAAATGTTAAAAGCTCTAGTAAAATTTGATACAATTTTTTTTTACAATTAAAATCACTTTATTATCTACGATATCTCACCATATTTACTTTCCAAATCACATACCGAAGACAAAGAACAAAAACAAAGTGCTCCATACTTGTATGTAGATAAGAGACTCTCACAACAATCGTCTTATCACTTTTATATTAAATTTTATTATTATTTTAATACAAATATACGGAATAAAGATATGAGCATTAATTTGAATAGTACTTTACAATTAAAATTTACCTCAGTCGTGATCATCCTACCATTAAAATTAAATCATTTTGCACAAACATTGTATTTAAAATGATATTTTTGAAATTTTCTCTTGTTATTTGTTTTAGTCTGATTTCGAAATCGATACAGGTATGTAATAGAATATAATTTTAAATTTTTTTTTGTTGCAATATGAAACTTTGATTCCATTTAGCTTTCGACACCAGAATCGCCCACGTACACTGCAGCAGTAGTGGAATATCACAAAATTACGTCACCCGAAGACCCTGACCAACAAGTTTCCGACAATTATTTTGAATATCAAAGAATAATTAGCTCCCAAGAAGTACGTCAAGCTGATATAATTATATTTCCCGAGTCAACACTAAATACAATTGATACTGCAGTGTATGTGCCAGATGTAGATGATCTTATTACACCATGCGACAATTCAACTTATCTTGGTCTTATACAAACAATATCATGTGCTGCACGAATACGATCCAAATATATCGTTATAAATTTAAAGGAAAAATCTGACTGTCCAGATAAACAACAAATTGAATTTAATGATCCAAGACCATGTGACCATCCAAATAAAACGAATGTGTATAACACAAATGTGGTGTTTGATCGTACGGGACGCGTAATTGCAAAATATAGAAAATTTAATTTGTTCGGTGAAAAGGGCACATTGAAGCCTTACAAATATGATGTTGTTACATTTAATACGGATTTTAATGTGACATTTGGAATGTTTATTTGCTTTGATTTGATGTTTGAACATCCTCCAATGGATTTGGTGCGAAAAGGTGTAAAAGACATAATTTTTACTGCAAATTGGTTTAGTGAAATTCCATTTTTATCAGGTTCGTGTCTTATATTTCATAGAAAAAAATTGTAGATTAATGTGAGATTTATAATTTTAAGCTGTTCAAATTCAACAAAGTTGGGCATATAAAAATAATGTCAATTTACTTGCTGCTGGAGCGAATTTGCCTTCAATTGGATCTACTGGTTCTGGAATTTATCATGGTCGATTTGGACCACTCACCGCTGTTATGAATCCCGATAATCAAACGTAATTTTTAGTTTTTTTAAAGGAAATTTAATTTTATCTTCAAATCATTCACAGTAAAATTTTAGTAGCAGAAGTTCCAAAATTCATTGGAAATGTATCAGCATCCCTTCCTGTTGCAGTACCAATCGTCCCAAATACACCATCAGCCATGCTTAATCTATATCTTAAACGTGACCAAATCGATAAATATGTATCAGAATTAATCGTAATTCCTGAAGAATTTACAGGAAATTCAACATCATTGTATTTTGATGCAGACGTTTGCGATGGTGAATTTTGTTGTGATTTCGATTTCAATATCACTGTTCTACCAACGAATCCTGGATCAGTAAGTCCCTAGTAAATTTAAATTTATTTTAATGCTAATTTTTCTTTTCAGCTTTATTACAATTATCGCTTCGCCGCATACTCAGGTTGGCGCACCTTCGATGGATTTGCTGATGGTGCAGTTCGTGTGTGTGCTGTTTTGGCATGTACCGATGAAAGTTTACAAAGTTGCGGCCGTAGATTTGGATCAAATGTACAAGTGGAGGATAAAATCATATTTGATTACATTAAAGTCGAAACTGTCTATGAAGAGAGAGCAAAAGTCCTTAATATGCCTAATAGTCTGGATACATCATTGCTACCATTTAATCCGAGGGAATTCACATACAATGAAATCTGGGAAATTGATGGCGATGAGTAAGTTACATACCTTGCAATTAAATTACTATTATATTTTATGCAAATTTAAAGTTGGTTTTCTTTTCTCTTCAGGGAGAGTCAAAAACTGGTGACATTGGAGTTGACAAGTCCGAGACAGAATTTACTTACATTTGCAATTTATGCTCGGGACTTTGAACCAAAGGATGAAAAAACTCCAGGCAACGGCAACAGTGTAAGAAGTACTTTGATGATGATTTTGTTTGCAGTTCTGGGCTTGTATTTTACATGTTTATGAAATGAATTTATTGTGGTTTGAAGAATAAAACATAAAATTAACTTACCATTAATCGTTTTTTTGATTTTCTTTCCAAATTCATTTAAAGTGAATGCAGTGAAATAATTTTACACAAAATATATTGCTTAAAAATTAACTTTTATTAATTACTCAATCCAGTTAATATTTTTTTTTTCATATATATTTATATTTTCCTCCATTTTAAATGTTCTCTTATAATTGGAGTCTTATTATTATAAATTTTATTTTTTTTTTTAAAGATAATCGATAGATCTTTGAAATACATCTTTGTATTATTTACAATAATATTAATTAAAATAAATATATTTCTTCTCTTCTTATCATCATTATATATATTTTTTTTGTGTTTAAATAATAAGTTTTCATGGAATAAAATTAAAATTTCAATACAATTATTTTGAATAATAACAATAATCATCATAATAATTTAGCACAACATATTACTTTTTTTTATTGTATTGAAGTATATAACAGTAAATATATTTATTATATCATATATTCATTATTTTGTGATTGTGACAGATAATTGTGTTTATTATATTTGTTCTTATATTGATTTTTATTGTTATTTTATTTGTGTTTTGATTAGTTTTGTAACATATTCATATAAATTCATATTGGATATATCTTTTTCTCTTCTTCTTCTTCTCCCATTTAATATTATTTTCCTTAAACGGTTTTGTTTTTATCAGTGATTTGAAAAAAAAAACATTAAATTAATATAAATAATAATATTATTATATTTATTTATTATTATTTGTATAAGTCTATTGAATTTATTTTATTATTATTTTCATTTTTATTTTTTTTTACAATAAAATCTTTTGTAACAACTTTACAGGATAGAAAATATCATGAAATAGCTAGAATAGAACATCAACAAATAGGTTTGGGTCCAATTATTCATATTTTTTTACATTGACAATTAAAATTTTGTCACATTTTAACAGGCTTCAAGGAGAATTTATTTCATATCAATGATTTTAATGATAAATTGACACATATAATGCATAAAATGATGTCATGTGTTAATCGAATTAAAAATTAAAATAAAAATAAAACTCTAGGAAAAAAATAAATAAATAAATAATAAAATTGACGAGTATTCTTCGCACAAACACAAATTGGACCCTTATATAATATTAAATGCATATAGTTGATATTTAATTTTCCGCGTAAATGAATCATAATTGCTTTATACTTAAACACACACATTTTCTGTTTATTATTTTTTTTTACATTTATTGTATTTGCATTATTAAAAGTGAACATTTTTTATTAAAGTTTATTATTATTCATACGTTTTTTTTTTTGAATATTTTAAGCATGTAAACTGTATGGTTGTAGTAAAAAAATTAAAATATGTGTCACTTATGATGCATAATAAAATTAAAAACTTTATCAGTTAAAATCCATTTATGTATTTTTTTATTAATATTTTCATTTATTTTTTTGGTTGTCTTGTTACGTTTCACATGTTTTTGTTAAATGTTTAAATTTAAATGAAAAAAAAAATTAAATTCATAACGATATTTAATGGTGTTAATTGTTTAATGTATAATGACGTGGTTGGTGGTCATCCAAAAAAGGGTGTTTGATTTTGTTAAAGTTCATTTTTATTTTAATGATGACCATAAAAATGAAATAAATAACAATGAATAATAAAAATAAAAAAGGGTCTTTTACAAATAACGAGTTAATTTATTTTCTTTTATTTACTTCACTTTAAGCTGAAAAAACCCAGAAACCACAGCGCAGTGTCGTGTAAATTTCTTGAGTGCTGTACATTTCACTTCACAATACGTTCTGTTAGCACTTAGCATAGAACCTCGTTTGCATTGTGAATGTATCAGCACTGGAGAATGTTTTAGCTTACAGTGATTTTTTATTGAAATTCTTACACAGCTTAAAGTCATTCAGTTTTATAGTCTTTTAAAAAGTTGGTTTAGTTCTGTTAAAAGTTAAAACAAAATTCATGTAATCACATGTCTCATGGAATGTGACATCATTTTTATCATACTTTTATTTACCAGGAATTATCATTTAAAGAAATTCCAAGAACATATCAAACTTTCATTTTTCTAATTTTATGTTAATACTGGCTTAACTTCACTTAATATTTTAAAGTAAATATTCAGGTTTTTCCAGTTCTTTCTATTTTCATTATTTTTCCAACCATAAATAATGAAAACAGACTTGTTTTGATTGATTTTAACGATTACATTTAAATGAAAGGTATCCTTTAAGACAATTAAAATGTCCATTCAAAAGAAAATCAATTTAAATTCAGATTTTGTCATCTTTATTATTCACTTTTTGTTTAAGACAAGATTTTTATTCACCTTGAAAGTTTTTTTTTTTTAAATAAAAGTTTAAACCATAATTATGTTTTACGATTAAAAGTAAAATGAAATAATATTTTTTTTAATATTTTCTTGTGAGTCCTTGTGATAAGCGATACTTTTCTTTTTTCCTTTGAAAATAATTTACAATAAGAGTGAGAAATTTGTTAAAAGTATAAATCAATAATGCGTATAAGCGCATTTTGATAGAAAAAGACACTCATTTAAGATATCTTATTGGTAATGACACGCATTTGGAAAAGAATATCATAAATTTCAATACATTCTTTTTCAATTCCAAAAAGAGTGTGCTTCGTTTTAAGTAGTATCGTAACATAATACTGCAAAAAAGAATACACAAGAAACAAAAAAGGATTGAATTACATTAAGGAAGGACCTGTATTGAATTTTCTTAGATTTTTCGTGATTTCATCATTCAAAATTGAAAAAAATTGACTCTAAGGAGTCGATATTCCAAAATCAAGGTTCCAAATCTGAGACCTTACACATGGAATGTCTTAAATCAGATTTTTTGGTCGAATTAGGTTAAAATTGTTATAAAATAAAAATTTTTATGTTGATTTCAAGGAATTAGTTTTTTCTGACTAAACTGAATTAAAAAAAGTAAAAATGAATATAAAGCAAGACCATTTTCAGTCAACTTTCTGAATTCAATTAGTAAGTAAATTGTCCCATCGAGAGTCCTTCTGGTAAAATTTTATTATAAAATTAAATGAGTCTGAGCAAACACTTATCACACATTCAAAAGTACAATTCCCACATCATCGTATTTTTTCCAGACACTTATTCCATATTTAAAACTTTTAAACTCAAAATGAGAGAAAAACGTACACTTTTTATTTACCTAGTAACAGGTTACCAACAGACAAAAGAAAAGTAAATAAAATGAAAAGAAAAGTCAACAAAACAAACCACTTTGTTAATTAATAATGTCAACTTCATTAAAATAAAATTTAAAAAAAAAATACTTATAATTCTCTTTAAATACTATGATAAAAGTTAATTTAATTGTCACGTTTCATAAAAAAAAAAATTAAAAAAAATGTAAGGTGTTGAAAAGAAAGTGAAAAGTGCTGTTAAAATGTCTGTCTATAGTAAAATTTTATGCTTATTATCAATATGTCTGTTTTTTCTTGGTTTATATTTTTTTCTTAAATTCATCAAATTAAATCAAAATTAACTCTGAATAAGAGAGATCAATGATATTAATTTTTATTTTTTTTTTGATTAATTTAAATACATTTTTTGAGGATAAAACATTTCAGTTTAATTTGACATTTAGTAGTAATTTTAAAAGGAACTGTATTTTTCTTTTCATTCTTAGAATTAGAAATTTAAATATATTTGTTAGAAAAATAAATATTTTAACTTTTTTTTTTAAACCGAGAATTTTTTTTCCATCAGTCGTTTTGTTCATTTTACATAATCTTTTGTTTCAATGCCATTCATAAATTTTCCTTTTTTTTATAGTAAGTAGTTAAAGTAAAATTATTTGTGTGTTCATTTTAATTTAAACAGGAATAAAATGATTAATTATACCGATTTTGTTGCATACTGTAAACATATCGCAGTCGATAATCATCATTTGGCATATTCATATCAATATCGTTATTTTCCACGCCATTTTGTGACAGCAATTCAGATTCTTCGTTGTTTAAATTATTGTTGTTATTATTATTATTATTGTTCTGATTTCGTGGTGCATGATTTTTTGTTGATGCAATTTGTTGATAAATTGGTAGTCGTCCATTTACATTTTTCGCACTCATATCATTTAATAGTTGACCGGTATTGGTGTCGATTTGATGTCGATTATCAAAACTACTGACCAAGTCGGTGCCAGTGAATAATGGATCAAAGTAATATGAGGCGTCACCACGTTTACCAATTTGTCTGAAAAGAGCCTTGTTGTCCTCGATCTGAAATGAAATGAAAAATTAAGTTACAGTTACAGTTATTGAGTTAAGTTGAAAAAAATGTGGAGGCAAACAAAAAAATTTATTGTGATGAATGAAAACTGCAATCAATTTCAATAAATATCACCGATTATTATTATTATCGTATGTTACCGATGAATAAAAACAAATAAAATTTCATTCGATTTTAGTGTTATATGTTGCTGTTGACCAATTTTAGACTAGGATAGACTTTTTTTAAATTCAGACGTCAACATTATTAAAGGATATTAGAATTGTCCTCACTATTAGTTATTTGAACTCCATGAGGATTTATTCAATTGAAAATGAAATAAACTGCAGGAAAATTGAAAATAATGGCACTTTTCTATTTTATGGTTTTTATCATGGTAACACAAAGCTCTTAATGTTGGTTGAAGTTTGTGGATTTTGTTTTCTTTTTTTATATATTCATTATCTGTCTTTCTGAAAAAACACACACATGTTTTGCAAACCTTTGAACAAAACCTTTTTAGATCTCAATGAAACGAAAAAAAATTTCTAAGATTAACTTTCTATTAGTTGACCATGAAAATCGAAAAGTGACTCATCAAAAAAGGCATTCAGTTAAAAAAATCATGCCTCACGCAGGAATTTACCAGTCATCCACTTTTAAGCTAATCGAAAAAAACCGTCATAGGTTATGTTATAATAAACGATACCGGAATTGAAAGTATTAAAAAGTTATTGACATTTATCGACTAAGGATTAAAAAATTTTCCTGTTTATTAAAATCAAAGTGTGTTACTTTTTATCAACCTTCATCATAAATATTGATTTTCCTTTGATTTAATTTTCAATTTGTTTTCTCGCTTGGGATAAAAACTGCAAACTTTGTTCATAAAGCGTAATAAAAAAAGTTTTAATAATCTCTGGTCTAAAGGTGCAGTTTATGAAAAAAAAAATTTTCATTAAACAGACGTCGTAATTCTAAAATTTCCTAAAATCATTAAGATAGTCTTCAAAAGCGGAGCTTCTTAAATTCAAATGTTTTCCATGCAATAAATTTGTTAACAAGCAAATTTTTTGATTTTATTAAAAAAAAAACTTTATAGAAAGGCATCAGATGTTTCTAAAATTAATCTGTTATGTTAGTGAAAATTTGTGTCTTATGTTGTCAAGTAATGCGTGATCTATTGCTGTAATTTTTTTCATTTCTCATATTTTTTTTTCTTAAAATGAATTACATGTTACTTTATTTATGTATCAGGCTTTTTTTATTACTGTTGCTCTCTTTTTTTCAACTTTGTTAAATCATGATATCACGTTTCAAAGCTAATAATAATAAATAGGTAGTTGAAGTCAATTTTAAATTAAGTTCATTTTTATCTCTTTTATTATGTAATTTTAATTTTAAATTATCGTGAGGTTATCAACCAAGTATTTTTATCTCAACCATAAATCATAGGTGTAAGTCAAGTTTATATCAGATTGTGATTAAATTCATATGTGTGTAAATTTTTTCACTCATTTTTTTTTAATATTAAAGTTTTTATTCCATGTTAAATTTTAAAGAGATAAGTCAATTTTTTTTCATTTTAACTTTCATCTCAATAGAAAATGTCTTAATTTTTTTTTTGTAGGCCGTGTAAATATATTTCATTTCATCAAATTAAATTCAGTTGATTGATTGAAAGGGAGTGTGGTGCGAGTGTGTTCATAGAAATTTGTACTTTTGGGAAATTTGGTTGTGAAGCACTCATATGGATGATTTGAAGAAATTCAATGTTTTGAAAAGGAAAGAGAGGGAATGATAACAAAAGAAATATTAGAAAAAAGGCGCATTATATGGGTCTCTTGGCAATTAAGCTAATTTTCTTCAAATTACAGGAAAATAATAGTATTGAACGTTAAATTTCAAGAAATTGATGTATTAAATTTAAAAAATGGTCTTTTTCAATTAAAATATTATGAAAAGAGAAAAAAAATGAAATTTCACAAAGATAGGATAGTTCAGTGAATTTTAACAAGACAAGTCTGATATGATTAGCTAAATACTTGAATGAATCTTATTAAAATTTATATTTGCAGATAATTTTCCACTCATTTTATTATAATTTAAGGGAGACAAAATGTCATTATGAATGGTGTGTCTTGCTTTTTATCATTCAGATGAACTCTTTTTATGACTGATTATGGGTGAGGAAAAATTCTGCTTATTTTCTGAGAATTCTTATTGCACATCGAACAAAAATCCCTCACAATCGTTCAATTTTTCTTTCAAAATTCACTTTAAATGAATGCACTTTCTATTCAACATGATAAACATTGAAAAAAAATGAAATGTATTTGAAATTTACATTAAATTAGTCAAAGCAGATGTAAGAGCATTTGAACTGTCATTCACTTATAATATGCATCGTTTTACATTTTTTTTTTCATATAACATCGTATCTGATGATGACGTATTCTTGCATATCACGATTATTTTATATGCAAATTTACTGCAATTTAATTACATTTTACTTCAACGTTTAGATTCCTGATGCATTTGAAATAAAATGAATAGAATTTCAATAATAAATTTGCGATTTATTATAAAATAATAAATTTTTCGAAGAAATTCAAATAATTAACGATCAAAAAGCATACAGAAACAGTCCAAAAGTGCCTTAAAGCGGTTAAAAGAAACGAAATGACATAATTATAAATAACATTAAATTACAACAGCTTTCAATTTATATTTGACTTGTTATTATAATTACCTGTTTTTCCTTTTCTCTCATTTGCCTTCGGGACATTTCAAGCATAATCCGTTGTCGTAATGTGTCAAGAGGGTTTACAATAGATAATGATGGCTTGGATCTCTTTGGCATTAAAAGGTTATCCTGAAAATATAAAAAAAAATATTTTTCATTAAAAAATTTCAATATTTTTATAATAATTGTCACATTGACTTAATTTTAAAAAATGGAATTATTTAAGTTCGTATGAAATCCATATGAAACAAAATTTGGAGTAAAATTACAATGATTCTAAATGTTATTTAATAAAACATGAATTTTGACATATGTAAATATTTGAATTTTCAAGTCAATTTTTTTTTATTGTTTTCAAGTCATGTATGTTTTATTTGTTTTCAATATCTTCATTTTCATTGTAAACGATTTTGATCTTTTATTTTACAAGCAAACAAATGTTAAATATCAATCATAAATATTTCCTTAAAACTTTACCAGTTTTTATTTGCTTATTCATGGTTGAAATGATAAGTATATCAGTTTTCTTACAAAAAATAAAATATTTTTATGTTTATTGAATCGTAAATTGTATGATTCCGCTTGTTTACTTTCATCTTTATCAATTTTCATATTCCAATCGAAAAAGTAAATCAAAAGTAAATTTGTATAGATTTTGTTTTAATGGAAGGAGAAAAATGAAATTGATTCTTACTCATGTGTTTTATTGTTTGTATTAAGTTTGCTTAAGATGATAAAGAAAATTGAATGTTTGTGGATTTAGGTTCATGCTTAAGCTAAAATCAGTGACTTTTGAATTTTTAATGGTCGGTGGTGGTTCAAATATAGTTTCTTATATTTTTTAAGATTCATAATCATGTTTTTTTAGAAAAAGATTCTTAAATTTTACTTAAAAACTGGAATATCTGAAATCATGGAAAGCAACAAAGCAACAGAAAACGCCGAAATTTAAAATTTCGCAGAATTTTCGCTTAAAACTGTAGAATTCGGAAAAATTATAAAAATCGGTTTCTGAAACTTTGAATTTGATTTTTTTTTGAAAGGTTTTTAATCTCAAACCGTCGAAATGTGCTTTAAATTTGTTGTAGTTGGAAGTCGTAAGGGGATATCGCTATGACATCAAACTGCGAAACTAAAAAATTTTACATCATACGATTTAATACAAGAAAAAATCGATCAATGATGCAGCGTGCTAAACATAATTCAGTTTTGCACTGCAATGTAGCGTAAAAAGAAATGATTGAAAGTGAAGAAGTAAATAAAAAAGTAAAATAATTGAGTTAAAAGTGAATCATGTTGTATGTTAACTGTAAAATATTACTAGCATGAAACATCATTGAAATATTTGCATTTCAACTTGATTTTTTCGTATCAATACAAATTTTTTTCTATAAAAAGTATAAAATTTGTAATAACTTACCTCTAAATACCTAGAATCTGGATAATGTGAGGGAATTGCCGATACATTGTTTGTGAGAAATAAAATTGTTGTAAGCAGAGAACACATCCACAAAGTAGCTTTCATATTTCTGTAAAGAAAAAAGAAAAATTATATCAGTTTAAATATTAAATAATAAATGTGAGAAAATTTCCTTGAATTTGCTTACTAGACGATAAATTTATGAAGTAAACAACATTTTTGTTTTGAAATAGTGTTCGGTCATACGAATTACTTAAGAAATGAATTGTAACAAAATCAATTATATGTAATGCAATAATTATAATAACAAAAATCTGACTGTACTTGACATGCATTTGATATGAAAGATGTTCTATTATGTAACATGGAATTTTAATATAAACATTTTATCCATGAGTTCTAGAATTTTTCATCATAATCCTTTCATATCACTCATTCTTCCATTTCCATAAGACTTCGAAATTTTTTCCCCATATTCATGTTATTTCAAGTAGCATCGTAATTGAGCATTCTTGAATCGTTATTTCTTTGTCACATTTAATATTTATTCATTATTTTCATCTTTTGACATACCCCGAATATGTGAAAAAAGAACATCAAAGGTAAAGAAATTAAATATATAAAAATTGTTTGATTACCGTTACCGCCTTCAGACATTTACCAACATGATGTCGCGTTTGTAATACGTTTGACAAATGCCATATATTATTCACGGTTACATTCAAGTACGCAGAAAATTGTTGAAAAGGAGTTTTTTTATATTTATGTCATATTTTCTTTTTTATAACAGGTTCAGTCGTGGACTAGTGACAAAATTCATGTGTATATCATAAGAAAAAACGGAACATACTGACAAAAAATTGATAAAAATAAATATTTTGCAAATTATTTACCAGGATCTAAATCCAAGGAGATGCTTCACACACTTTTATTTTTATCATTTTCATGAGATGAAAAAATAAAATCAGTCAATTACACAAAATTGCTCATCAAATGTGAAAAATGTTTCATAAGTAAGGAAATTTCTCTTCTTGTAACAAAAAAAAATTGTCATTCATTCCTATGACATTTGCATTACAAATTTATGAATTTTCTTTTTTTTCCTCTCATTTTTAACGAAGACGTCTAGTTCACGTCCTTGATTCAAAATAAAAACACGTTTTTCTTTTCATTTCATCTCCAACTTATTTCATAACATAATATCATGTAATTTACAGTCAACACAGTGTCGACTTAAGTTCATTATTATTATAATATGCATGTTGAACCAATTTGAGAGTTTGAAAAGTAATCAGATGATGATAGGAAAAATTTTCCTGACCTTTAAAAATATATTTTGCGATTTATAATGCAAAAAAAAATATTTTCTTTTGTTGAAGTTCAATTTTATTCAATGAATTGAAAATAAATATGCATTTTTTACAATATAGATTTAAAATTAAAACTTGTAGTCATTTGTTTTTTTTTTCATTTTTAATTGCTTACGATTACTGACCTACATATTTATTTAAATTTTCATTTATTGTGTGTTGCATCGATTTCGAATGAATTGCTGTAAGCCAGAGTAGAATTAACAATAAAAAATTATTGATGTAGATATAATTGAAAGCTGTTTTAAGAAAGATGTCATGATCTATAACTTATGTTGAGTTGTATTTTATCTTCACAATAAGTAGTTTTTGACCTAAATTTAATATAAAACATCTAAATCTAGGTCATTTATTTATAGGAGTCTGGATATTGAAGGTATCCTTTCAATTTTCATCTATAGCACTGTAAATTGAAAATGTCCCTCAGTGCTGTGATATTCAACGATGCATCAACGGTCTCAAATGAGAAATTAAGGTCCTGAAGATTTTGGAGAAAAAAATCAAACAGATTGTAGTTCTCAGATCATTTTCAATTTGAACTCTTGCATGTTGAATAGTTGATTTATTTTAAAGTAAACTTGGAACTAAATCTTTTATTTTTAATGAAATGTGACCACAACAATTGAAACATATTTTCCAAATACTCTAAACAAATAAATAAACTTGTAAGTCATGTCAGATAAGAATTTCATATCAACTGGTCATAAAACGATACAAAGAAAGTGCACTTAAATTTGTTATTTTTGTTAAATTATAAGATTTACTTTTATAAAGTTTGTTTAGAAAATGAAAAGCTCTCACCAGTCTCTTACTGGTGCATTTCGATGTCGATGTGGAAGTCCTCCATTTTGAAATAGCCGACATTTTGAAATTTTTTAAATTTCCGCCATTTTGAAAAATTGGCCATTTTGGGATTTTGACCGTTTTCAGGCTCTAGAGCCCAATTCCTGAGCCTAGTCTTAAAGCTAATGAAATAAAGTTCATTTTAGTAAACTTCTCTGAGTTAAAATTCAAGCAGAATATTGCATGTAAAATAATTCGTCTCATATTTTTTAAAAAAACACACTTAAACGTGAAAAACAAGATTGAATTCAAAAACAACATGTGCCCTTATTTTATTATCATATGAACAATTCAAAAAAAAAATATTTCATAACAAAATACTATTTTACATGCATTTAAATAAACATCAATAAAAAAGAAAAAACGAAATGAAAGTGAGAAAACCCTTATATCGGAACAACTTATTTGAATATTTTCATATAAAAGTCATGAATTCACTTTTATCCTGTATTTTTTTATTTTATATTTATTTTTTCTCCAGTTATAATAATAATAAGGATTTAAACATCAATATAAGGCATCATATAACATGTACCTTCAATATTTTCTCTTTTTATTACAAAATTCTTCGTTTTGATTTCAATGTGGATACAAAACTTTGGTATGTAAACATCTCATACTTGATCTTTTTTAAATGGAAGGAATATGAAAAATGTTTTTTCTTTTACGGTGTAATACCTTTGCACTGTTACCTGAACTGTTTATTGTTATTGTATATTTAATTTAAGAAACATGATATGCCGACGAGATTCAGACTCATATTAAATGAAATAATGTAAAAGTTTGCTATTTTTTCTTTTTGTGAATAAAAGTAAGTATACAGACTTTTGTTATGTAATAAAGTGTTTAAAAAGAAGGAGAATATTCTCCAAACTTTTCGTTGCATTGCTTCAATCAAAATCCATGAAACATGAAAACTAGATAATATTTATTTTGTATGTGTCATAAATTTATTATCATCATAATAATAAATTGTGTATATAAACTTCATTTATTTAATAGATAAAATATTAAATGAATTTTAGAACCTCATTAAAACTACTGACAAACAATTTTGTTTAATGATGACACAATTAAAATGCTCATCTATAAATTGTGTATGATGACACAATGTGATGCACTATCAATGTAACACAAAAGTAGTATCATTGCTGCAGCATTATTATAAAATTATTATTATTTTAATAAACAGAAGATACAGTTGAATTTAATTAACAAAACAATTATTTTAAGCGCTTTAATTATTTAAATTAAAATATGTCGGATGTAGTTTGATACAAAATTTGATTACTGTTAAATTTGTTTATTTAACCAGTTAATTCTTCATTGGCGTCCACGTGATTGTTGTTTTAATTGATTGTATAATAGTGTGAAGTTTGTTAATTTGGATGTCAATTTAACTTCAGTTGACTTATGTGAAAAATTGTGGGTGTGCTTTTATATAATCATTAAAAAATTATGTCTTTTGATAGAAAAAATTTGGAAAAAGAAAGAAAACTCTTGAAAGTACTTAAAAGTTATGTAAAAGTTAGATAATAGTTTACGGTTTGTTAATTTTAATTCTCTCAAAAATAATACACTGTAAATTGAGAACCTTCAGTAGTGCTGGGTGATTCAATCTTTAAATTTGGTTCTGTGCTTGACACTTATAGGACGTGAACGTAAATATGAAGCTTTTTTATGACTTTTAAAAAAAAAAAAATACAAATATGGTGGTTACTCATAAAATCTGCGTATAGAGCCCTGAATGGTGGTTTGCGGTGAATATTCAACTTTCAGTGTATACTGTGAACTTCTACCCTTTCTTATTGTTGCTTAGTTAAAGTTAGTTTAATGGCTCTTCAGTAAAAAAAATACAAAAGGTGTGTATTTTACAGTCTAGAAAAGCATGGACCAATTTCAGGATGGTTGAGCATTCAATTATTGTTAACTTTAATAAGGAAAACTCTTAAAAAGAACAATTTTTAGCACATTTTTCATTGATTTGAAAAGAATGCGAGTAAGCAGGTGCTCATGTCGTGCGAAAATAATATCCATCACATTCCTAGAGACCCACATTAAGAAACATAATATCTGGTAGTTATTACAGGAAACAGGAAAAAGTATTATTTTCAATACAAATACAAATTTTAAACAATAATTTTCTTTGCCTTACATCTCATATTACTGTTACTACTACATAAACATCCAACATATGAACTTCCTTTTAAATAAAGAAAAAAAAATATAATAAATAATGAGAACTTGATCATCACACACTTTTCCGCCTTGCTGGTTGCACATACATACATTAAAATATAAAATACTTGAAGTAGCCTAGAGCAACACACACACACATTCATACACACACTTCACATATTATTAAGATTTAATGGAATCAGATAAAAAAATGTATAATTTCAAAAAAGAAAACACGCTCATGTGAAGTGGAGAAAATTCGAGTGACATAAATCTCTTTAAAAAAAGGAATGTTTTTTGAACTTTCACCTTGCTTATGCTGTATCAATATTTTATCAAAATATTTATTTATAGAATTTTACACATTATGATTTTTTTTTGAAATTTTTAGATATTTTTGTACTTTAAAATGTGATTTAAGATTATCGTTATAAAATAAATGAACGTCTGACATTGAAACTTTTACTAAGTAACTTTGAAAACAAATGTTAAAAAGAAAAAGTAGACACAAAATGAAATTGGCATAGTTTCAAGATTTCAAATGCAATTCCATTGAGATTCACAATTCAATTCAATTCAATTGAATCACACACAAAATAACAAATACATTAAATACGATAAAGAAAGTCAACAATCAAGTATAAGTCAAATGTAAATATTTACTCAAAGAATGGCTTGAACAATACTAAAAATAAGTTTATGTAAGGACCTTATAAAATAACATCGGATCATGACATGTGATACAATTGAATTGGGTGAATAGAGCAACAAATAACAAAAAAAACGACTAATTGTAGTGCAAATAATGATGATAATTACGGTTATTTGTCATACTTTTCTTTTTTTTTTATTCTGTTACAGTTTAGGCATTGATGCGACATGTAACGAGACTTGATTGATTGTTTTATGAAGGTTATCATATAATTACACAATATTCGGTTATGTTGGATTGTTATTTTGACCAGGTTTGCACGATTTGGTCGTAAATTTTAATCATTTCCCTGAAGAGATGTGTCTTTGCATGCAAATAATTTGTTTGACAGTGAATTTTAATAAAGGGATTAAATACGCAAATTTTTTTGTTTATAAAAGAGGAACGCCAACGCCTTTGTACCAGATAAAATTACAACAAAGCAGTAATCTGTGATGATCCTTCTAAAGATTTTCTCTGTGGGTTTTTTTGTGTGTGTATTCATAATTTACTTTTATTAAGTGTGAAATATTGTTTTATCGTGCTAAATTTTGGGATTTAATGTTTTATGATTCCTCATTAAAATTGAAGTGCAAAGCTCAATACTTATAAAAATATCAGATATGAGAAATTCGACCTATAACCATTAAAATTCAAGATGATTTGCACTAAAAACCTCATAAAAAAATGACGTGAAAGCATTATGTGCAATTTAAAGCATGTCAAAATATTTTATGTGGTATTATTAAAATGAAATGGCACTAATTCTTATCCAGGTATAAGATTTTTGTGTTATGAAGTGAAAAACTTCAAAATAAATGGACAAACATATAATCCAAGACATTTCTTTTCAAGAAAATTTTATGTAATGTGCGTTTACAAGAAATTATATACAAAAAAAAATCATAAGACAAACATTAACTTAAAGCTAAAGTAAAAACATGTTGTCACATTTATATTTGCAGAGAAAAAAAATCATAGAAAAGATATTCTTATAATAAAACACATAAAACTAAACAAAATTTATACACAACACAGAAAATTTACGTGAGATGAATTTAAGTAAATTTCTATGTTACGACTCTCTTTATTTGGGTGTGTGTGTGAATCATCACACTGAATATTAACACAGATGATACTCAAATAATCTTGTTGATTTTTCATTGCATACGAGACTAAATTATCATATCATTTTATCATTATTTTATCTTCTAATAATTTATGATGAAATATCGAATTCAAAAATACCGAGAAATATTTAACGGAATATCTGTTCAAGTTATTAAGGCATCATCAATTTATTATCATTATAAAAATAAAGAATGCTTTTGTTTATCAAGGAGAATGAAAAAGGTAAAATAACTTATCCTTTTCAATGGGACCACAGTATTAATCTTAATCTTATTCTTGTTTATTTTAATAAATATGTATAAGAATGCGTCTGTTTATTTTTATTTTTTATTGTATTATTCAAATATCCAAACGTTTTTCAAATAAAGACACGTACTATTGAGTATCGAAGATGGAATTGATGGGAAAACGATGATTCACGAACTATTGTGAAGAAAATTTGTATTGAGCACGTATTAATAATATGCATAAATACAATTGTCATTATTATATTAGGTGAAATTTTTCACTGTTTCATTGTATTTAAAGGGGATTGGACTCTCGATTCGAGTGATGGGTTAAAAAATGAGTCATTTGATGTTTTAGAGGAAAAAGAGAGAGGATGAGAGATTATGCAAAGACATTTTTGGGTAACTAGCCAAGTTCATTGGCATGAATTGGAAGAAAATAATAAAAAAGCGAGAAATAGGGAGAGGGAAGATGACAGTGAGAGAGAGAAATAAAAATACGTAAATTTCCAAAATAAACGAAATGTTCCTCAAAGATCTAAAGATGCGGGGTAAAAAATAATATCGACATTTTCGAGAAAATTGATACATGGCAAGAAAAATTTGTGATTTTTGGTTCTTTGAGCCATTCTCACACTGTAAAAAAACGAAATAAAATTCACTACAATGACATTTAAAGCCCATATAACTCATAAAGGTAAATTTGAAGATGTTCCCAAATCACATGTTCAAATTAAACTTTCAACCAATTACATTATTTATTAGTTACAGCTTATTAAATATTTCCTGTGATTTTATTTAAGGTTTCACGTGTTTGCATAATAATCCTTTTTTTTTGTATTAAAAATCAACCAGCATTTTGTGGTTACATTAAAATTATGTTGATTAACTAGCTTTTTTGTTTGAATAAAAATAATTTAATTTAATTTAATTAATATCAAGAATTTTTTCATTTACCACATTTACTTTTGGTTAAATAATATAAAATGATATGAGATGATGCCTTTTGAATATTATTATAATTTTTTTTATGAAATTCTTTTCATTTCGATGTAGTTAATTTAAATTTACTTTCATACCTTAATCATAAGTTGAAAATTTGATAGAAAATGAAAAAAAGAACATACAAAAATTAAAATTTGATGATTTTGAACAATTTTAAATTAATTTGTTACGGTTGAAAAAAAAAATTAAATATCAAGAAAAAAAAAGAACACTTTTGACAGCAATTATTCTGTCGGTTGTTTCATTTGTAAAAAAAATTGCGTATGACATATCCTTTGATCATGTTTAAAAATAAATCTTAACTCATTCGCGTCATCTGTTGCGTCAACGCAACACCAACTTTGAGGTCACTTTTCTCGTTCATATCAAAAAATTTCTTTGTCAATCTTTTTTAGAGTTTTAATTTAAGATGTTTTGTATCAAACAGTTGCATGGTTTTTGAATTTAAACCTAAAACTAAAAAATTATGAGCTTAACTTTTAAGAAAAATCGCGTTTTTTTCATTCTCGTACAAGATTTCTGTATGTATTTGTGTAGCACTTATACGTATTTTATTTTGGCTCTCCTGTAAAATTTTTATATGAAACCTGAAATTTTTATCGAAGAGAAAAGTATTCACTTTAGCCTAAAGAATAAATCGTAGAAAAAATTTTTGTTCAAAACTCAATATTTCTAGGAGCGGCGTCGAATGAGTTAAGTAAAAATTTCAATATGAAATTCTTCTCCTCAGAAAAAATTTTACTTAGTCATATTTTTAACTGTTTTATATTATAACACCCAAAAAAAGAGTTTTTTCTCGTGTTTTTAAACTTATAATTATAAATTATGAAAATAATAAAAATAATCGTTGAAATGCCTTATAATTGTTTAAACAGGATCCTTCTGATATTTAATTTAAACAAATTTCCCATTCAAAGTGTTTAACTTTAGTGTCGAAAACTTTTTTTATTTCAAACTAATGAACATTTTAAATATTTATTAAAGCATAAATTGCTAAAAGGCAGCCAATAACGCAAAGCTAACATAAACATTTTATTGAAAATCAATTTTGCTTTTATTATATTTTCATATTACATCGTCAATAAGGAACATTTTAATAGGAAGAAGATGAATCCCAATAAATGAAATAATAAACATTTTCTTTTATTTAACACTTAAATTGTTTTTTCTTCTTGTGTTTCATCTAAAGTTTTGTTTAAGTTATGATAAGTTTTGAAAAGGGAAACAACATAACAATTGTAATAAAACACTAAAAATTCTTGAGGGAATTTTAAAATTTAATTGTATCATTAAATTGATATGTGAATCAATTAAATATGAGAAAAAAATACCGAAATATAAATATTTTAAAGTGTTTATAATTTCATTTAAAAAATAGTTTTCAAAACACTAAAAACTCACATTTTGGAAATATTTCGAATCGTAAAGCTCTGAATCGATTTTTACTTTTGTTTTTTGATTGATTTCGCGTCTGGGTTTTTATCTCCTAATTTTTTTCCAAAGAAAATTCCCCGAAATGTAAAATTCGTTTTCAACCTTCTGCAAAGTATCGTAATTCGATTCTTAATACTCATTAAAACCATTTAATCAGATATTTTTTTTCCAATTTAATTAAACTAACATTAAATACATCGACGGATTATCCGTTTACAAAACGTTAATTCATTTTAAGGGATTATATTCATTTAATTGATTGCAACAATAAATTAAATTTATATTCCTCGTTTTTTTTTGTTAATTGAATTATTGAGCATTCTATTGAATCACGTTTATTTTCTGCATTTGAAAATAATGCAATTTCATTGAAAATGTTTATAAATATTTTATTTCAATCGCACTCAATATTGATGAAAGTAAAATTTTGTGTTTTTAACATGTAAAATAACCCTCATTTTAAAACGTCTGGTTTGAAACGTGAGTTATTTTTTTCCAACAAAAATGAAAATGAGTTACAGATAAAAATTGATACCAAAAATAAAGAAAACGTGGGTTTGACCGTTAAAATGTAATTAAAATTCACTTCAATCAAACGATAAACGTCAAAGAAACTCCCGAACCCGCCTTCTATTGATCTGTGAAGGTTATATCAATTAAACGAATATTAGAAATTAATTCTTAAGAAAGTTAATATCAGTTCAAATTGATAACTAATCACCAATTAATTTAATCATCCATTGTTAGTAAAGAGGTGATTAATGTGTCAATGATATGTCAAGGATATTGAAATGGAATTCAACTGAATTGGACGAAGAATTCTATGAAAGCTCCCAAAATCAGTGCTCTTCTACGAATTTTGACCTGAAATTCATGGATTTCCATACACTCTCAACCCAAAACCAGTGGGGCACTAGTGAGAGACAAGTGGGAAAGGATGTTCCCACTGGTGCCTCACTGGTTTTGGGTTAAGAGTGTTTAAAGGTGTCACGCTTATCCAATTTTGATATTTAAATATCAAAAAAGTGCTGCAAAGTCGTCGCTCCTGACCATGCGATGTATCAGACAACCAATTTTTTCCAATTTTGAATTTCCGGCTAAACGAATGACGTCCAAACTGTAATTCTTTGAGCTCAGCTCATTAAAAAGACATATTCGAGCATGTGAGTCGACCTTTGACATTGATCCAAGTCAAAATAAAATAAATAAAAGAAAATGGATCATTCACCTTCACTAATAATTTCAATCCTCAAGGCATCTATAACATTATTTAAATGATTAAATTATCGTCAATTAGAACACATTATCATGTTACGATTAAATTGATATCATTATATAACAGATGAAAACTTAATGAATTATTCCGAAAAAAAACATAACAGGTGTTATTTATTAGTTGTATGTAAGAACGTGAAAATTGAAAACATGTGTAATCAATCAATTGGGAATTGTTCTTTGTTTTTCATTGTGTATGGTTCCTAAATACAGACGAAATAGTGTTTTTGAAATAAATGGCTTAATGTTTTCATTTATTATTATTTAATCGGTAAATTGCTAATTCAATAAAACAATAAAATTGAATTATTTGCGAATAATTTTATTCGGTTTGATTATTGTTTAGATGTCTGGCATTTAATTTCAGGTGAGTTGAAGGTTATCTAACGCATTACATGTCAGTGGGCGGCTAAATTTAGTTTTGATCTTATTCATTAGAAATTTTTATAATATTTTTTTCGAATTTATTTTATATGATATCAGTTTTTAAAAAATTCTGTTAAAATTAGAAAGCAAAGAAATGAAAATTGCGCATTTCAACGACAATTTTAGCGAAGTTGGATCACTTCTTTCGAATCTTTCATTTGTGATCACTTATGATGTCCAGTAGCGGATTGGCCATACGGGCAATCTGGCAAATGCCAGAAATGCCGTAGTCAATCGTCTTATAAAAGTTAGGTTTAGCGTAAATTTCAAGGAAAATAGTGCTGAATGTCAGGTCCGTAAATAATTTTCAATCCGCCCTGATGGTGTCCAAGTAACATTTGTTTTTTTTCTCCAAATGGTCAATCGAATCCTTTGCAATCCTTTTATGCATTTTTTAACCTGTTTTCATTCATAGCTGATAAACAGATTATTTCATTCATTCACAAATTTCTTTTTCGGCTTTGAATAAATGAAATGAAGATAAAATTTTATTACTTAATAATAATAATTTATTATTAATTTTCTACATATGTATTTGATTAGATAATTTCACGTTATTCGCATAAAACAAAATTAAATCGCATATGTTAAATAAAAATTTGTACATGTAACAATAACAAATATAACAATTTTATTTTATTATTGAACGATTTTTTACCTGAATAAACGGAAAATTGTGTGAAATTACTAAACTCAAACACACAGACACACACACAAACCGATAATAGGCAATTTTATATACATTACTTCCTTGAATATCATATTTTTAAGAAACGTTTTCAGTTTTACACGGTTTTTTTTATTTTTTTCAACGAGCTGAATTTCTGATGAGTTTTGAACACTTGTTATCTGCTTTAAGTATTGCACTAAACTTTTTTTCGAGGAGTTTAGTTTACACTTTCGTTATGTATTTTGTTACATTGAACAATTGACTTGAGATTTCTTTTTAAGAGTCCACTAAGATATTTTTGACTTTTGATCTTTGACGATTTACAAAAAACACTGTCATTTTAAGTTAATTACTTCAAACAAAACTTTATCTAATAATTATAATTTTTCTTTTCAAATTTACTTACAAACAGGTATCAGGTAAACGGAAAAATTTCTTTAAAGAATTTCCAAGAAATTGATATTTTTTGTACGAATCTGCTTCACTTGAACACACTTTTCGAGTAGAATTCCATACAATTAATGAGATATTTTATTTATTTTTTGTCATTAAATAGCTTATTTATCAAAACAGAAATTTCATGAATCATTCTTATTTACTTTGATATTGAAATTAAAAAAAATAAGACAAAAAAAAATTCATAGAATGAATATTTGTCTCTATAAGATGATTCATGATAAAATGGTATGATTAAATGTAATGAAATAAGGTAATAAAGTATAATGAGATAAGATGAGCTTTGATGTTTTCTTCCTTGAATCTGATTTTTTTTTTGCTTGTAATTTTTTCTTTGTGTCTATGAAACCCATAAAATTACATTTACATTTAAAATAATGAATCAACCAAAAAGAAAATTCCTTTTATAATAAATTAATTGTGGTAAATAATAAAATTCTAATAAAATGTAATTAAATTCCTTCAACAAACAAATTTATTTTGATGATATTTATTACAACCAGAAAAAAAATATTTACAAAGGTAAAAACAATTCCCTTAAATAAATAAGAAAAAGGTAAGAAATAAAATTACATGAAATGAAAGATAAAGACCCATAAATTTAATTTTAATTGTAAAATTTTAAGTACAATTTCATGGAAAATTATTAGTTCAATTACCTTTTCAATATAAAACATTCGATTGAATGAGTGTCATTTTCTGTATTGAAAGGCTTTTCAAAAAGTTTAATCAGTTTAAATTGAGTTTGAAAACTAGTGCTTTTGAATTTGTTAAATTAAATAAAAAAGTAATTCAATGAAAAGTTTTGTTAAATTTAAATAAAATTTCTTTTCAATGTCAATTCAACCGGAAAAAAATTTAAACAGATTCTGTGTTTTTAACAGGTATTGAAAATGTTTGATGAAAGAATAATAGAAAATAATTAGATAATAAATAATTTTATGGTTAGTTAATGTTGGTAAATAATAATTAACATCAAATTTTGACAGATGTATTAATCTTAATGAAATTTATTTGCCTGATGATGGACAAAGGTGTTGTTTGAGTGAGTTAATTAAAATTATTTTAAATGGCTTTTTATTTGAAATTTAATTAAATTTATATTTATTTTGTAGGATGTTGAATGGAAAAATTTAAAAAAAAACTTCTTTTCAAAATATATTTCACTCACTTCGTGTTTAAAAGTTTATGTTTGTATGAGCTCGTCTGTGTAGGAGCATAGAAGTTAAATTTTTACTCATTGCGATTTAAATCAACGAAAAATTGTATATTAACTTATAAAACTCATAAAAGTAAAAGTGTCTGCCCTACTTAGCTTTCTGAGAAGGTGTGGTAACTTTCCTGAACTGAACCAGGTCTAGTGGACTTCTTTCTTTAGTTATTTTTCTAGATTTGGTTCCTTCTTCATAGGATATGATGATAAATGGGTATACTAAATGGATCCGTTTGTCTGGGTGCTGATTCTCCTCCGAGACCGTCCTAGAAATCTGAGCTGAGGGTCAAATAAGGATGAATCACAACTGTTGGGATGTTGAGCTGAATGATGGTCAAAAACAGTCAAAAAGCGATTGAATTTTTAAATGTGAATTCAGTTTTTACGTAGAATATTGGTTTTGTTTTTATAATATCCCAAATTTTCAGAATGTCTCAAATTTCAAACTTAGTACACATCTAGGCACATCTTCTATTATTCGTGTATGAAAACATTAAAAAATCTTAACTCGAAAATTAAATACAAAATGAAAAATTTTACCCATTGACCGTTTAGAAAAATGCATTTCTATGGGGCTCGTTTCATTAATTGGAATTCAAATTTATTTTTATATATTCGCCATTTTGAAGTTTTTTTTGAAAAAAACTGTAATTTCGAAAAATTCTAAAATAAAAAAACTTCCAGAAAAAATTTGGTGTTTTAAGCTTTGTACCATTTTCAGGCTCTGAAGACTCTGTAGCAAGAATCTTTGAGCCCATTCTCACAGCTAATGAGTTATAAATGAATAATCCTTATGAGCTCCTTTCCACCGATTCAGTTTCTTAAAAATGTTTTTTTTTTCTAAACCACCAAATGATGAAAAAACCTCATTTTTACATTTAACGGTTTATTACCAAATATTTTTTAAAATATCAGTCAATCCTTAATATGCTCAAATATTCACACAGCCACAAATTGTTAATTTAATTTTCAAATAAATTGCTGATAATTTAAAACAATTAAATTTAAAAAAAATTACAACAAAAACAGAAACTACTTACACAGATTTTCCAATTTTCTGTTCTGGGAAAAAAATTCTTTTTATTTAATTTATTTTTTAAACTTTTGCACTTTTTTTAATAGAATAATCAAATAATATTTTTCTTATTTATGCGTTAAAATGATCTAAAAGTTAATTTTTTTCTTTCAATTTTATCGAACAAAATTCAATTTCCTCTTGGGAATCAATGTCCAAACAAAAAAGTTTTAATTTGAAAACGAATAAATTTTTCAGATATTTTTAGTGATAAATAAATGAAAAAATGAAATGATTTCCTGTTATGATTTTAAATGTAATGTTTTTTTTATTATATTTCTATAAATATTTTTAAGGTGTTTTTTTTTTATTACGGATAAGAAATAATTTTGGTTTTTTGATATTTTATTTTAGCTTTTATTAATTTCCTCTCTTTTTTTCACTTGAGATATTAATATTTTTATGTAATTTTTGATGTCACAAAAAAAATTATATTAAATCTTTCCGTTTAATCTACTATTAAAACGGACACTTTTTTCACAAGATATTTGATATTTTTTTTTTATATTTTATTTTCCACCGATAAAGAAAAATTATAATTTTTTTCTTTCCAACAGGTGTTTTATCAGCAAAGTCTTTTGAACGAATCACAAAATTTAACTGAATGAAAGTCCTTTTATAAATGCTTGTTGCTTTCACGTACTATGCTGATATGGTAGAAAGTGCTAGTTGTGTATGGACTGTGTGTGTATGTGTGTGTGTGTATGTCATAAAACACACAATAAATGTAGAGTGTGTTGGGAAAGCTTTTGTTGCATGGGCGGATGAATGAAAAATGTCTATAAGCTTGTATGTATATGAAAATGAGTTGTTTCGTTTATTTAAACATACTTTACGACAACAGACTCGATGTGATGATGATCATGCTTGTGATATTACTTAAATTGCATGAAGCGTATAAATTTCAGAGAGATTCGATTATGATTCTAAATTAAAGTGAAAAGGATGAATTTTTTAAAATGAAATCTAAATTTTTTTTTGAATTTTAAAATTATTTTCAACATAACACACTTAAAACATTGTTTATTATTAAAACATGTATATTTTATTTATTATAATGGTAATTGAACAAATTTTCGCGCATACACCATCTGCGCGTGTTTCCTGTTTTTCCCAAAAAAAAAGTAAACCTTTTTTAAAAACAAAATTTAATCGGCTATCTATTTAAATGTAACTTTTTTACTCAATTTTAATTTAATGCAAAATCAGGTTTATTTTTTTGTTTGAATTTTCAATGTATAATCAGCCATGTGACGCCAAGCCACAAACACTCATAACATGCAGCCAATTTAAAATACAATGTTAACAAAAAGGTGCGGATATGTTCAAAATATCATAAAAACAATTGATTAGTCCCATGTCGGTTTTAATGAATTTATTGACGAGAAATCTAATGTTCATATGTCAGAAAAAAAAATTTAGAGGAAAAAATAACCGGATATTCTTGTATCGTGAAGAAATTACGTCAAAAATCCGTTTTTGTACTTTTTTGTGTTGTGTGTGTATTATTTTGAAGTGCTTTACATTTCTGATGCAATAAAAAAGTTAAAGATAAGTACATGCTGTGTGGTGATCTTTTTAAGGATTACGAGTTTATAACGAATTCTTGAAATGCCTTTTTATTTTCTCATTTTATTTTAATAAATATAACAGGGGAAAAGATTAGAAGAGACCGTGACGTATTTCGTTGATTCACGATAACGTTTTGTAAATTGCTTCTATGATTGAGCATATAATTTTATTATTATTCACGTCTTATCTATAATTTTTGCGTCAAAAATAGAATATCTATTGTTGAAACACTTGTTAATGAAATATAATTTTAGAAAGTAATAATCAAAATGATTGAAAATCATCGTATTAAAGGATTAACATCATTTTTTTTCATGTTGTTGTTGTTGTATTGAAGATGCGTGAGTGTAATTTTATGATTATTTGGTATTGATGTAATTTTTGTGTGTGAGTGCGAAAATATGATCATGATTAAGTCAGAAGTTAAGTGTCAAAAACATGGCTGAGATCATCTGAGCTAAGTCTTTGAACTCGGTGTCTTGCGATTAAACTCGAGTTCTGATCCGTTAAAAATTTCAATTAAAGTACCTTCAATAAAAAAGAAACAGTAAATCGAGTAGTATCAAATTCATTTCATCATTCCTTTAAATAAATTTAAATTCAATTTTCATAATCCTAATTGCACTGCCCACTTCAAATTTTTTATGAATATTTTCTTCAATTCGGCAATTATCCTTTCTTTCTCCTTTTTTGTGTTACATTCAAATAATTTTGACTCAATTATTAAATTTTACACGAATTCTGATATCTGTTTCATTAGTGTGTACTTTCAAATAATTACCACAGCCAATTCAGCAACATTTAACATGATGATACCCTTATAAAAGAAAATATAAATCATGAGGATAAAATATTTTCTATGAGAACAGAAACATACGTTCCCTTTGCTCATTTCATGAAATTGCATGAATAGACACTAATTTCGTTTAAATTAAAAATTATGATTTTCCTTTTTTTATTTTATTTCATTCTCCATTCATTTTTGATTGAGGTATCAAAAAAACTTGACATACAAAGAAAAATATGAAAGAAATATTTACGAATTACGTTACGTTTCAAACGTATTACGTTTGATATGATGTTAAATTCAACTTTCATCCTTAAAAAAATTTCATGTATAATTTCATGTATTTTTCATTTCAAACAGTTGATTTCAAGCTTATTGAAACATAAAAATGAATCATACATGAACATAATTCTGCTATGAAAATGGTAACACTAAACATTGCATGGAAGAATGAAAATCAGCTGTTTTGTGTTCATGATTTTCTTTTTTCCATAAAATTTCCACTTACGAATGAAATATAACACACGTCAAAATAGATTTTCTTGACATTAACTAAAAAAATAATATGAATTGCTGTTAATAAGCTTTAAAAATCAATGTTTTTGGTCTTGTTTTTTATGATAAAAGTAAGATAAAATAAAAATAAATAAGA
Organism: Culicoides sonorensis; assembly: GCA_900002565.1. NCBI lineage: Eukaryota > Metazoa > Arthropoda > Insecta > Diptera > Ceratopogonidae > Culicoides > Culicoides sonorensis. Next base: position 480,215 of record LN483459.1, on the reverse strand, counting down.
AATGGATAAAAAGAAAAACAAGAAAGAAAATGCTGTTGTGAGTTTCCTCGAAAACACAGAGCATATGGAAAATTACAATGTAGAGGTATTTTTGTAATTAAATTCAATGGAATTTCAATGAAATATTTTTTGTTTTAGAATTCTGCTTTGTATCGAAAACTTCAAAGCAAAGTTGAAGCCCTCAATATCATGAGAAATGAGCTAGAAAAATATCGAACAGAGAGAGATCAATGGAAATTAATGGCTGAAACACTCCAACTCCGATATTCAGCTATCAAAAATACCATTTCAGTTCACAGTCCTAATAACAGTGTCGATTACAGTGGTGGGTCATCAGTCCGTGCACTTTTAACCGAAACACAACAATCAAACATCCAACTTCAAACGGAAGTTGATACTTTGAGGCAGAGACTTAACGAAGTAGAAGGAGATATGGCATTACTTCGCAAACGAAACAGGGAACTGTTAAATCAGAAGAAAGACTTGTCGGTAAAAAGTGATTCTGTAATTCAAGAAGATCGTCAAGATGGATGGAATTTAGAAAAGTCAAAGATGATTGCACAATTAGAACAATTGAAGAAACAAATTGCACAATTGAAGTACGACTTGAAAGGTGTGTTGGATGAAAAGGAAGAAGTTGTTACGGAACGAGATGCGTACAAATGTAAAGCTCACAGGCTCAACTTTGAATTGAATACAGCACTAAAAAATGAAGGACCACAAGCTAAAATCCTAGATATCGATGCATTGATACTGGAAAATAAATTATTACAGGAAAGACTGAAAAATTTGGAGAGTGAATTGGAAATGTCAAAAAATACCGTTGAAAAACATAAAGTAAGCGTTGTTTTAATATTAATTTTAATATAACTAACATTACTAACTATTTGGGTTTGGGTCCAGGGTTTAATTGAATCAAAGCGAAAGAAGGGAATAATGAAATTCACTACTAACAAACAAAATTTAAGTTCTCAAGGTTGGTTCCATTTTATCTTAACAATGAATATCAAAAAATCTTGGCTTACCTTTTTTTAAGTTACAGATCTCATTGATAGATCTCACAATAGAGAAACGGTCAAAAATGGTGACGATCACGTGTCACTAAAGACAGAATCAGTTTCCGAACTCAAAGAAATCTGTTTGGGGCTGCTCGATAAATTGAATGATAAATCCCTCGAGTTATCTCATCAAAGGAAGGCAAATAAGTAAGATTATTTTATTTTCTTTACAAGACATCATTCAAAATCATTTTTTTTCAACATCACAAGACTTTTAGCAGCAAAAATCGCTGATTTACAAAACCGCATCACAGGACCCAATGAAGATAAAAATCACACATCAAATTTTTCACCCTCCCAAATTCTATTGGGTGGATATTCCTCGGCTCAAGTGGACCAAGATCATGTTGAAAATAATTATCATAAATTTGATCATGATCCAATTACGTTATCGCCAGCTGCGTCAAGCAGTTTTTTGCGCAATAGTGCAACAACAAGTGAATCTACCAAAAGTATGGCCTCAAGTAGTGAATATGAGAAACAAAGTGCAATCAGTGATGTGTCCTCTGAATACACAATGGACACAATCAATGAAATCAATGGAGATGGAAGCAAAATGGTGAACGGGATTGGAGATGATACAAATGAATTGCAAGAGCTTCCAAAAGAAATACAAGAAATGGTACAAAAAGCGATGAGTTTAAATGAATAAAAAGTTTTAGTGTTATTTAAAAAATCATATCTACGTAATAGATCTCAGATTATATTAAGAAAATATTCATTCAAAGAAAATAAAAATTGATGAAAACTATCTGAATCAAATTGGCATTGAAACAAAATGAATGAGGCTTCTAGAGATGAGAAAAAAAACGTTGTAATTTTAATTTTTCTTTAATAGATATATAATTTACTGTTTACTCATATTAATCATAACTATACAGGATTTTTATTTAAATATTTAATATTACAATACATCATCTTTTTTTTAAATTTAAATTAAAACTCAATTTTTCTCAAAAAAATTCAAAAAAATTATTCGAACTTCCCTGTGGCGTGAGAAACCTTGAAATATGGTATTGCATACCTAAAAAAATTAACTCATATAAATATCATAGAAATAAGGCATCCAAAAAAATTTTTTGTAGAAAAAAAACCTTTATCTTCCTTTTACTGATGAATCGAGTAGTTTTTAAGGTACTGAATGTCAATTTTCTAGATTTCTCGTGCAACAGGGTAAATTTTTGATAAAATTCTTGTTTTCATGACTATTACTATTAACTTTCAACTGGAAATTCTCTGTTTTCTATCATTATTCGCTGGAAAGTGATTCGGGTTTAAAAATAGTAAAAGCAAATTTTAAATGTTTTATTTAAATACTGGATTTAACTGTCGGTTAGTTTCAAGAATATGTTTTGTTTATGTTATTTTAAATTTATTTAAATGTTTTGTTTAATTTTGTTTTTAAATATTTATGTTTGATTATTAATTTTTCTTGTCTTATGTTCAAAAAAAAAATTACATGATGAATACAGATGATGCCTTTTCATTGAAGGTACAAATGTAGATTTGATTTAATTTAAGTTTTATTTCATTTCATTCGTTTTTCATTTGTGTTCCTCAATAATAGGTAAAAGTTGTTGAATTAAAACTGCTTAAATTTTTATTTAATGAGTGCGTCATTTAATTCTCGTAAAATAGCTATTTAGATTTTTTTTAATTTTTTCAATTTGGAAAAAAAAAATATGTATTATTTATGAAATATAAATAAAACTATCTATTTATTTTGAATTAAGTTGTCAAACAAATTTAATAATGATATATAAAATACTTTAAATTGACTTTCAACGAGAATTCAATAGTTTCAACGGCGAAAACGTAGCTTAATCGTTTAAAAATTAATTAAATTAAACCACGTATACGCCTACATAAATTTTGACAGTTTTTTCAACTGTTGAAACTTTTATTATTTAATTCAACAGCTTTTAATGTTATTGAGGAACGCTATTGTTTCTATTCGTATCGAAAAAAGTCCTTCTCTGGATTGAATCATTTAAAACCGTCATCAATTTAATTTATTTCTAACGTTCATATTTTTTTTTTGTTTCCTAAACGTCAAATTTATTGTTATATTATTTTTTTTTTTAATAATTAGATATATAAATTACAATATATAATCAGGTTTCTGTTGCTGCTGTTAATATTCAGTTTCTATTTATCTATTTATTTTTTCTACACGACTATATACGTATCAATATTTTCTTTATATTATATTATAATTATTATGTAAATGCTTGTATTTTTTAGGTCAAAATTGATTTTTTTTGTTCCTTTGAATACCGCTATCTACATGTCAGTGCATTTCTATATATTTAGGAGTGTGTGTATGAATTTATGTGTGTGTATGTATGTGTAGTGTATTTTTATAAAAGTGTGTCATTCAAATGTTTATTCCTTATAAGGTTTTAACATAATAAGAACTTTTCGATATGACGATTTGTATTCCAAATAAATTTCTATTAAGATTTTTCAATGAAAGTTACAACAAAATAACCAACTTAAGTAATAATTAAAATAATAATTTACACAATTTTTTTTTTGAATTTCATTTTAAATGAAATATGAATGTTAGGTTAATTTGGAATTTAATTATTTTTTTTTGAACGCGAAAATAAGAGCAAGTCATAATAAATTCATAATTTGGTTTAAATTTTGTTTCATGTCATATTTTGTAAACTACATTTTAGTAGTTAAACAAATTTAAATCACAATCTGCAAACTACTTTTTTTTGTATTTTTGTATACAAATTACTTAAATTTAGGTTTATCTTTCATTTAATTACATGCTGCTATGTCTCCTTCCCTTGACTTTACTGACCAGATTACAAATTTTAAGGGCGGGACCTAATTTGAGTCCCATGTATTTCATCATCATATCAGAATTGAGCAAAAGAAATGCTTTGCCATCGATTTCCTGGAAAATAAATTGCATTTTTAAATCAATTGGATTAAAAGTTTATAATTAAATAATCTTACATGGCGTCGAAACAATTCAGCATGAATTGATAGACTCGGATCTGTTGTCGATATGAAATTTATCACGTCCTCGATTCCCCATTCGGTTGTTGGTGCTCTCAAAATAGGTAAAGTTATCGAGGTATGTTGTTGTTGTTGTTGTTGCATAAGTGAAACCGATGATGTGTTGTGATTCATCTGGTGCTGTTGAGCTTGCTGTTGTGTTGGTTGACTTTGTTCTGGTGCAACAGTAGCCACAGGGGGAGTTTGTGGGGTTCCTAAACGAATGAAATTGAATTAGAATCAATTTTGTATTGAAATTTCAAAAAAATAATCTTACTGTTTGTTGTTGTAACAGTACTTGTTACAGCTTCAGGTTTAACTTCTAGTACATTACTTGTCGTACTTGTGGGAACTGAATGTTTATTTTCATCAGATGTCACATCCATAGACCGTCTTTTTGGACTGACCGGTGATGGACTTCCTGGCTCTTGTTTAATTGTTCGTTTCAAACTTGTCGACATGCAATTTTCGCATGCATCTGGTCCAGGATCCAGAGTGATAAGATTTTTACATGCACGACAAGTGGAACATAATGTTACAAGAAATTCTTTTAAGGCCTCATTTCCGTTTTGACGAATTGCAGTCGGAATTTTGACTGTATAATTTTTTTCTCCAACTGATATAATGTAAATATCGCCTTCCATTGCAGCAAACAAGAGAGGTGATAGTTGAGATGTATCTTTGCATGCTGCTAAAATCTCTTGCATGCATAATTTAGCTAGATTTTCACGAGTTGGAGCTGTGACCATGGATGAAAGTTTACTTGTGTTGATAAATGGACCTCCCTTGCACTGGTGATGAAAATGAGCTGTAATAGGATTTGCTGGAGTCAAGGGATCGCTAGTACTTAGTGATAAAGATGGTCGCATAGATTTACTTCGATGTGGACCACCATCGAATTTATTCTTTTGACCAGGTGGTTGAAGCGGGTGACAACTTTGAGCACACCAACCTACTGGAAAAATGTCACGAGCATCGTAACGACACCAGTAATCGAATGCTCCACGCCACCCATCAAATGTCACATGAATCTGATCATCTTTTATAGCATCTACTGTTGCACAACATATTAATTGTGGGTTTTTCTTATCGACAGCTTCAAGTTTTTGACCGACCTAAAATTGGAAATTAAGTAAAATAGTTTCATGAAAAATAAATGAAAAAAAATATACCTCAAATAAATTAGACTTTGGTGTAGGTGGTTCTCTTTTAAAGATTTCTTTGGGTGCTAATTCAGCATTAGTCAATGTTTTTGCTAAGAATGTCGGCCAACTACTGGCATTCATCCTAAATCCTAATGGTGGTTGCAACATTTCACCAGTTCCCTCACAAGTACCAACGGGAGCAATTTCAGTTGAATCAACTAATCGCCAAAAATCATTTTTGTTATCACTTCCATCTAAGCGTAATCGTAGTCGAGAGCCCAAAACTCCCACAACTGTTGCAATGCACGTCGACGTGACATTTCTTGGATCTAAAGCTTCTAGCTTCATTCCAATTTTAAAATCATTTTGTGGTGGAGTCTTTGCTTGTTTGAAACAATTAGCAGGAGCTGGAATACCTCCATTTTCCTTGAGATATTCATCCCAATTAAAAATTGTAAAACTCTCATACTGAAATGGACCAGTTGAGGTAATTGTCGGACTAATTCTTGTTGTACTCAAATTATCTCGATTATTATTTTCACTAAGACTGTTATTATTATTATTGTTGTTGTTATTATTACCGTTACGCGATGTATTAGCTGGAGATGCATTTCCCGAATTACTGTTATTATTTTTCTTTTGATATTTATTCATACAATATGCTGAACAAAATTCTCGATTTGGTGCTGTTTGTGCTCGAATCACATTATCACAATTAATGCAGGCACCCTTACTGTATGCCTTTCGAAATTCCGCTAAGCAACTTTCCGAACAAAATTCCTTTTTGCCATTTTGTGTTGGCAAAACATACTGTAGTTGATCTTTTGCTTCCCCACACCAGGTACATGTTGAGCCAGATTTTGTTTCAGTTGCACCGGTAGTTGGCTTTCTTGGTGGCCTTCCACGACCTTTACTTACCGGTATATTATTTGCTACTGTATCTGCAGTTGTCGCATTATCAGTATTATTAGCACTAGATTGTTGTTGTTGCTGTGTTTCAGATGACGAACTGTTATTTCCAGAAGGCATCACTATATTTTCAAAATTTAATTTGTTATAGTTATGCCATGAAATTTACACTTGAAATATACAAATAATGCACAATTTGCATTACTGAATTGTTTTTCCTTAAAATACACCTTAAATTATCGTAATTTTTGCATCAAAATATAATATTATTTTCGCACTAAGTTTTTTAGGCGTAATTTTACTGAGCAGCTATTTACGAGATGCTTGTAGGCGACTAGAAGCGATTGTCAAGGTAACGTAAAGTGATGCTATTCAATAAGTGATGTTGAATGGATCCAGAAGTGATTCCATGCATGATGTGCTTTGAACAAAAAGACCGTTAATGTAAAATATATTGCATAACGTATCACCCGTTATAACAAAGCAAAAAACGCATAAATTTGGCATTAAAATATGAATTATGAAAGAAAATATCCGTTTGGCTCGAAGAAAAATGGTTAAATGGATTAAAAGAGTGAGAGAGAAAAGGAGAGGTAGAAAAGTGAATCTGAATTTTAATCTTACCTTTAAACATGTTATTCCTAATTAAAACATAAAAAACAACTTTAATTTAACATTTTATTTATCATTACCAAAAGCTAACATTTTCATATTTTTGACAAGTTATTTCATGAACTTTCAGTATTATTTACAAATTTTCATATTTCCTAAATTATTTTATTTTTTATTTTGTTCTCAATTTATTTTAATACTTTTTTTCTGTTACAATACTTTTGAATATTTTTTTTTTAATTTTTTATTAAAAGACACTAATTTACCAATTTGGCAGTGTACTGAATGTTTTTAAAACATCTTTTTTTCATATTCATAATACAAAATGTAATTAATTTATTGAATCAGTTAAAATTTTATTAAAATTTACTTATAATATTAAAATTTGGAATGTAAGGAAGTTTAAAGTTCATCCTGATTCTACTTATTTGTCGAGGTGCTTCCAGGTAAATTGCTTGTCGTGGTACCTGAAGACGTTGTCATAACCTTGGACGATGCACAAATCTTTTGTCATGCTCTTGGTGATGCATTGCGTTGCATTTCACTTTTACCTTGTCTTATATTTCCATTTCGGCACATCAATAAATTCTTGTAGGCCTGTCTATACTCTGAACTCATCACCACATAAATAATTGGATTAATACACGTTGTCAAGTAAATTAACAGATATCCAGTTATATTCATAAAATGATTTTGAGCGATACTATCAAAAGTCTTGTTTATCGTAATGGGCAAGTAGCAGATGACAAAGGAAACGAATATGACAAGAATCATTTTTAATAAGCGTCTGTCTTTGGGTGTCATTCGACCTGGATACATTATCGAGGCACCAGATGTATTGCCCATGGATCGTTTTCGATGTGCTAATCGTGTACTTTTACGCAGAGTTTGCACAAATGTTCGTTTTTTTGGTACACTATTTAAAAATAAAAATGAAAAATAAATGTGAGAAATATAAACAATAACCATTAATTATCATTATCTATGTGTTTATGTGTGTAAACGTACGTAATATAAAAAAGTGTTTATTTTCTCTAAAGTTCCGATGAAAAATTATGATAACAAACATAATTATAAAATTAAAATAATTACCATGATGATTTTGTATTTATATCTTGCTCATAAGGAATGTCTATGCCAGAACTTGATGATGGCTCAATTTGCACAGCCAAATATTGTGTGCTGTTGCTTAATTTATTAGCGTCCTTTATCTCACGATAAATCTTGAATGAAAAGTTAACAAAAAAAAAAACAGAAATAAAATATTAAATGTGAATGAATTACTTGAAAATATTATAAGAAAATAATAATCCTAATTAAATAAGATTAAATTACTCATAGAAAGCTGTTTGTGACGTAAAATTAATTTTAATATTCCACGAGTGTATTTATGCAAAAATGAAATAGAACCAAAAAGTTTATAAGTGGTTTCATTTAAAATGTACCACAAAGTAAATTTGAATAAAAGATAATGTGGTTAGATTTGAAATTGTGTGTAAGTGACACCAAGAAAATTTTATATTATCGAAAAAATTTGTAATTTTGAGAAAATTAACTATTAATTAATTGAATATTCAAAGGAATTTATAATTAAACTAATACACTGCAATGACGTTTCATTATTATTATTAAAATTAATAGTCAAAGCATTCTTGAGATAATTCTTTAGGCTAAATCAAGACAAATTTCAATTTAATTCATTACCTGTTCCGTTGGTACACTGCTTGTGTTTGTTGTACTACTGCTGTAATCCATTGCAGAATCGAATTCATTTGCAATTTTATCATCGTCATGCAAATCTACGGATATAGTTCTTCGGATAGCTTCTGCTCTAACTGATGTTGCACCATTTATTACAAAATTATTCATTTCATTTATTCTTACACTTAATTGTGCAGATAATTTACGTGTAGAAGGATTGTGTCTTAAATTAGATAGTGTTGGTGGAAGGTCACTTTCTATACTTGTGTCAATGAACCTAAATTAGTTGATTGTAATTGTACAAAAAAAAAGGAAAATAATAAAAAAAAATTTTATCAAATTGGTCTAGTCTCAATGTAATTGTGATCTTACTTTAAGTCATCATCTTGATCTAATTTTGTCAAATATTTTCGTTGACGATTGTACAGACTGCTTGTTCTTGAGGCGACACTATCCTTTTGTGTTCTTTCACTCTCATTTCCGTTATCGTTATTATTATTATTTTTACAAAAAATAATATTTTCATTATTGCTTGCACTAATATTGCTTGCATTACCATCGCAAATATCATCACCACCACCACTAAATTCTGAATATGGTTGACTACTTGCATCAGTACTACTCGCATTATTGCTCCCACTACTATATTGTTCTTCGTAAATTTTTTGATTCTTATTATGATGATTATTATTGTTATTTTTCTTCTTCATTATGATACGACTATTATTTTTGTCGACAGTCTCTGTGACTGTGGTGGCATTAGTTTTTGGAAACAATTGTTTTTCAGCATCACCACAACTATTACTATTGTCCCGTCGTTGTTGTTGTTGTATTTGTTCTTGGAGTTGTTTCTTCTCATCATAACACAATTTTTCTTCTTCAGCTAATGGTGCATGATTGTTACTTATTGTTGTTTTTATTTTTGTATTATTGCTGTTTGCATGAACAATTTTTATCGAACCAACTGACTTAATCACAGACTCGTGTGTTTTTCGAACAATATAAAATATGCGAGCATAACAAATGATAATACAGAGACAGGGTAGTGCAAATGCAATTATGAAAAGGAATTCTTTTGGTGAGTGACCTGTAAATTCATTCAAAATTTATTATTAGAATTTAACTTTAAGCTTCAAGTCAATTTCAAATTTTTAATTTAATTAAATTTTACTGCATTAAAATAAATAAATAAATTAATTTTGTGTAAAATTTTAACGTATTTTATTTGAATAAATTCACAGAAGCTCAGGGTCATGTGAGACCAGTTTGTCTGTCAAAATCTTTCCAGCCATTGAAGTAAAGCTTATCAATAGAATCAGACACAAATACACTTTCATATCAAATTCAAGGAAACAGTTTCCATTTTCTAAATGTTATTTTTCTTGATTCAGAATTTTCCATGTAATACGATTTTAGATTATTTTGCATAACTTACAATTAAAATAATGCTTTACAAATCTTATTGAATAATTTTTTCATAGCTTACTTTTGAAAATTTCTGAATGAAAATAATACGTAATGTCATTGCCACTGTAGCGTATGTTGTAGTGAGATAAGAAAATGCAAACCTAATTAACAAGAAAACCGTTTCATTTACATATTAAATTTATTCTCTTAGCATAGGCTTTAAGAGTTGAGATAACGCGGCTAATGGGACTTTTCTATTCATGTTTTAATTTCATTTAATTTAAAGTAGCTCGAAAATGGGGAAAATGCGCTTTTGGAATCATGTTGAAGTCTATGTAGAAAGTAAGGCATTTTTTTCATATCAATTTAATTGAATATGATAATTTGTGGTACTTGTGATACTTGAAAATCCTTAACTTTTAGTGATCAGAATGCGCTTATGATCAAAAATTACAAATACGGTCTTATGCAAAAACACCATTTCAAAAAATTCACAGAGATAAAAGTTTCTTTAAACCTCATAGTACTGAAATGAAAAAGCAAAAAAAAAACATATGTTTTTCATACTATTCAAGTAATTAAGATAAAATTTTTCATTCTTTCACTTAATTTATGAACATTTTCTATGTTAAAATTTTCATAATAACTCACCTTTTTTATCTGGCAAAATGGAACACGATCCAATTGATGTATCCAAACCAAATGATCCCCATTGCCCTGACCACGTAAATATCAAAGGTAAAAATGCAAATATCCAACATCCAACTACCATGATAATTAAAAATTTCCGTTGGTAAATTCTGTAAAATAATATTAATAAAACATAATTATGACAAAAGATCACAAAAAAATAACAATTTTTTATTAATTAAAATCATACCACAAAAATAAAATCATTGTTACTTTTTTCATATAAATTAACACCATTTTATTTTTAGGTATATGAGCCAAGCAAAAAAACTCATGGCAACAAATTATCACGTTTTGTTCCAATTACTGTACTTTTAAATGGGTAACCTGTTGAAAATTAATTCTATATAAAGAACATTTATTTAAGTTCGTTTCCTACAGGTGTGTGTTCAAACATTTTTATTAGTGTGTAACTTGCAATTTAATTCTGCACGTTGAGATTTAAAGGATTAAGAAGAATTTTTTTTCAAATCCAATAATCCTCTTTGTTTTACACTCAACATACACAGTCAATATTGTATCATTCATTGTCATCATCAAATATATCAATATTTGCTGAAACATTAAATAATTGAAATATAAAGCACTTTAACAATAATGATAGTATGAAAACCATTTTATAATAAAATGTTCCTGTTTACAATTTTATTGGTTTCTCTTTGTATTTCAGTGTTGTGTGTGTGTGTGTATGTGTTTGTATGTACAAAGCAAGAAAAATGTCATTATACGCTTGGGTTAACGCCCGAGAAACAACATTTACATAATTAAAATTAAGTGTTTTTATGTGTGTTTCAGTACAATTTATAGATTGGCGTCTCCATATTGTCTATACAAAGGCAAATTTTTTGCATAGCACATGTTTCGCACAAATTTAAAATGAAATAAATTTTAATTTTAAATCAAAATAGCGATAATTTTTATTATTTAAGATTTAATACAATGAAAGATGTGATTGTTGGAGTGATTTTTTAATTATTCATGGTGCGATTAATGAAATTATGTGTAAATCATCTGTTAATTATACAAATGATGAATATTCTTCGTTCATTGAGATTAAAGCAACTAGTAGAAACAAGTGAAAACGAGAAAATTTGAATTTAAACTCATGTGGTCATAAAAATTATTTTGAACACAGAAAATTTTTCGATTTTCTTAAGGATGCGACTGTCTTCAGGCCAAATGTTCAGCATTTAACTCATTAGCCACCGCTCCTAAAATATTGAGTTTTGAACAAAAAGTTCTTCTATGATTTATTTTTTGGGTTAAAATTAAGACTTTTCTTTTCGATGAAAATTTTAGGTTTTATATAAAAATTTTACAGGAGAGCCAAAACAAAATACGTATAAGTGCTACACAAACCTATATAGAAACCTTTTACGAGATAGAAAAAACGCGACTTTTCTCAAAAGTTTAGCTCATTATAGTCTGACAAATATAAATTGAAATTTTTGAGGAAAGTGACCTCAAAGTAGTGTTGCGTAAACGTAACAGACGCATTTAATGAGTTAACTTGGAAATTTTGATTGAAATCTAATGAACACAAAAGGACCTTTGAAATCGTGGTGGAGCTTTCTCAACCTTTCCCTATTCCAGCCCTTAACCAGCCACAAAGCAATCAGGAAAACAGCATTTCCTTCCATTTTGCTCAAAATTCTTAAATCATTCCAAATTATTCAATTAATAATATTTTAAATTTACTTACAGTGCAAATGTCAAATTAGAAAAATTATTAATCTGCATTTTTCTATTAAAACTTTTTAAAAAATAGAAAAAATCTGTAGTTAGAATGGAAAGAAAGTGCATTTTGAAAAAAAAAATTTTCTTGGATGGACTACAAAATGGACAAAACGTTCAAAATAGTCAATTTTTCTTCAGAAAAGGAAAGAGTTTATATTGCAATCCTTCCTTTCAATGCACTTAAAAATTATCTTTATCATTATTCATTTCCTGCATTTTGCCTCTAAGAAGTTTAGAAGAAAATAACAAAAAAACAAAAAGGAACATGATTGAAAAATCGTTCAATTCCTGTTTCAATAAATGAATGCTTCTGAATGCTGTGACAATTTTTCATCATGAATTTAAGTTTTTTTCTTCTTCTTCTTCTTCCATTTCAATTTTATTCTGTACCACAATCTTTCACACAAGACGATTTCCTGCCGAGATTTTCATCAATTTCATGTTGTCAGTTTTTCATTGTTGTTCTACAAATTTACTTTTATTTTAAAGAAAAAAAAACTGTAAACGTTTTAAAATACAGGAAATCAAACTAATTTTTTCTTTCCATCTTATTTAATGGATGATAAATGAGCTTCTTAAAACTTTTTTTACTCATTTTTTTTGTCATTGAATTTTGAACATGATTTGAAAATGAGAACATGAAGACGTCATACATTTCATATCATAATGTGTTCTTAACTAGGTCTTGCTTGACTTTGATTTTATTTTTAATGTTTTTTTTTTATCTTTAAAGTCTTGTTATAAGCTGGCAGCCGTCCAACCAATATTAAATATTTCAATAATAATGGGATGAGCATACATAAGAACTCTGTTTACATTAAAAAATCTGTTAAAAATTGTATACTTTTTATTTTTTTGTAAAAATAGCTGGAAGTCAAGTGGTTCATGTTTCTACAATTTCGTGAATGAATATCGTAATTGAGTGTGAGTGGTTAAAAAAATCAGAATCGCCCTTTAAAAAAAATAAAACTGAACTGAGAAGCGCGTTTTCAATTAAAAATCTAATCCTTGAATGTTACTGAAAAGACGTTTAGATAGTCATGTCATATGAACAAAGTCATGACAAAAGCGTATTTAAATGAAAAATGTTATTCAATTTTCGGGATGAGATAATATTTAATGTATTTCATATTCCAACACAAAAAAAAATATTTTTTCTTTTATTATTTTTTCTCACTCAATCGTCTGTGTTATGATTACATTTATTGTGTTTGACATGTAAACCCATTTAAAAAAATTATTATTATTATTATTATTTTTTCAAGTGCATTGAACTACGACCAATTTTATTTTTTAATGATTTATAAATATTTAAATTTCTCATTGTTTATCAATATAAAGTGAAATCTTTGTTCCATATCTTGGTCAGTCTCTTTATTTTTAAAGTAAAATTAGGTCAAAAAAATTAAATGAAAAGCTACGTCAAAACAATAAAATAATCAATTTCCTAATAATTCTCTTAACACACCTTGAGCAGACTGTAATAAAGCTGAATTTTATGACTTTTTCCTCTTAACCTGACCTTCGTTCTAATTGAAATGAGGAAAAAAATACAACACTTAGTTTATTTACACTATCGCACACCCTTGAGACAGACACATGATTATAAAACATCAGCGTAAAATTAAAAAAGTTTATTGTTCCTGTTAGAATAATAAAATGTAATTAAGAGTTTTAGCCATAGTACAATAAGTGGACTAAAGATAATATGTAATGGCTAATAAGAGAGCTATTAAAGCCTTTTTTACACTAAATGAGGTAAAGAATTAACTGCATTGTGTGAAAAAAGGCTAAAAAAATAGTATTTTTATTTGGAATATTGAATGAAAATTACGAGAAATTCGTCGTATTAAAGTATATAGAAAGAGCTGTCGAGATAAATCGATTTCCTAGCGATTGCAATGAGTTCTGTGAAAAAAATATTGGAAAATAGTAAAAACCAAGGATTAGACACGAATTTTAAGGGAAATTTAAGGAAAATCGTAAGAACTTTAATTCGTAGGTAATTTCAACACGTTGCTATCGGTGCTGCCTGATCTGAATTTAAAAATCTTGCTCAAATCATGATGTCTGATGTCAGTTTAAAATTCAATGTAGATTTTTTGAAAGGAAATATTATCTTTATTCTGGTGCTAAAGAACAATCAAAATGAAAACAAATAATTGAATTTTATTAGAAAAAGTAACTTTCTGTTCATTAAATAAATGTAAACTTCTTTTTTTTTTCCAAAACTGAATGATACAAAAAAAATAGAATGAAGATTGTTGATAATCATCACAATATCACAGCAAAAGATTACAAGACTGTAATTCGGAAAACAAATATAAACTGTTAACTAAATAAATAATAAAGTCAATATGATATGTCTACTTAGGTTTTATTCCATAAAAACATCAAGTGTAGAGTAAAAGTTTTGTATTTTTTTTTCTGTTTATGTAACATATGAATGCAATTTTTGTTGCTTAGTAAAAATAAACGTTGTACAGGAAAATTTTCTCCTATCTTCTTTTAATGTGGGTGAATTTTCCTAACAACATACTTATTACAAGCTTGACTTTTGTACTACTTTTAGTTTCTAGTCCGTTGTTTTGTATTTATTTTTACTATTTTTGTATTGGTATAAGTTTAACTTGTTACACAAACAAATATAAACCACAAAACTTTAAGAATATTTACACTTGGTTTGTATCAATTATTTTTCTGTATTATTTTGAAATTCAACGCTTTAGAGCATGGTTTTGTGTGGTAGAAAAAAATCTTGACCTTTCTTTACATGACAAGTTAAAAAATGTAAGTTCCTCACTTGATATTCCACTTATTCACAAACTTACTTTTCAAACTGAATTTCGAGTAATGCGAATACGCTAATGCATTTCCCTCATTGTAACGATCTTCATTATTTGTTTTATTTTATTTTTGTTAAAAAATTTACTTTAAATTTGTTATTTTCAATTTAACTTACTTTGGATAAATCCTTGGATGTCCAATCATCACATATCTGTTTATTGTAATAGCTAAGATGGTGAAAAGACTTACAGCTACTAGGCCATATCTAAGTAACGGGAAAAGACGACATAGGAGATCACCATGTGTCCATGCTCGATTCATGAATGTACTTGTAGCAAGTGGGAGGTTAAAACAACAAAATAATAAGTCGGATAGTGATAAGTTGATTATGAAAACGGCTGTTGCATTTCGGACCTGTGTAAAAAATTTAAAAAGAAGATGAAAAAGAAAAATTTTGTTATTAAAGGAAGAAAATTTAACAAGATTTATAAATTTTGTATTTTGACTGATGAAAACTTTGAAGTTTTGAGCTTACAAAACATGAGTTAAGTTAATATGATACAAGGATATTCATTTTTCTCTCGCATCAGCAAGATTCCTTTTTATTTTACTTTAATTTCAAAATTTATTGGATTTTTTTTTATTATGCAGACACTCCGGATTTTATTATTGCTTCCCTAATGAATAAATTTTTCCTTTCATACATCACATACTTAAATGCAATAAAGAAATTTGCCTCTCAAGCGCATTCAACATAAAATTCAACTAAGGTCCCGATTCTCATCCTGGTTTTTATTTGAGAGAACTTTTTTTTTACATTAATAAAGAATTTCAATTCTGAATCCGACATTTAAAAAATATAAAATCACCTCTATTCCAATCAAGTCTAAAAACCTCAATGCAAAATATAATAAAATGGCAAAACTCTAAACACAAATATATTTGTTTCCTTTCAAAAGGAGCATTATCACGTCAACGTAGGTAATAAAAAAAAACCTGAATTGAAACATTAGCTATAGAGTGAGACATAAGTTTTGCATTAAAATACGGAAAAAAAATCGAATCCATGACATCATAAGCTTATATTTATTCGTATTTTTCACTGAAAACAATACATCCAATGAATTTTATTATATACTCTTTTGTTTGTTTGTTTAGTTTATTGTTTTCCTGTTTGATATTTGCCATATACAAAACTCTTCTGTATGTGAATGAAGATGTTATTGCCTTGATTATATTATTATTATTATTTTTATTATTATGTATTTCCCCAATGTATTAAATGTGTCGAATTAAATTTAACTTTTCTCGTTTTCTATGAAAAAGTGAAAATATTTAAATTTATGAAATATTATGGTAAGAAATGGCATGAAAAAGGTAAAAATAACACAATTTGAATATTAAAATTTTGTTTGTTTGGAGAAGAATTTGATCTTTCAGAAAAGGAAATTATGTTTGGTATTTATTTTGTCTAGAAAAGATTATTTAAGCGCAAATATTTAAATGAAGAAAATATTTTAAGGGTTAAATTGTCATGATTAATGTAAAATTATCACATTCGATCTTACCTTTGTGGGTTTTAACGAATTTTTTCCATCAAAATGATAGAAATTTGGGATGAATTTTAATTAAAAAACGTTCATGAAATCAAGACCTTGTACAAATTGTTAGACAAATATTTTTATGTATTTCTGTCCCTTTCACCCAAAGTAATATTCATGTAAAACGTAATCGTGGCTGATAAACGCGAGCAAATTTGAAAATTTCAGTGGTTTTCCGAGGTTTTTTTGAATATTTAAACAGAGAACTCCAATTTGAAAAATCAGTAAATTTCGTAAACTTCAGTTTTTTGACTGTGCATTAAACCAAAAAAAAAAAGTAATTTCTCACACTATTTGAATACATCCATCAATAAAAAAAACACAAAATTTTTGTCAGATTGATATCATAATTGATAAAATAAACCATGATAATCAAAATTGTTCATTTCTCCAAGGAAATATCAAAGTGAAATTTGATTAATGGAAAATGTTTTGCAACAATTGAAAAGAAAAAGGAAATAAAATGGAAAAACGAAAGTCATGGTGATACGAAGATTCAATTCATGTGCTACATTTTTATAGTTGTGTGAATGAATCTGAATTCTCTTTTGTATTTCTCAAATAAAACGAATAATTGTATTATTTTTTTGTATTTTTGTATATTAAACTTCCTAAATCTGTTTTTGAACTGCTTACCAAAGTGGAATTTTCGGTAATATCATATCATAACACACAAACAAAGAAAACAAAACTTTTTGAATAAAAGAAATGAAAAGATATTTCGCTTTAATAATGGAATACATTGCTGGAATATTGTACAAAGTTATGGTAAAAGGATCGATTACTCATGCATATGCCGACAATACAATAAAATAAAGATTATGAATTCGTAAATGATATTCTTCAATTTACTTTTCACGCTGAGTATGAGTTTCAAGATGTTACTTGGGAAAATTGTTTCAAGGACGTTCATTGCTCTCTTTTTGTGTTTATGCTTCTTATTACTCTGTTTATTCATTTTTATGTAAATAAAATGTATTGAAAATTAAATATAATATAAAAAAAATACCTTTTTACACTTTGCTAACGCCGCTATTGTAATTAGGTTGCCAGGAACTCCTACTATGATAAAAATAATGCATGAAATTGATGCAAATGTTAAAATCGCTGTACTGTAACCATGAAATAATTCTGGAGGTGGTGTTGATGTACCTGTAACATTGTATGTATTGGAAATTTATTATCATTTAGTTTAAATTTTCAATTAGAAAAACTTTTTTTTTTAATTTAATTATTGAATATCCGCTTAGCATAATTTTTGCTTCACATTTCAACCCTTTTATTAACACTTTTCTTTGTTTTGATATGAAAAAAGTTGATTCTGATAAAAATTCATGGGGTTAAAAAAAGTTACAATTTTCAATGGAATGCAATAACCTAGTTTTAGAATGACTTTAAAGTAATAATGAAGTTCATATCTTGCTGTAAATAGCAAACGTAACAATAAAATTTATTATTATATTGCTGTTAGAATGCGCACGAATGGAAAACCAAATGTTTATAAAAATAAGCAACAACGCGCTTAATTTAAAAAAAATCGTTGTGTACATGGTATAAGGATGGGTTGTCAATGAAAATACTACGGTTATTTTTACAAATTTTATGATTTTTTTTGTTTTACGCGACAAGGAAAATTTTAAAGTAATTTTCAAAAGGGGTCTCGAATCTTTAACGTGTTTTGGGTCAACGGTGTCATTTTTATATTTAAGTCTATTAAAAAATAATGTAGAATGTGACCGTGAACCATATACACGAGCTTATTTATATAAAATGTAGTTCGGTAATTTTAGAAAATTTTACCATTTCGGGACTTCGCGATTTTACAAGATCTGAGTTTCTGCGGCTTTGGAAATTTCTGCGTATTCTCGCGGTTTTGAAAAATTCTGACATGGGAGAAATAAAAAAAAAAATTAAAACAAAATTTTGAAAAATAATATCCTTCAGGTCCGATCGATGTTACGTTTGATAGTCCACCATACGAATGTTAACTTAAATTAAAGCGGTTTAGGGAAAGCCGGCTGTCCTATGCAAAATAACATTACAATAAAATTTATAGAGCAGATTCAGCAAAAAACACAAAAAAAAATCTCTTGTTTATAAGAAAATCGTGAAAAATTTGTTTTCTTTCATTTGTGGAATGCAAAACATCTTTACTTGTAAAATAAACACGATTTCTCTATAAAATAACATTAAAGTGGAATAGAAGAAGACAATCTGACTATGACGAACACACATAAAAAAATATGATTGTGATAAAAACATTTACCAGAATTCCCTTATTTTAACTTATTGAGTAAATTTATAAAAAAAAACAGTGCATTTCAGTTGCAATAACACTCACCTACATCATCGTTGTAATTAGGTAAAAAAGTTGAATTTATGTTACTGGCATCTGGATACAGGATACTGGCCTCAGTCAATTCATATATTTCTTCTTCCATTATTTTTATTATTTTTATATTTTTATTGACTAGAACAGGGAATTTTTTTTAACTTTTATAAGTTACTAAACCACCACAAGGCAATTATGATAAGAGAAAAAAACGAAAAAAATAAATTTATCACACTTTTTACTACTTTTACTCTACGTTTTATCAACTATTGGTTCTTATTTGAAATTGAATAAACTAAAAACAGTGTGGCTGTTACATTTTATTACAGTAAAATAATGATAATTGTTCGATATTTGTTTAAAGTTTATATTACGATTGTTGTTTGGTTGCATTTTTTACTGTATTTGGTTGGAAATTTCATTGTTAACGATAGAAAAAACTTAATTTTGAATCGAAAAGTGATGAATTGTTGAAATTTCCTGTAGGATAAAAAAAGAGGAAAAAACTGTTAATAAAATCGTTTTAAATTAAAATTGAATTCATTGAACAAGATTCAAATTTACATTTCATTTAATTCATTCATTAATTGGTTAGCGTTTCATTCAAAATTCTATACAACTTATTTTTTTTTTAACGTTGGTCAGAAATTGAGGACCACAATTTTATATGATTTTGTTTTCATTTAATTTGCTCATAAAGTTCAAAATTCTTTACGTGATAAATATTTTTATATTTGAGTCTGAAACAAATCTTCTTTAAAAGACACATTTAAAAAAGATTTTTTTTTTGTTTTACATTACTATGCACGTGTGTTAGTGCTATATTCGGAAAATGCAATGCATGTTTTGTCTGCAAAACTATTTTATTACATTTTTATATAAATTTCTTTTACTGTTATTACTTTTACTTTATATTACCACAACTAAAATCATCAAATACAAATTTTTTTTTGGAGGTAATGAAAATTTAGGTTGCATGATTATATTTTGAACGTGGCACAAATATCTTCAAAACAATATAAAAATTTATGTTTAGTATGAAATGTGAATAAAAATAAAAGTTATTACACCAAAATTCATCATTCTTTGCCACCAATATCATGACACCTCATTAATGCCCAACAAAATTTCTCAAAATCGAGGTCCTTTGTCTTATCGAGACACCATTTGACTGAATGTGATGAAATCATAATTCAAAGCCAAAAAATTAAAATGTTGGCAAAAAAAAGTTTTAATTTTAGTGCCAAAAATGCAAAAACCATATGCTAATAATGGTTGTTTCAAATTCAAATAAATATTAATTTTAAAGTTGGTAATTAAATTGTAACTCATAAAAACTTGATGCATTAATTATTTTTTTTTCTCTTCTCACATCATAAAACTTCTGAAATTAAATTTTCAATGTGCATTGTCACATTTTAACATGAATTGAAATTGTGGGAAAAATAATTTGAGGAAAAAAGTCCTTTTGTGATATTAAAGGAAAAATATTTAAAAAATATGCAAAATTGGACAAAAGACAGTTGAATTGGAAAATTTCAAACATCAAAGTTCATAGAATTGACAAAAAATGTTTTTCTGGTGCAATGAGGAATCAATAAAATTCAATTTATTTGATATTTCAATCAAATTTGGTTTGAATTTAAAAAATATTGATTCAATTATTTCAGGCAATTAATTTGATTCATTTTGACAAGTAAACACACGCAAGCATACATCAAAATAAAAATATAAATTGCTTATCAAACAAAAATTACATCCGTTATTTATGATCATTAAAAAAAAGAAGAAAATCAATATTCCATTTGTTAAATTCAATTTTATCATACAATTAATTACCAATTTTTTTCTGCTTTTACTCATATTGATTTTCTGCGTAAATGCAATTTCCACTACTTTCTTTCACACAATTCAATAAATTTTCCAGCTTGAAAATTTTAAGTGAAAAGTTTAAAAAAAGAATTCCTGCATTCTATTTTTAGCCTTTCTCGTGAAAGTCAAACAATATCGATGTTTATTTTTATAATTTGTAAATACAATTAAAATAATTTACGAAAATAATTGAATTGCTTGTATACAAAAAAAAACATGTGTAATAATCTCGTTGTGTTCTAAAATTAGAATTTTGTAATGCAATAAGTTTTCTTTCAGTTACACTTCATTTTCTTCATTCATCATTATTTGATTCGTTGTTTAACTGTATTAAATGAAATATATTGCTGATTGATTATATTCAATTTTTCAATGCACTGTTAACCGAAAATTTCCTGTAAGGCCTCCGAAAGGCAAAATCGCGTAAATAAATCGATTTATTACAATTTATCGAGTTTCCTTCAAATTGGACATGACACTTCGACAAATGACACCGAGCAAAGTACATCGTTAACGGTGAATTTCATAGCACTGCGGAGCTTTACATCAGTAAATTTTACATGAGATCGTAAAACGTGAATTTAATACACATTGACATATGAATAGGTAACAAATAAATGTATCGTTCCTGGTATGAAAATTCAATTATGTTTAAACACCTTTGAGTGAAATTGTCAAATATTGAGTATTGACAAGTTGTATTGACATTATTTGAATTAAATTAAGTATTTTGAACGTGATATGAAAATGTAATGACAGAATTTGCATTGAATTAGCGCTATAATTGCAAATTCATGGTTTTGAGCTGTAAATTAGGCTCTAAGACAGATAGAGCTGGTTTTCAGTGATTTTTCATCACTGCAATAATTAATCTCAATTGTTAAACAAAAAACTACAAAATCCCAAATTGGAAATCAACCAATTCGAAAAATGAATTAAATATCATTGTTTTGCTTGTTTCAGCTTGACAAACAAAATATATGCTAGTAAATTTACACAAAAGTAAAATACAAAATTCATATGGGATCATTTTACAGTAAACAAATGATATACCAAAAATATTTGCAAAGATAACTTTTTATTTATTTATTTTTCATTATATTTCATTTTCATATGCACACAAAAAAATATTTCATGATTTTTTTTAGAAAAAAATGACACAAACTGTATATTTCAAAATTTGACAATAGTTTTCAGACAAATAATCATGAATCAAATTATAAAATTGCTGATAAAGTGTCTATCTCACAAAATACGATTTTTTTTGTTTTGTTTCTGTTTATTGTGCTGTTGTTTCCATGAAAATGCATAAAATATTATTAAGATTTACTGCAAGCCATAATACAAGTTTATTACTTTTCGAAGTAAAAAGCCAGACGTCTCCATTATTTTGTTATTATTATTGTTTTCAATATTTCCTGTGTATATTTTCTTATTGCAACTATCATGTTATATTAATTTAATATACAAAAATAAACAATATTCTATTTATATTTATCTTGATCCCAAGACAAAACAAAACAAAACAACTTCCTTCCTTTCAACAATTTACTTGTAGTATTAACGTCATGTAATAAGAAAGAACATCATCAAAATCAAAATATGTTATTATTTCATAAATTTTTTTACAATTCATTCAATTTTCACTCTGTATTTAAAAGATGTTCAATTTGTGTCAAGCCAAAAATAATAATAATAATAATAATAATTGTTTATTGAAAACGATAGAATGATTGTGAGAGAGAGAAAGAGAATCAAATTCGAACCACAAATTAACGTCATTTTCATTACAACAATTAAGCCAACTATTAAGCATCTGCTTCCGTTTATTTGTAATAATATACATAAAAGTTTATATATTGAAATGTAGACGCCAGATGATTTGTGGTTGATTGTAAAATCTTGTTAAAATTATGTGAAACAATAACAGACGCATACGATGATGACCCATTAATTAAATATAAAGACGAAAATTATTATTATGATTTGTTTATAACTTAAATTAAGTTTACGCATCGTTACCCCAGATTTTAGCATCAATAATTTGATGGGTGATCATAAAATTTTTTCTGTGAAGGATTTTTGGTCAGTTACATGTTGTGACATTTAATCAAATTCCTATTGAAAGTCCAAACAAATAAATTTTGATTAATCATAATCAAGCTAATATATTTATTCTTTTTTTTTCAATACACACATTTTGTAATTTTCCACAAATCCATGTTTTAGAAGCCAATCCTTTTATATGTCATGCATACATAAAATATAAATAATGACCATCATCTTAAGTTAAAGCCCCATAACATTAATTGGAATTTATTCAACACACACAGCAACATTTATTTTAATACCATCCTGTGTTAGATCTCATCGAAATACACTCTTGGAATTAAGATTAAACATTCATTTTCAATTTGTTGTTTTTAACTGTAGGTTATTCAATTCAGTGTTGCAATATTGGTTGAAAAGTATCATCGTGAAAGAGAAGAACCACATAAAATAATATTATGTGATGCATATTTAAGTAATATTTAAATTAAAGATATGGATTAGACATTTATCAGATTTTCCATGCACAATCATTTTTCATCCGATGATATGGAGTTAAAATTAAAAAAAAAATGTTTTTTGGCTTTGAAATTGAAAATTAAAATTTCAAATGAAAATCGTTACAAGGTTCTTGAATCAAATATTTGATATTGTGAACGCGAATCACGACTCAATGGTAGTCGTCATAGTAAAGAGGATGAGTGTGAAGTTAACTTTTCCCCTACTGTATGAAAAAAAAATTTAATTACTTTTTTCTGTTCATGCAGTAACGTTCCTTGAGACATAATCTAACGATCTACGGTAAGGAAAATTAAAAACCTATCACAGAAGAAATTTTGTGGGCACTTTTTGAAAAAAAAAAATTTTTTCATGTGCTAACTTTCGGCGACAGAGAAGGTAATTTTATTTTTCAAAAAGTGCCCACAAAATTTTTTCTGCCATAGGTTTTTCATTTTCCTCAACGTAGATCGTTAGATTATGTCCCAAGGAACATTTCTGCATCAACAGAAAAAATTCTTTCAAGTAAAATTTTGAACTTCTCTGTTGCCGAAAGTTAGCACATGAAAAAACTTTTTAGACGATATTTTATTTAATGACATTGAATAAATACGTTTTTTATGTTTATATGATCATTTCTCTTTCAGTTATATTATACTAAGTTAAAAGTATTTAAATTTTTTTTTCATACAGTAGGGGGAAATGGGGCATCTGAAATTTTTTTCACCACACTCATGTAAAGAGGGCTGAAATATTAATTTTTATTAAAACCATTTTTATTAGAATGTGTTTTTGATCGTATCCCGCTTCCTTGATATCTAGTAAAAATTCAGTAGAACTGCACTGCTGAGGATTTTATTTCACTTACATATAAATTCTCTATGCACAATAAAAATGAAAATTTTCAAATGTAAAATTTTTTAAGTGATGAAACTTTTTTACATATTCCATTGCAAAAAAAAATTAAGAGAAAACATTTTTGTAAAGTCAAAGTGCATTTAATGAATGAGATGTGTGGAAATTTTTGTGAAATAAACAAAGTGTATACAAATTTCAAGAAAAGTCTTTGAAGTGAATAACAAGAAGTAGTTTTAAAATAATATTAAAAATTAAAATAGTTACATAAAATTTTAAAATATTTGGAGTGATGAACGAAAAATTGATGAAAGAATTAGTTCAGACATGGAAATTTTGTATTTTACAAACAAACATCTTGAGTTCAGTTAAATGGAATATAGCAGTAACAATTGCTCATTATTGCTATAAATAAATAAATAACTAAAATGTAAGTGAACTTTGCTATTAGTTTTTCTAGTAAAAGCAAATATTTCATTGAAATTAACTATTTATTTCTTAACAGCTTTGTAACTTAATCGTCTCTTTCATGGAATGTGCATTTGTACATCAAAGGAAATATTTTATTATACAAAAAATTAAAGGGAATTGCAACTTTGTGGAATGAAATAAAGTGTCAAGCAAGTGGAATATACAATCAAAGGAAAAATATTCATTATTGAGAAAGCATTTTTTTTACGCTCAGTTGATTTAATTTTTTATTGCTTTTTATTTTGAATGGAACTAAATTGAATAATTTTAAGATTACTTCACTCATTGTCATTGTTGGGTCCTTTCAATTCCATTTCCTATTTAAAATTATGAAAAAAAGTATAATAAATTCATAAAATATTCAATTTAAAAAAAGTTTTGTTCGCACCTCTCCATTTTGATTCATTCGGTCTTCATTTCGTTTTCTTTTAAAGAAACCAATTTTGTATAAACCGTAAGTAACAAGTGCAAGCAATAATACTCCTGCCAATACCGAAACAATTATTACCCAGATTGGTGTTGACACTTTGACATGTTTAAATACCACAGTATATGGTTGATGTGCATCTACTTTTATATTTTCTTGCTTTTCATTAATGGGCTTTTTAACATCGGCAATCGTTTGAAGTATAAAAATGTCTTTTGCGTCATGGAAAATATTTTCTGAGAAAAAAAAATATTCTTACATTTAATTACATTTAACTCTTAACAAAATAATCTTACCAAAGGACTTTATTTTCAATGTAAAATTAAGACTTACAACGATTGGATCATTGCCTTTAAGGAAATTTTTCAGATTTGCATATGAGTTCATACACAAATTGTCTTCAAATCCATTTTCATCACAGAGAAATTTAATTGTTCGTTCTGCGGGCAATTCATCAAGTGCAAATTTACTTTTTCTCGTTTTTTTTACATCCCGTTTTGAGCGTCCATTTGTGCCAGATGCTGGCAGAGCAGCACTGAATGGTGTCCATTGAAGGCGTTGTCCATTGTAAATACCTTGAATTGATAATTCATTGATATCAATCAATTGAACTGCATTCTTCTTATCTTTTGCACGGTATTTTGTTGGTACAAATACATGAACGAACATTTCTCTTACTGTGCTTGGACCGTGATTGATGATTTCAAATTTATGCACAATATTAACGAGATCCTTGTCAATATTTTCAAGGGTGAAGGTATCCAATGAGGATTTTCTGTTAATGAAATGAAATAATTTTAGAAGTATTTACACTGCAAAAATTTTTCAACAAACCCTGCGATTTCCATTTGACTAAACTCATTTAACGCAATTTGATCAATAATTTTATTATCAGCTTGATTACGTTCATTACCAGAACTTGACACTACCGCTGTGATAGAAAATTGGTCTCCTTCTAATTTTGCTCCGTCAATACTGACAATTAACGATTGCACCTCATTTGTTTTGATTGGATTCCCTTTAGTCAAATCACAGACCAGCTCTCGCTCATTCAGATTTGTAAATTTACACGTCGATGGAATTCGTGCAAATGTTGCAATATTGTTATCAAGCGTTATATTAATTTGAGGCAAGTACGCTGGCTCACCTGTATTTTGAACATCATATTTAACTGAAATTGTATTGACAGCTCCAAGGATCAAAGGAGGACTAAAATTCGAAAATTATTATATCCAATATCTTACAAGAAAATAATTTTTGATCTTACGTTAAGTTCATTAACGAGCTTTTGACCGACAAATCAGCAACACAAACAGCTCCCGCACATCCCGTACTATAAATAATCGTTTCTTTTTGATAATTTATCTCAGTACTATCAAATTTCACGCAAGTTGAACAAAATTCTTGTGAATTTGTCGCTTGGTCATGCACCGAATATTCCATTTCAATGTCAATTGGACGGAAAACGAGTGCAGGATTATATTCAATGAGTAAATCGAATTCATAGCATTTACTTTGTCCGGAAATCGTTACATTTGTTTCATAGATACTATTTTGATTGTCTTGCCATTTAGCGCGATTGTTCAAGTAATCTGCCTTCAGTATTACAGTCATACCTAAATCATTTCTCACTGGAGTTGCTGATTTTATTATCCAACATGTGGTTACTTTCACAGTCCGATCATTTTCCTTTAATTCCCTTTTACTTACTCTCATTGTTGAATCGATTTTACCTACGGGATATGTTCTGTAGACAAAAACTTGTTCAGCAGCAGGTGCACCAATAGCGATATCGTTATATTCATTTTGATCAATGTCGACACCTCTTGAAATTGAATGTCCGAACATTAAATTTCTGTTTGGAATCTGAGAATTTGTTAATGGTGTAATTCGTTGAGATGGTTTTCGAAAATTAAGACCATTATTTGAACCTAAATAAATGTAAACAGCTCCTTGATCTTCGAAGGGTGCACCGACTGCGATATCATTGAAACCATCTAAATTTATATCACCAATTTTGCCAAGGGATGATCCGAAGCGCCCATTTAACTCATATTGACTTGTAATTTCACCTTGAAGTTCAAATGACCAGTGATCTTTATTCAAATACACATAGACAGCTCCATTCTCTTCAAATCCTGTTTTAGTGAATAGTGGTGCTCCAATTGCAATGTCAGGTAATTTATCATTGTTAAAGTCTTCAACGAGGATACTGTAACCAAAATATTCCCCCATTTGAGTTGAATCAAATTGTTTGTGTGTCTTCATAACGTGATTCGTTTCCGAAACTTTATCAATTGAAAAAATGTAAACCCTGCCAGATTGTTGTGTTGCTTGTGGTGCACTTGACACATAGTATAATTGATTTGGTGTCTTACTGAGAAAATACCCGGAATCGACTGCATATCCCAAATACGAGTCTTCATCGATTCCCGTCTCAGTTGCATCAACTTCAATTATTTTATTTTCATCAACTGAAGCCGTACTTTCACCGGTATTTGTCCCGTTATCAGTTTGTTCAACGTATTTGTAGTGAACTACACTTCCTTGCCAATTATTGATACCAGGCGCCCCCATTAACATTTCTTTATTGTTATCTGTGATGTGAACACTGAAACCCATTTCTCCCAACCAATGATAATACACAGATTTATTTCCAATTTTCTTACTCTGTAAATCTTTATTTTTCAATGCAGTGATTCGTCTAGATCGAGGTGGATCCGTTGAAGATTCCCCAGTCCAATAACAAACACCATGCAAATAATACTCCTCAACTCTTGATACTGTCATTGTTGATTTCATGTGTGGTGCACAAACAATCAATTTCTGATCATTATTTCCCAAGCCATCTACAGCGAATCCTAACAACTGATTATCTTTCAATCGTGAATCAAGCGAATCTTCAATTAAATTTCCATTTCTATCAAATACAAATGGTTTGCATGTCTTATCAGTAAACGTACATTTATAGATAGCACCAGTTTCATTCACATTTCGCTGTTCAATGAGATCAGATTGTGCTTTAGGTGCACCAATAATTATACTATAAAATAAAATTTTTGCAAATTACTCCTTTTTTTATTCACAAAAAAATATTAAACACCCACCTCGATTGCCTCAATGTAATAGAAAATCCAAAAAGTGACGATCCATATTTTGTTCCAGTTATTAAATCAGGTTCTTTGAATGCATAATTCGGTACCGGTGAGACATTGAATTGATTTGACGTTTTCAAGTAAAGTACAAGTAAAAATAACTTGAAAATCAGAAATTGTTTCATTATTCACTTTGATTTGCAAAATATTTTGTGCATCAATATGTGAACTTTTGGATGCAATTAAAAAGTTTGATGATTAATTTAAAATAAAATAAAAAAAAACAAAATTTATGAACTTAAGTGCACCATGAATTGAAAATGACTAAAGTAACTCACAATAATTTGTATTGTGACTTCATTTGTATGAATTCAAAGTTTATCTTATCTTTGGGTTGAATTTTATTCAAGATTAGATATATCAGTTCACACCTATCTGATGTGTGTTAATATTGGTGTCTTAAAATTTGTGAATGTGTAAGTTTGTTTTGAATTTTTATCATGATTCAGGATTCTGGTTAATTTGCAGTGATTAATTTTGACATGTCTGATTAATTTGAAGAACCGGATATTGATTTTTGTTGATATTGTGAGTGAATTGATTCAATTAACGGATTCATTGAAATTATTTGTATTAAAATAAAGTAGTACCATAGCCCAGGTTCCATCGTTGGAGTGAAATTGGATGTTTTGTAAGATAAATTCTCATCAATCGACTTACCGAAGAACATTTAAAGAAATGAATGCTAACTTTATGACGATACCATTTTGAGAGGATATCACCTAAATTAAGCTTATTCAATTTCGAGGAAGGATCATCCATCCTAAGACAAAAAAATACATTAATATTAACTGAATGCCTTGAAAGCTACCCCTCACATATGAAATAAGAACCCAAATCAGTGCAACAATTTATCATTTTATACATTAAACTTTTTCTACACATTCGAACCTTAATCACTTAAACTTTTTTGACATTTTTATGACCATTAACTCCAATCTACTTCAAATTAATCATGATTTTTCATCAATTTCCATGTTTTTCTCCCTCTTAAAATGTTTTTTTCATAATCGTGCGTGTCTTATTATTTTGGCTTATGTAAATATATTTTTTTTTTGTTTATTTTTTGTAGCTGGTTTAACAATAAATACAATGTAAATGACATGAAAACCCAAATTTAGATCGTTTTTGCTATTGTTAACATTCGAGCACATGAGGAAATATTTGAAAATGATTTATTTTTTCTTCTTCTTTTGGTGTTTATTAATAGTATGTTATTATTTTTGTTGTACATTGTTGTGCAAAGAAGCTTTTAAGAAGAAATAACAACCAAAAAACGATGACATACAAGTTTTTACAGTAAAAAAGTTCAATAACCTCATTTTTCATTTATAACAATTTTTTTTGTTGCTCTGAAGTGTAATTTTTGAGAGTAAAATAAATATTATTTGTCATGAATGTGTGTGAGTGTGATGCGTTTAATTTATTTTCAGGAATATTTTACATGTTTTTTTTATCTGATGTGTAATAAAAAATACGCGTTAATATGGAAAATGTTTCCTGATCTCATTTTCACCATGATTGAAAATTGAAATGAAAAAAAAAATAAAAGCTCCAAGTTATCAGAAACGAGTCCCGGGAGAATAATTTCAATGAAATTCGATTTCCGTTAAATCATAGTCGACCATAGCACTTAAAATTCAATTTTTTCTTCTATCCCAAGAGAAAATGAAAAGTGTATTTTCTTTTTTTCAATTTTCTTTTTCCGATGTTTTTCTCACACAATTTATTTGATATTTATTTGCTTCACTTGACTTGAACACCGTTTTTTTTTATTTCATGTCAACATGATTAGATACGATCATAAATATATTTTTCTTCCGTGTATCTCACAGCATGATACACGAATATTGTGACATAATTAAATAAATTGGTGAAAATATTCATCATTTTTATTTATGTGGGAAAAGATTTTTCTTTTTCATTTCATGGATTTTACACAAAAATATTAATATAAAATGAAAGAAGTATCACAAATAAATTGCCAAATGTTTCATGTTAATATGTTTTTAATGAGAGCAATGAGATTGAGGTTCTGTGAGGTTGATGGTCATTGAATTGCATCATTTATCATGGTGATTACCGTATTTTGACATTAAACCTAATTTATATTGAATATTTTTTTGTATCTTTTTTGGGGTTTTCTTTGGACAAGAAAAATTTAATTGAAACACTGTTGAGTGAAGGGAACAGATACGCTTAATTTCAAGAAAAACTTATTTTAATACCATTAAATGATGCTGTTTATTTTAAAGTTGTTTCAAACAGCGATAAATTGATGTAAAAATTTGTATGCTGCAAATGAACGAGACACAAAACACGAAAGGTAAAAGTGAAAATTTTGTTCAATTTTAAAGGTAAAAGAAAATTCATGGTAAATTTTGAATTTAAACGCATTTTCTTAATTTTTCTTGTTTAACTGAATATTTCGATATTTCGTTTCAAATATCATTGAAAACGTCTCAACAGCGTATTTTCTTTCCAAATTTTGTTAAAATACTCTCGAGTTCACTTATATCAAATAGACACACTTGTAACATTTTCTCAAATTACTTATTCATTTAAAGCCCCATTATAACTTATTTTCTGTTCGTTCTTTTTCAGCATGTGCTCATTTCTCTTTCATTTTCAAAATACTATTTGTATATGTAAAAGAATCAGTGAAGTCATTTGCCATAGCAACAAACAAGTGGTTCAAAATTTAAAAGTAAAACAAGCAAATTTCCTGCTTCGGATAATTTTCATATTGTATTTCATTAAAAAAAAAACGTAATACGGCAAAAAAAAATATTTAAATGAGTTAAACTTGATTAAAATTCAGTTAAAAATTTATGAGATTTTCTTACATTAACTAATTTTGACGGATTTTTATTACGAAATCAATCTCAAATAAATATTATGGTGCTTCTTGTTACAAATTTCATACATTTCATCGGTCTAGACAATATTAGAATAATTTTACCCGGTTTTTATGGAAATTGATCATAAAATATGTAAGAATATTATTAAATGTTCAAGGTAAGTAGTTTGAAATTTTATTTTTTTTAATATACTTAAAATTGCAAAAACTATCTGTTCATGATTTTAATGGAATAAACTTATAATTTGTTTCATTTTGTAGGTTTTCACAGATTTTATGACGAAAATATTTCATCATAAAATTTTAATTTATTTAAAAATTGTCTTGAATATGCATAAAAACAACGATGAATGGTAATTTTAAGAGGAAATTTGAGAAAGTTGCAAGTCAGCTTGATTCTGTCATGAAAAAATAACATATTTGTAGGAAATTGCAACACCGAAAAAAATTAAAAGTAAAGAACAAATATTTAAAAAGCACCATATTAATCTTCTTTCGTTGAAATTGTAGCACTTGAAAATATTTTCACTTTTACATTCAACTGTAAGTATTCCAACTTCTTCATTGTGGTTTTTGCAGGTGTTGCACTTTTAATTATATTTTAATTCCTTTTCTTTCAGTTAATCAAGTTTTACAATTCAGTGTAAAATAGGAAGTGAGAAAATTTTATATAATTTAATGTTACATTAAAAATGCATCACTCATCATGAGCCGCGGAAAGTAAAGCAAATATTATACTTCCTTATCATAATTAAAATCAGTGAAATTATTTTTTTTTAATTTCATTTTTCAAAAAATACGACCGTTGAAGGAAAAAATTTTTGAATATTTTCAGAAAAATCGAAAATTCAGATTAAAATTCGAAAATGTGTAAAAAATGACTTAAATATTTGCACAATTCATATTTCACGCCAATCATTGCTTAATATACTCATTTTTTTAAAACATAAACAAGTTCTGCTAAAAGCGCATTAAAAAAACAGAAACTTTAATAACAATTTTACATCAACATGGAAAAAAAGATAAATGAGTCAAGTACCTCTTAATGAGTGAATGG
Organism: Culicoides sonorensis; assembly: GCA_900002565.1. Lineage (NCBI taxonomy): Eukaryota > Metazoa > Arthropoda > Insecta > Diptera > Ceratopogonidae > Culicoides > Culicoides sonorensis. The sequence continues at coordinate 447,977 of LN483459.1, read as the reverse complement.
AAGAAAATCTAGAGCGAAAATAGTGTTATTATAACTACTTTTTATATCATTATTACATTTTATACTTTATAAATATAATTCTACTTTCCTCTTTCTTGTACACTTTTTTTTGTACAAGTTTTAACATTATTCTGTGTTTTCTGACACAAAATTATGTTTTTTATGTCATAAATTTTTCCAGTAGCACTTTATCATTCTAGGGGTGATACATTGTTGCTTTTAATAAAATGAAAATAGTATGATAATATGCTTAAGACCAAACCACACACACATTAAATACATTAAAAGGGTGAAAAAAAAGTTTAATGATCACATTTGTAATTTCACAGATTTTAGCATAATATGTTATTTTATTCCCATTATTCAAAGGATGCATGAAAATGTGTGAATTTTAAATGAAGTGTCAAGAAAAAGACATGCATTCAGAGCATAAAAAATGAAATTTGTATCATCTTTTGATTCATATCAACAAAAAAAGTTCATTAAATCAACAAATGATCCATGTATGTGTAAAATTTTCACAACAATATTAAATTTCTATTGCAATTGCAATACACATGATTGATTACAATGAAAATCACCTGAGAACAAAATAAATATTACATGAGTTCAAAGTTCTTTTGATTACGATGCATTTTTTTATTCTCTATAAGTGACATGAATGAAATTCACAGTTTTGTACAAATTTAATTCAATGAACACCGAACTAGGCGGCAAATGTTATTTTTTCATTTAATTTAGTGTTTTAAACAAGTGTAAAATGGAAAAATTGAGTGACGTGGAAAAGATGCATGTCATAGATATGAAAAATAAACATAAATATCAGTCACGGTTAACATGAAAGGTTTTTTCTCAGCCGGAAAATGAATTTCATTAGAAATTGAATTAAATTTTCCACATTTAAACGTCATAATAAACAAAATTTAGATGCTTGAATTTATTTTTTCCGATCCAAACTTTTTTTTTTCATTTAATTTGAATAAAAATATTGAATTCAGCTCGTTTCGGATATTATTCAAATATTTTGTTTTTATTACACAAAAGTTTGCATGAATTTTAAACGAATAAACAAACTTTTTTAGTAATCGTACGTATGTTGTTGACAGTTGAAGGGGTCTTTTCATTTTTTTCCATGTAAATTTAATTTAATTTACTTTTGAATGTGAAAACTGATTACACTCATCTGAAAAAAATACAAAACTACGATCGTGAAAAAACTGATAAGACAAAAACAAAAAAAAAATATTGCAGGACCAGACACATATCAGAGAACATATATTTTCCTTTCATTTTTATTTCAAGCCATTTATTATTTTGACTAGACAGGATTTGAATAGTCAAAACTTTTGTAATATTTAAAGTATTTTTGTGAAATGAAAAGTGAAAGGATATAATTTGGATTTTTTTTGTTCTTTCAATAAAGTGAGTCATAAAATAAAGCTTTAAAGTACTTTTTGCTCAATGAATTGAATCAGATTTAATTTTATGATGTCTTTTGAATCGAAAACAAATGAAATTTACTGAAGTGAAAGTGAATTAAGATTTGAAGATAAACAATTATTTAATCAGAAATTGCTTGATATGTTCTAGAGAAAAATTGTATTTTGATTTTATTTTGGGGAAAAACACGAGAAAAAAACACATAAATTAATAAATTTACATCAATCTTGTAAATCCAGTGTTTACATATTCAAATAATTTTTATTTTAAAAATTTTATTTTCATTTAAGTGTTTAATTTTTTGCTTGGAACACAAATTTTCAATTTATTTTTAAATTTTTGAGCATCATTAAGAATGACTCTCTGTTTTCCTTAATTTCACACTTATTAATTTTTGATTCTGTTTAGAATTATAAACAATTTATTGAGATTTTTTTTTTAAATTAAGGCCTTTTCAATTTTAGTTAATATTTCCGTTCAAAGAAGTCAAAGGAGTAAAGACGGGTCTCCTAATAGGACACTGCCGTTTGCGCAGCTATTTTAAAAGAATAGAAATGTGTGATTCAAGCACCTGCAAGCTCTGCTTAAAAGAGGATGAAACATCAAAGCACAGCCTCTCGTTGGCTAGAGTGAGGATTCGCTACTTCAGGCAGGGCTTTCCATGTCTCTTTATTGTAGTTAACACAGATCCTAAAGTAATCTTAAGATTCTTTGACTTATTAGATGTATTAAAGGCGAACTAAGATCCCTTCGTGAACGGAAGCAGAAAAGATCTTATAGGTTGAAGTCCGAGCTCTGAGCTTCAGTGCACTCCATTAAAGGAAAAAAAGGAGCAAAGTCCATTGTCGAAAACTAAATTTGATATTTTTCAAACAAAATTTTGAAGTTTCTGTGTAATTGAAATTCTCATTTGTGTATCCACACAAAAATTACCTGTCACATAACTATCAAATTTGAAACGAAATTTCACCCCCTTAATCAATTGAAATTTGAAAAACATTTCTGTATTTGATCAGCCTAATCAAATTCTTTAAAAAAATTAAAACATCCAGTCATTTTATCACGGTTAAATTTTCTAAAATTACCTCTAAATCCAAATCAAAGAATTTTATTGAAAATCTAAATTAGAACGGAAAATGTATAATTTGAAAAGAAATTTGCATGGTTTTTATTTTGAATAATTTAACATTCAAATGTAACACAATTTACATATTACATCATAAAACTTTCATCGACTGATCCTGTTCAATGAGTAAATTTTTTGTAAATTTTTTATCACAAATCATTAAATTAAAAATTAATTAGATTTAAAAATAAATCTCTTTTAATCATTTAACAATAAACGAACATGTATGAAATTTACACATTTAAAAAATAATTAAATATAGAAAATATAAATAAATAAATAACACGAAATGAAATGAGCGGTAAGAAACAGACACGTTACCTTGTTCTCTTATTTTTATTATTACAAGTTTTTCATCGAATTCATTAATTTTCAACACCATTTTTTTTGTATTTTATTTTATTATTCCTTGCTCTTTATGTTTGAATGTACGTATAAAACAAAGATTTTGTAAATAAATGACTTGCTCATGGACACACACTTCTCATTATTTTTTAATTGTAAATCAGAAAACAATGCTTTTGATCTTTTTTTTATTATTTATGTGTTTTTAACAAGAAAATATTTTATGAACCTTTAAATGAGAACTTTAGCACATTTCTTTTTTCTAATTATTTTCATTTTATTTTTATATTTAAACAGAATTTCTATTTCACGATATTCAGTTTCATTTTAAATTAAGAAGAAAGAAAAAATTGTAAAATATCATTTTTCACTTGTGACTTTTTTTTTGTTATATGGACATATATGAAAAAAAAACTTGACAATTATTGTTCGGTCGTCTTTTGTTTCATTATTATTTTTATAAATAAATGACACTTTGTAGTTTCACATTATTTTCAATTTTTTTATCTTTTTCACTTTAAATTTACTGTTTTTATTTTATTTTATTTTCATGTCACTGAAAAACCTTTTAAGACATTTCTCGATTAAATTTATTGAGTGACTAATATAGTTTTGTTAAGCAAATATTTTAAGTGACAATAAAATTTGATTTAAATTTAAAAATTGAGTGATTTACTTATCATTCGTGTGTGACTTCACTTCATTATCAGTTGATTGATAAAATTGAAACGACACGATTATTGTCGTGTGATGTTTTGTATTCAATTTAATATTTTTTTTTTATTAAATTTAAAAATTATTTTTTTCGTAATAAAAATTCTAAGAAATTTTCTAAGTAAATTTTTTAATTTTATTTTATTTTAACATTTTTAAAGTACGTCCTCTTTTCACGCCAGTCCTAAAACAACTAATTTTGCATTGAAATTATCCAGACAACGATAGACCGCAGCAAGTGTTTCTTTTCTGCTATTAGTAGATATAATATCAATATCATACATATGCAACAATCAGCTGTCCTCACTGTTTCACTTCACATAAATTTTCAAATTCATTCTTTTTTATTTTTAATACGAAAAATTGTGAGAGATTTTACTCACAATAACAAAATGTATGGAAAATGCATGAAATACACGTGAAATTCATTATAAATTTTCTATTTGTTTACATTTTTATTTGTAACCGGCTCAAATGTGCGCATGTTATGGAGATTTTTGCTCAAAATTACTCTTGTATCGTATAAAATTGGTAAATGTGTTGGTAAGCCGATATCTAACCGGAAAATTTACGAAAATGGAACATTTTGTTTATTTTTATGTTGAAGTCTTTGATGTTTGTTTTGCTTTAATAGCGGAGTTAAATGGTTTATGTTTGACTTGGCTTCGAAAAGATCCAGGAAAATTTATCTTTGCCATTACTCTCAAAGAGAGTTACAGAGCTTGGATTTAATTGAAGTAAAGGCACGCTTATAACTTAAAAAAATTACGAAATTTAAAAGAAAATTGAGAACATGCGATTTTTTCATACATCTCAATCCTTCAATATGTTCCAGGAAACGAAAATCGTTAAAATTTAATTAAGTCAATGCCCTTTAATTGATGTAAAAGAAAAATGTGTTTTTTTCTGAAAATAGTCATTTTGTCTTATCTCTTACGATGTTTGTTTGCCTTTTATGTGAATTTTCCGAAGAATGTTCATTTATTATTACACAAGTTAAGATGAACTTATTTTGTAAGTAAGGCAATTGATATGAATGGTTTGTTGTGCAAAGTTAATTTTTTTTGTGGAAAATAAGGAATGTAAGGGAAATAATATAAAAATAATCATAAGGAAGAAATAATCAGGACAAACATGGAATATTTAAAAAAACATCAATAAACGTACAAATGTAAGAAAATTGTATCAACACTAAGCTAGTTGAGACCAGATATGAGAAAGAAAGTAACTTTTCTGTATGAGCAGGAAAAACTTTTATTAGTGACATCTGGTGACAAAAATTTCAAAATGACTTTTCACATCGAGCGTCAATGAAAATAAGACTCTTAGAGCCTTTTCGTTTTGTTTTAGAAAGTTCATTATTTTTAATACAACTTTCGACTCTCTTTTTAACAAAAAACGGATCATCATCATGTGGCGACATCTGATGTCAAGATGACCACAAGACTATTTTTAAGCGTATTGCTTTCAACATGTACTCTTAGACATATTCGATCGAAAATTCTCTTTTTTCTTTGTCGAATATTTGATAACAGGCGCCTCGAAGACCTAAACTTTCTGAATTTTACATAATATTTTAAAAATGTATACAAATAAGAAAAATATATACAAATTACAATAGATATGATAATTCTTGAATTCTTTTTAATATCACGTTCGCAAACTGTATAAAACTTTTCTAAACTTTAATCTTATCCTTTCCTTTTCCTTTGAAATGTATTTTTTTTTACTATCTGAATGGCAGGAAAAATCAAAAGAACATTATCATAAGCGCTCACGATTAAAGTTAGAAGTTAAGAAAAATAAAAGCAAATTAACTTTAATAGACAAGGATTCATAAAAAAAATCAAAGAAACATGAAATTAATTGAATTTTCTTTCAATTGTCAACTGGAAATTTTCTATACATGATAAAAATTGTATTAAAACATTAATTTTTGTCCAACATTGAAAAATATTTCCATTAACCTATGATATTTTTTTAAATTTTTCAAAATAAAAAATGTTACTCCTGCAGTTATGCAATTTATATTAAATCTCAAAAACAAGACCAAACGATAAGAAGTTGAAAAAACTTTTCATGAAAAATGTCTTGTAATTTGATGTCTATCTTTTGGGCAAAAACAAATATTAATAATAAAACTTTAAAATGATTTTTCATGTCTCATATTTCCAATACTATTATTATTTAATATTTTGTTGCAATTTTTTCCCATAAAAATAAAAAAATACACTTGTAAAAATTGACTTTTAAAAATTGGTCATATAACGAGAGACATTTAAATAAAATCTTATCATATTGTCTCGATGACTACCAACTTCAATGCAAGCAAAAAACTTTAAGATGGCAAAATAAATTTGTATAGCAATATTATTATTATCATGAAATTTCTTTATTATTTAGACTTGATATCAATTTTTCTGCCTCAGATAATTTTAAATGAAAATCGGATAAGAAAAATAACATGCAGATAAAATTTTATTGTAAAAATTTTTTGAGTGTTGAGACAACATTTTGAGAGTTTGTGTGGCAAAATGAGTTTGATGTGGTGTTGTTTTAGGGTTTCATTTCATTCATTTTTTTGTTGCTTTTGTGGAATTTTAATTTTAGGACTATAGAGAGAGAGAACAAAATAAATAAGATAAAAATTAAAAGAAAAACAATATTTAATGTTATTTTAGCCTATTATGAAATGCCTACGGATGGACAAGGAAAATTTTTAGAATTCTTTTTCAATTTTATATATCACGAGACACAAAAAATAAAAGATGAGATGAGAAAAAAATAAAAGAATGAAGATGACGAAAGAAAAATAATAGGAAAATTGAATCCAGATGAGATTTTGATAAAGTTTAATCGCTTTATTTTGTATTGGATTACAATTTGAGTATCATGTTTTCTGTATCGTCTCTTCGATAAAAGTCATGAAATCACTTTCCTTGGATTTCATCATTAAGAAAAATAAATTTCAAAGACCCCCAGCATTTTGCTCATATCTTTGAATGCGCCCTGTCAAATATTCGCTTGTTTCCAACTAAATTTCAACTATTAAGCTCATTGACTAAACATTCTGCTTCAAAACATATTGAATCAACCACAAAAAAAACTTATATTTGCTATCTATCTCCGATCAGCATCATTCAAACCATATCATTTGCTCTCATTTCTGTTCAATCAATGTAACTATTATATCCTTTTTATGTAATCTAGCAAATCTCCTGTTTACACATCATTTGCACCACAACAATCACGAAAATTGTCTCTTTCATTGCATTTACATTCATTGTACCATTTTCTGCTTGATTTTTCCCTTAACACATTGATGTGTTACATCCTTTCTCCTTCATTCACATATTTACACAAAAAAAGCGAATGATAGTTAGAAAAAAATGTAACAATTTCTATTTTGATGCACAGCCAGAACGGAAATAAATACGAAAATATGTTTCAATTCACAATAAAAAGTACACACACAAAATGCGACATAAACAAACATCACATGTAACGGTTGTCGGATTGAAAATGTAATTTTTATGTTCATGCATTTATATTTATTATCAAAATGTATTCAGTGTGTCTGAGAAAAATGTATTTGGACATAAACACACACATGAAACTGCAAAATAATAACTGTCATGTGTATTAAAATCAGAGAAGTTATTTTGTGGGATTTTGTGCATATTTTAATTAAAAGTCCGTTTGTTTTATGCGATTTTTGTGATAGAGGGATGTGATGTGTCATTTCCATGCTAATTATTCAATCAAGTTGAAGTATATGTAAAAAAAATTTAAAGCCTGAAGCTCATTCAATTTATAGAGGATTTTGATTGGTCAGGAATTTGTAATTAAAAAAAATTTTCAATGAATGAACGGTTTGATGATCAAAGCCGATTTCTAGTGCATTTCATATAAAAATAAAGTGAATTATGTAGAAAGGAAACATAAAATTCCAATTTATTTCATTTCAAATTCAAATAAATTAACTCTTACTTTTATCAATACAGAATCACAAAATAAAAAAGGAAATTTCCATAATAAATATAATTCAATTCAGTCAAAAAAAATAAGATGGGAACACAATTCATCACATAAATTTGGTAATCAAAGGAAATATGAAAATAAATGTAACGATCAACGTAATTGAAGCTTTTTTCATTGTAGCTGCATTTGGTTCAAGACCTTTTGCTATAAAACTAGCACCTCCAGCACGATCTGGATTATTGGAATTACTTCCGTAATTGACAGCATCCCAATTATTACACAACTCTTCAGTGCATGACCTCCAAAATGACTTGAATGTTGAATCAGTTTCTTCATGATCAAGGAACTGTGAAATTTAATCATAAAAATATTTACAGTAAAATTCTTTATATAAAAGGAGTTAACTTACCGTTGGTTCATCTTCACAACCACGAGTAAAAGTGTTAACTTTCCCCGCAGGATCTAGCAGCTCTTGTCTCATAATTGTACAGTATTTTTTGGGACAATTCATTATCGCAGCTTTGCCTAAACTTTCAACGTCATCAATGCAAGCTTCATCACCCGAATTTATCGTCTTTGTACAGAAATAGCAATTTAATGCTATGCAATTGAAATTTTAGAGAAATCTTATGAATAATAAGAAAAGTGGATTCAAATAATTTACCTTCATTTTCGTAAATTAAACTTAAAAATAATATTATTGATATAATTTTAACAGAAATGTTCATTTTTTTTTTTTAATTTCAATTCTATTGATTGTTAATTAAATACACAAAATCTATCAAACTTCAATTAAACACGTCAAGAAATTAACTAGACCACTTAAAAATTTGTATTGCTTTGATAAGGTTATTAACAAAAAAAATATTTTTCATTATCAGATAAAATATTGATAATAGTTATCATTGAATTGATAAAAACTGTTTTTAGGAAGTGATTCACAGAATTTCTTGTATTTTAATTCAATTGGCAGCAAAAGACGAAGTTACTCATAAGAATGTTTTCTGTTAACTGTTAAATGGATTCCAATAAGTACCTTTGATTCAGTTAATAAAAAAAAGGGAAATAAAAATAAAATTGTAGGAAATTTAAATTCAATTTGTATCAAAGCAAGAACAGAAGAGACATCACCTTTTAAGATAAAATCAATTGAAAAACTTTTTTCTTTTAAAAGTGTGTCACTGAAATGAAAGTAGAAATAATAATAATAAAATGAGATTGAATTCAGATGAATTTTGGAGAACAAATGTGACTTAAGTCGTTTTCAGGTGAAGAATTCGAGAAGTTACCAAGAATTTTGATTCAGAATTTTAATTCAGTCAATTTTTTTGCATGCACGCTTAATGTCAAAGAAATCCTGTTACTTAAGAAGAATATTTTCTGTTAAATGGATTTCAACTACTTAGGAAAGACATTTTTGTACTTTTATTGAAATTTGTTTATTTATTTCTTTATACAAAATGGATAAAAAATAGCAAAGAAATAGACAAAGTTTTAAATAAACTATCAATGCACTGAAAACCAATTAAACTTTTACTAAGATAAAAAAAAGTTTCCGCAACAAGACACAAAATAATTGAAAATGAGAAAATAATTGAAAAAAAATGTAATTAAAATATGTTACTATTTGAAAAAAAAAAATCGAAATTCGATTCTGACAAAATTTATACTCTGAAACGTTACCATTACGCCACAATGTACTTAAAAAAAAAATTTACATTGGATTTCCATGAAAATGTTTTTAAAAATATTTAAGGAAGTAATTTGAAATTTAAATCCGTTTTCATTTAATTTTAATTTCAAATTTATCAAGAAAGTCACGTTTCTAAAAGTTTGTTTCCCAATTTCGGTGAAGAAAACAACAAAACTAAATCATACTTCATAAAATTGGCAAGAGTTCATTCCATAAATTTAAAACCGTAATCACATTAATTGATTTCAAACAAACACTTTATCTTTAAAAACCACAGAAACATCACAATGATTTTCGATAAATGCATTACAAGTCCATTTAAAAAGCAATTGATGTCACATAATTTATCACCAAAAATAATAATTCTCTGGATTTTTTAATGTACTTTGTGATACATTTACATTCACATACAATGAGATACATTTTTAACACCAAAAACTTTTATTACATTATTCCACAAGTATTTTCTAGATGAACGATTCTCTTATTGATGGTGATACTTCAAAACTAATAAAACAAAAAGTTCATGAGATTAAAAATTTTATAGCTCTCTTAAATGCACACACACACACAAACTCATGCACACAAAGCCGCACTTAAATGACACCAAATGTTTAATAGTTTTATAAATTGTTGAATTTACTTATATGCTTACATTATCATCGTGATAAATTGAATGGAAATTTTATTGTGACAGATAAATATCTTAATATCAATTGTAATTATGTTCCAATTTAACAGATGATCTGATTGAATTATAATTGAAACAAGTCATAATTTTTCTGCTACACTCCAATAAAATTGAATCATACTCGAATTAAAGCCTTATTTGAAACTCATTTCAACTTAACACTGAAAATCAGTTACTAAGCTACTTCCTTTCATAACATGATGCACTTTTCCATGCTAAACACGTATCTGGTGTTGTCCTGTGCATCTCATAATCTTCATGTCAACACAGTTTTCCTTTGCATCAACATATTTCTACTCGTTTTGAGCATGAAATAAGGTAAAATTTTACAAAATTTAATAATCTTCACATGTCACCAACATAAAATAAACGTATTTTATTCACATATATGCTGTGTTCTTCCTTTATGATAGATGATGTGAAAAGTTTCATCTATTTTTCGTGATCAACTATCATAATCTTTCACAAAAATGCATTACATTTTACTCAATGATGCTGATCCAACACAAATTACATTACGTCATATTGTCAACAACAAATCAAAATGTATGAAAATATATCACTTTGTATGGAGCACAAAAAAACATGACACGTTACTTTTGCTTAGCAAATGCATTCATGAAACGTGATTTTGAACCAAAAAATATAACAAAAAAATATACGGATATCCTCATTATCGACCCTGACCAGAAAATTTATACTGAAATTAGGGGGCTCCGTTATCTGAAACTGTTACAATCATGATAGAGACTATATTTGTATGATGAATAAATGATTAAATTTAATTTAAACATCAAAATAGGGGAATTCTCGAATAATTCTAGTTAATTTTTATGAACCGGCATACATTTTTGGCTCCCCTTGTCATTTTTTTTTATTCTTAATAATTTTGTTTACATTTTGTTTTAATTGAAACTGATTTTTTTTTTAATCAAACATTTAATAATAATTTTCATGATAACCCAACAGTGCGACGAAGGGTTAAATTTTTGGAAAGACGAAACTCACCACTTTTAACATCCAGTCTTTTAATTGTCAAAATATTTTACTTAAAACTGTAATTGTGATTTATTATTAATTTAATAAAAAATATTAAAAAAAAATTAAAAAAAAAAATCAAGTAAACAAGTGAAAGTACATAAAATTATCCAAACTATAACCAAATTACATTTAATTTGCAAATATTTAAGCACATTTTTCATAATAATTGAATTTATCCCACAATAACAATAACAAAGCAGCAGGTAAACAAATTCAAATGTAATTTTAATTCATTAAATCTTTTTTTTTTGTTGTAAAAGTACACAAAGAATTAAAACAAACAAATTTAATGCGTATGAACTTACAATTTATAATAATTTTTATACAATAATGAAAAAGGAGGAAGTGTGATCTGCAAAAGATACGCATTTTAAATATTTCATAAGTAAATTTTTGGACGATTGCTTTCAATATTGAAATAATAATGATAAACAAAGAAAAAAAAATAATAATAACAAAGGAACAAAATAATTAAAGACGTATTATGAAGAAATTCACATAATTTTTCTTCTCATAATGATGATGATTATGTTTTACTTTAAAGAAAAAGAAAAAAAAAGATCAACTTTGTATGCATATAAAAATTAAAATGAAAAGAAAAAAAGGTTTAAGTTTATCTTCCTATGTGATTAAAATAATTTTAATATGCGAATTTTAATCGTTCTATTGTTTCCAAAGAAGATGCAGCCATGATCTGTTTTAAGGTGATAATTTTTTTCAATTATACGATATTTAAAGATAAATTTTTAGTTAAAAATTACAATTTTGCCTTTAATTTAATAAAATTTAGTTAAATTCAAATAATTTATTCCTAACTAAACATGAAATACACAAAACTGTTAATGATCATGTAAATCTGTCATAATATAAACAATAATGGTGTGAAATAAATTTATAGGTCATTAAAAAATATGAATGAAAATGAAGATGAGATGAGACTTTTTTTTTGATAATTCACAGTAAATTATCTCAATTATTTGTGATCTCTCGCCAGTCAAGACGGAAAGTGAAAGTATCATGACAAGGCATCTTTTTAGGTTGACTTATCTTTGATCAAATACCTACCTTGAATTCATAAAAATTGGGACTTTATTGTATCTAAATTGTACAAAGCTTCTTTGTTTACATGAATTGTGTGAGTATTTTACGAAACTTTTTCTCTTATCATAAGAGTTTTGTTTTGATTTGAATCGTTCTACTTAAAAGATACATTCTCGTGATCTTCGTATTTGTTCGTATCAAACATATAATTATTTTCTGAATAAAATTATTACATAACCTTGAAAACGACTTATACCGGCTAATTGATTCTCATTTTATAATATTTAGTTCACTAACAAACAGCGGGACTGTAAAACGCATTTCTAATATTCATTGAAATTTATTCAAAACACCAACAATGACAAGCGATATTATTGTTGAAATTAATTCCGGTTGTGTAAGAGGATTAGTTAAAAACAGTTTGTTAGGAGATCAATATTATTCGTTTCAAAGAATTCCGTATGCAAAACCTCCGATTGGTGATTTAAGATTTAAAGCTCCTGTCCCGATTGAGTCATTGAATGAAACTTTAGATGCAACTCAAGAAGGGCCAGTTCCGTATTATGTTGAAACCCATTTTGAGGGTCTTGCGACAAGTGAGGATTGTCTGCATTTAAATATTTACAGCAAAAATGTACGCCTTTAAATTCAACTAACTTTTATAATTTTTTGTAATTAAGATATTTTTAAAGATTATTGAGAAATTACCTATCATCGTCTTTATTTATGGTGGTGCTTTCCATTCTGGTTCTAGCACAACAAAACTTTATGGTCCAGATTATCTTATGCAAAAAGATGTTGTTCTCGTTACATTCAATTACCGTCTTGGTCCATTAGGATTTATGCATTTTGATGATCCTTCGTTAAATATTCCTGGTAATGCTGGATTAAAAGATCAGCTTTTAGTATTGAAATGGATACAAGAGAATATCGAAAAATTTGGAGGTGATAAAAACAATGTTACCTTAATAGGAAATAGTGCTGGTGCTGGTTCTGTCAGTTTACATTTAATATCTGAAGCATCAAAAAATTTATTTCATCGTGCGATTTTAATGTCTGGAAATGCATTTTGTTCATGGAGTATTGTTCCTCCTAATAATTTTGGTCTTGATTTAGCAAAAGCTTTAGATTGGAATGGAGAAGGAGGAGAAAGAGAAGCTTTGATCCATTTGAGAACAGTTCATCCAGAAAAACTTACTAAAATTGGTGCAAAGATTCTTACACAAGAACACTATTATCAAGGATTTATTTTCCCATTTGCTCCATCAATTGAAACATATCACAGTGAGTCATGTTTCATTAATGATCATCCAAAAAAGTTGGCAAAAAATGCTTGGAGTAAAAATATTGATATCATATTTGGTTACACTTCCAACGAAGGAATAATGGATGCTAGGAGTACAACATTCGAAATGTTTAAAACTTTAAATGATTACCAATTATTTATTCCGCTTGATGCTCGAACAGGAAAATCTGAAACTAAATTAATGCAAGAAGTGAAGAAAATCAAAAATGTATACAATAACTTTAGTGATGTATCTCAAAATAATCTTCAATCGTTTTTTGAGGTTAGTTTGATCATTAACCTTAAAGCTTTAAATTTCAATTTAATTGTATGTAAATAGTTTGTTTCAGATACGAGATTTATTCATGGAATTCATCGAAATATCTTATCACGTGTTAATTATCAAGAAGATGCGCTTGGAAAAACGTACATTTATCGTTTTTGTTATGATTTTCCAACAAGAAACCATCATAAAATTGCATTTGGTGGAGCTGGACTACCAGGTGCTACTCATGCCGATGACTTGTCATACATATTTACAAATGGTTGGGGTTCCATTCCAGAAAAAGGAACTGACGAATGGAATGCTGTTCAAAAAATGGTTGACTTATTTACTGGATTTGCTATAAATGGATCAAAGAAATTAAAAGAGCTTAATTGGGAAGAAGTACAAAAGGATCAACTTCCTTATCAATATAAGTGCTTGGAAATAAATGATGAATGGAAAATGAAAATTATACCTGAAATTGAAAGAATCAAGGTTTGGGATGCAATTTATCCTGAACAAGAATTATATTAATTTAATGTTATACCTCTCAGTTATAGCACACTAGTTCTTATTTATATAAAGATTTCATATCAATTCATAGTAATTACTCTTCACTGAAGTATAAAAAAAAGATAAGATAACACAGTTTCACAAAAATTTGCGAAGTCTAGACTAGTTTGCTTGTTACGATTGAATCATTCACTCATAAAAACAAAAAATTAATAAAAAAATGAATATACAAGAAATTATTCATACAAAATCTGGTCCTATTCAAGGTGTTTTGAAAAAGACCGAATTAGGTGATAATTATTATTCCTTTGAACGAATTCCTTATGCTAAAGCTCCAATTGGTGAATTGAGATTTAAAGCGCCTGTACCAATAGATCCATGGAATGAAACTTTAGATGCAACTAAAGAAGGACCGATTCCTTATTGTGCCAAAAATCATTTTGATCTTCCGGAAAGTGAAGATTGTCTAAATTTAAATGTTTACAGTAAAAATGTAAGTTTGAGTTGAAATTTTTTTATCATTTATATAATAAGTAAAGACGGATTATAAAAATATTTCATAGATAAGACCAATTAACGATAAAAAATTACCGGTAATAATTTACATTTACGGAGGAGGGTTTTATGCTGGTTCAAGTTCAACCAAACTTTATGGACCTGATTATTTGATGCAAAAGGACGTTATTCTGGTCACATTCAATTATCGTCTTGGGCCTTCGTTAAATATTCCTGGTAATGCTGGATTGAAAGACCAATTACTTGTATTGAAGTGGGTTCAAAATAACATTGAATTTTTTGGAGGTGACAAAAATAATGTCACACTTATTGGTCATAGTGCTGGTGCTGCTTCAGTAGGTTATCATTTGGTATCTGAAAGTTCAAAAAACCTCTTCCATCGTGCTGTATTGATGTCAGGAAATGCATTTTGTTCATGCGTTCTTATACCACCAAATAAAATGAACCTTGAATTAGCGAAAATTACTGGATGGGATGGAGTTGCAGGAGATAAAGCGGCGTTAAATCATCTGATGACTATTGATGGAGATTTGCTAATGAAAACAAGTTTGGCACTTATGACGCAAGAAAAAATAGAACAAGGTTTTATTTTTCCCTTTGGACCAATGATTGAAACCTTTAAAAGTGAATCATGTTTTTTGAGTGAAAATCCTGTTATTTTAGCACGAAATGCCTGGAGTAAGGATATCGATATCATTATCGGATACACTTCAAATGAAACATTAATGGAAATTCTGAGCAAAACTTATGAATTGTACAAAAATATAAAAAGTTATCAACTTATTATTCCACGAGATGGCATCGTTGGTAAGACAGAAGAAAGTTTAATCGAAAGTGCTAAACGAATCCGAGAACTATATAAAGATTTTCTTGATCCACAGGACTTTGCAGATGTGAGTAATAATTTTTGTTTTCAAAATCCTTTTTTAACTTAAATTTATTATATTAATAGTTCAGAAATGATTATCTGTTGTTACATGCATTGCATCGAAATGTACATTCACGTTTGAATTACAAGACAACTGGCAAAACTTTTATATATCGTTTTTGTTACGATATTCCTACAAGGAATTATCGTAAAATTGGAAGTGGATTATCTAAATTTGCAGGTTGTGTTCATGGAGATGACTTGTCATACATTTTTACTAATGCATTTACCTCAATACCAGAAAAGGAATCAAAAGATTGGATTGCTGTACAGAAAACGGTTGATTTAATTACTGGCTTTGCCTTAATGGGATCTAAAAAATTAGATGGACTTAAATGGAATGAAATTGAAAAGGAACAATTACCATATGAATATAAATGTATTGAGATTGATGATGAGTGGATAATGAAAACATTGCCCGAAATGAAAAGATTTAAAATTTATGATTCAATTTACGAAGAGTTATATTAAAAACCGTTAAATCTTCAAAGTCGGAAACTGTCAAATGATTTTAAGACTTTGAATTAAATTACAATTAAAATTAAAATACAGAAAAAAACCTCCAAGAACTTTTTAGATTGGCATATGAATACAGTTCACAGATTAAATGATGACACAAATTCACATCCATCGCGAGTGTCCTTGTAACTTCCTGAATATTCAATCAACATCTGTATGATTAACTTTTAATTTAATTTTATTGTGAGCAGATTAATCTGAGTAAAAAATTATGTGAATGAAAAGTTTTGCGTCTCATTTTGTTTTAATTGACTCCATACAGTTTATTAATTGAATACGTAGTTGCGCGCTTATTAGATATATGATACAATTAAACACTGAATGATTTCATTCATAAAATTGTATTCATTTTATTCACTAATTCTAGAATTGATCATTCACAAGTAATTTTACCACAAATATGACTAATAATTGCCGTAAACATGTTTTTTTCCACAACACATGAATAAATTATGATAGCAGATTCACTTTCCTGTTATTACCTTTTCTTATTTCTTGATTTGTCGTTTATAAGTTTGCCAAATTGTGATGATGATAATTTTTTTTCTGCGTTTTAAAAGTGTCATTTTAAATGTGTTGGTCTCCTTCCCCATGATACAAATTTTTCCCCCAGTCAATATTTACAGAATGACACACATTTATATTAGTTTAAAAAAAAATAAACTTGCTGAATGCTTATAATGTTTTTTTTTCCTACACATAAAATATCATTATTATTATGAATGAATGAATGAATGGACAAACACTGACGATCGTATGTTAACAATAATAATCAACACTGAAGTAATAATGCTCACTTTTATACTCACCGTGTACAAACTATATATGAAATATAATATTTCATTGTAAATGTATGTGTTATTGTTGTGTATTTTTGTACTTTATTTTATATTCTTTTTCATTCATTTCATTTTTATGGATTAGTTGCAGTGAAACGTTAGACAGAGTATGATCACTCTTTGTTTTTGTTTGTGATCATCGTTCTCCGGTCGGGGTTTTTATAAATTTTTTAAGAAATTTTATTAATAAAAAAAAATCCTCAATTGAAATGAAATGATAATAAAAAAAGGATGGATTGTGAGAAATAAAAAATTATAAAAAAAATTAAATCATTTAAACAGACTCACATTTAAAAGAAGATCAGTTGACAAGGAATTTAATGTTAGTATTAAAGAATATGTTGCCAAAGAAAGAAGTTCTTTAAAATTTTTAGAAGCATTTTAAAGTATGTTAAATTAAAAATTATAACTGAAATTATCTCAGTTCATCTGTAATTATCATTAAACAGTGGTTTATTTTGTTTATTTTTTTCTTCTCTACAATTAAAAAGCAAGACATGACAAGAGTTGTCAGAAATTCATATGAAACATAACAAAAGATTTATTTATTTATTCGCTGTAGTCATTTGTCTTGTATACAGATGCTGATGTTTGGAAAAAATTAAACATAATGAAATGAATTATGAAGGAACCTTTTTTTATAAGCGTTTCATAAGGAACAAAGATTGACGATCTGTGTCTTATCATTTCAATGAAAAAAAATTGTAATTCTGATGAATTTCAGCTGGAAATTTAAAAACTGCTTGATTAAAAAAAATCATTAATTTTAAATGAACAAGAGAAATTCAAAAAAAAACAATTCTGGATCCTTCGTAGGAAATGCAGTGTGATTTATGATGTTAATTCGATGTTTTTGGGTTTCTTTTTCATTGAAACATTTCAGAAATTTCAGAAGCAAGTCAGAATTTTAAAAAAGAAATTTGATATTAAAATAAGGTTACAATTTCATAACAAATCTAGTGCACAAATTTCCTGAAAATTTTCATTAGATTCACTGAATTTTAACGTTTTGACATTGAAAAAGATCTTTAACTCCCAAAATAAACGTTGCACTAAATCGTGTTAATTTTTTTTTATTTTTAAGCACAAAACGATTATTAATCTCAACAAGGATCCATAAAAATCCATGCAAATCACATTGAAAAAAAACAAACAAAGTATCACATTATTCACATAATTTTCAGAGGAACATGAAATCATTTAAATCACAATCATATTTTTTTTCTGATACTTCTGATAAATTGCTTCTACTTCAGAGAAAAAAAAATATTACATAAAACAAAAGATTTCATTTTAATACGAATATGCCTGCACTTAAAATTAGACGATTTTATGTAAATATCAAAGTAATTTAAAAAATATACAATACGAATTAAAATAAAACAACAAATCAAACATATCAAGTAAGAAACTTGTCGTCTTGTCTAGAATTTCAAAGTTAAAAAGAATCAAAAAAAGAGTGAAAAAAAATAAACAAAAGAATCACGACAAAAGACATACCATGAAATGCATCATATCTAGTCTTGAATAATTTAATTTTAATAGTTTACAGTGCCTTGTTGAATTTCAAACAGAAAACAGTTTAAAAACGATACAATTTAAATTAAAAAAATTTCAATTAAAATTAAAAGAACAATTAAACGATGGTTGATCACAAAGTAAAACTTGTCGTTTTAAGTGTTTGCTATTTCATCGTCATACAAATTGTTAAAAAGATTTACAATGAATACACTCAATACAGAACTGATGAATTTGCATAAAAAATTAGAGTGTCATTAAGTTTAAAAAAAAAAAATAAAAAATAATTTCATTATAAAACGATTAAAAATACAAGAAATTGATTTAAAACAAAATTATTACTCATAATTTTTCTAAGAAAACGATAAACATTCATAATCTGATATCATCATTAGTGTGATGACAACCTGTTGTGTGAGTTTATATGATAATAAGTAAAGAAAAAAAAAGATAAAATTAAATTATTCATTCACAATTAAATTTAAAATAACACTTTCCATTCATAATAAAGTCGTGTTTGAATCAACACATTGCATTGTCTTGCAAAGAAAAGGAAAAAAAAATTTAAATAATTATAATAATGTTTATCTTATGTATAACAGTACAAACAAAATATAATTAAAAGGCTATTACTTGTCTCAACAATCATTACTGCATTGCAAATGTAAATGTAAATTAAGTTTTTATTATTATTTGAAAAAAGAGAATGCAATTTTAAAATTAAGTGACATTTATTCAAAACAACACTTGTTATAACGATTACTAATGACATTCTTAGGAAAAAAAATTAAAATTATAATACAAAAGTGAGAGAAAAATAAACAAGAAATTAACGAAATTACACTACCGGATTGTAACATTCTAAACAAAAAAGGGAATAAGTGTCGGATTACTCATCGTTTATTGTTTGTTAAAATTATTGGAGTACCCAAGTTTGTGACTGACCTTTACATAACAGTAGAAAATAAAATATAAAATAAAAGTGAAACAAAAGACAAACAATTGTTAATACTGTTGTTTTCTCAATATATATTATTATTAAAATTATACAATATTTTGCAAGTATAAGAGCAAACAACATTAGCGCATTACAAATATTTGTAATATTAAAAGTGAGTACGAATATTAATATAAATTTTTTAAATGTTAATAATATTACAAATTGAATAAATTTTGCATTTTATTTTACTTTAATATTATTCAAAAAAAACGATAGAAATGAGTAATACCTTTATTTTTTAGTAATATTTTTTTTTATTTAATTTAAACGAGTGTATCAATATTGAATTTAATATAAAAATATATGAAATACATGATCAGAGTTAAAAAAATTCTTCACACTCATATAAATTTTGCAAAATCTTATAATTGACGTTAAGGAGTCACACCAATACATGTTAAATTCAATAAAATGTGATATAAAATAAAATAAAATAAAAAAGGGGACTTGAAGAAAGAATTCGAAGAAATCTTATAACGTAACAGTTTTGTTTGATCATGTTTGTTGATTTTGACTAAATTTTTTTCAAGAAACATCTGAATAAGTGAATTATATAAAATTTGGTGCGAAATGAATTTGATTGGAAATTTAAAAAAAATAAGATTTCTCAATGGATCAGTAAAGTAGGTCTGACTTTTATAAGAAAATATTTTGGACTTGAGGCCTTTGGTTCTAACAGTGTCCTGCCAATATTCAAGCATTGACATTGATATTTCCATAAACATTTTATGAAAATTGAGAATTATGAATTTTAACACAGTTTTCTACCATTTTCGATCTTTAGAACCTAAATTCAATACTAATTAGCAGGGTGACCAACTCTCATTTTTGTATGGAGCTAAATTTTCCTCAAAAAAGAGCTAAATGGGAGCTATAATATGTTCAAATAAAAATTTATTTGTTTTTTCATTTTAATTCAAGTTTATTTTTTCAAAATTTCGTCGTTGAAGTAGTTTCGATCAAGAAAATTTTATGTAATTAAAAGTCACAATTTCATTGAACAAAAAATTTAAGACGAAGAGCTAAAAGAGCCAAAATTATGTAATGGAAGAGCTTAAAAAGCTCTAAGGGCCTTTTGAACCATGTTGGGAGCCAAAAAAATTAAAAAAAGAGCTAGATCTAGCTCCGAACGAGCTAAAATGGTCATTATTAATGAGTAATAACTTACCACTATAAGCTCATTTCATTGCTCTGATCGAACTATGGATGGTAACCTTAGTGTAACGGTCATAGAATAGTAACGGCACACAAATTGTCCATGAAATTGGTTTTTCTTAAGAAATTGACTGTAAATTCTTACACTGAGGCAATTTAAAGGCTTCATGAGTTGATGTGTGAGTCTTAGAGTCACAAAATTTCTTTTTAAAAACTTTCACTCAATGCTGTTAGTGTTGACTTTTAAAAAAATGATGGACACAAGCACAGCTGAATTTATATATCTAATAAGTCAGATCAAACTTTGTCTATGGGCCCTGAAAAAAAAAATTTACAAAAATTGGAATTAAACTGTTCAAAATTTTAGTAAATTAGGTCAAAAACTTAAAAAAATACGTCAAAAATCATCTAAATAGTCAAATTTCAAAAAAATACAAATTTCTTCTCTCATATGGATCGAAAACAAAATATAAGCATCGACTCACATACAATTTTAACATAACTGTCCTTTTGCTATAATGAGAACAATGATCACCCTTCAAATTTTATTATTTTTTTTCCTTTTATGAAATTCACAGACTAACAAAATTTTTTCAGAATCAACCTTTTCAAATAAAGTCATTGATTTTATTTTTTGTTTCATTTCATTTATTATATTTTATTGAATAGCATAAAACCTTCCAATTTCCAGTAATTGGTCCATGTCTGAGTGGATTCAAGTCCGAATTACACCTTTGTCTATGGGTCTGTCTAAAACTGTCTTTTTTGACGCATAAATTACAGTTAAATAAATAATAAAATAAAAAACTGTAAAAAATCTATTGATGACAAAAATATTATAAATAAATGGCTAACCCAAATATTTACAATAAATAACTTACAATAATAATATTTTTTTTTCTCATAAGAGAGTAATAATTGTTGTACTTTTTATTATAAAGATATTAAAAAAAAATGCGTGGGTCAGAAATTGTTATAACAAGACTTGAACGAGATCTTGTGAAAAGAGACAATTTTGTCTAAAAAAAATTATTTTTTTATTTCAAATCAAATAAATTATAATATGTGGAACACCAACGCATGGCATTATGGAGCGATTATTATATCAATATGTTATATTTTTTTGTGTAAAGCATGTTTGACATTAAAAAATTGTATAAGGCAAAGTTTTTGCTAGAAACAAGTTAGATTTAAGTTCGAAAAATTGAATTTCAATTGAAATTTCTTCATTTAATGTATGAAATCGAAATCAAATTGATAATAAATTTACAGAATACTAAAAAATGACATCAAATTTTGCCATAAATTCGTTATCAAGATAAGAGGCTTTTTTTGTATACACACAAAAATAAATAAAAATATAAAAATGTGTACAAATAAATTAATGTACAATATAAAAAATTATAGATAGGAACAAACTAGGGCTAAAAAATTTATTCAATATTGACTTAGACTCAATATTGACTGTGATTTAAATATTTTTTTTGCAAAATGCTGTTTTTTGCACAAACTCATCAACGTTGAATACCTTTCAATTTTCTTTACAACTCAATTAACACAATAAAATATAATACAGCAAATTTTCTGAGCAATTATCTGATGGGATGTAACCAAGCAAATAATCGAATATCACGGAACATAGAAATTAATTAGCGGAATTCATACATTAAAGTAAATTAAGTGTCATTTACGGTTTATAATTACATGCATTTTGCTGTAATAAGGCGAGTACTTGCTTTTGTTACTTTAATCATGAAACTAGTTCACAATATGACATGGATTATCAAGATTGCACTTTAATTTCACGAATTTGAGGTCTTAAAGTGATAAAAATTTAATTTTATGATGAGATCACATAAAAAGTGATTCATTTTCAACTGAACTTCATTTGAATTTACCATGAAAGGTGATTTTTAATACTCAATGAGATGCTGAACTCAATTCACACTCTTCAAAGAAACAGAGTGAGTCACTGCATCATTAAATTCTTATCTTTCCTCACATTGCAGTGATATAATGATTATTTTATTACAAGTAATTATATCTCATAATAACAAAAAAGATAAGTAAAAACACCTGTAGGCAAACATTTGTCACATTAATTGACACTTATTGCTCTGAATTTAATGAAAATTATAATAAAAATTCTTTTAAGTATTACAATGAATAAAATCACGCTAAAACCGGAAATGAAATTGTTCATTTCAAATAAATTTATTTCAATTCAATGCCAAAATTGCAATTTTTTGAATTTTTTTTGAATTTCATTTTCTGTATACATGAAATTTGATACCATTACTTGAAGTATTCAATTCTATTCATGTGCTGTAACAATAAAAAATATTAAATTTATTATAAAATAATTTCACTGATGATATGATATAAAAATAAAATGAAATAATATTTTGAAATATAAATCCATTGAGTTGCATTGATTTAACAGGGCGATGCACTTTACATTTTAACATTGAACGTTTGATTTAGTTTATCATGTCTATGTTAAAATGCATTTTATGGACATATGTTAGTTTGAAATCATATCTGTTTTATGCAAACAAACAAAAAATAAAAAAAAATGTGTGAGTTTGAAAGGGAAATTAAAAGAAAGAAACACTCAAGAGAAAAATAAAAAGTAACGCAATTAATTTCAAATAATATTTCATACAAACAATTTTTGTTTTGTTTTCTCAGCTCATTATATCATCTTCGTTTCATGCCACATAATGATATTTTTTGAGAGTTGAAGGTTGCAATGTTACGCTATAAAAGTATTATAATTGAATTGTAATTTAAATAAGAAGATAAGCAATGTGAGTGAAGAAAAAAATAACATTTACTTCCTAATGTAATTCATCATTATGATTTTTTTGTCTTGTTTGTTTGAAATGTTTCATGTTAGTGATTAAACGATTTTTAATACTTTTATAAGAGTGGTTGATGCTACTTAAACGATATTTTTATGTTGACTGATGAATGTGTTTTGTTTATTTTTTTTAGTTGAAAACATTTTTTTTTGTTTAAAAATTTTGTGTGGATTAAATTTTTAACGGATAAAAAAAGGACAAGATGAGGAAAAGCATCAATCATTGAATGTGTTTATGTTCCAAAAATTTATCTAATACGATAAAAGTGGATGGATGTCAATGTCATTATCTAAACATTGAATACAATCGTGAAGAAGAAGAAGATTAAATGTTTGGTGAACACATTTTATTATTTTAATTTTTAATAATAATATTTTTCTTAAAAGATGTTTTTTTTATTTATTATGAGAATTCCATGTGGTTTATGTTATATTGAATGAAAAAGGGTTGAAGTAGCAGACAGAACGGCGTTTTGCCATGAGAACTATTTGAGATTTGGGAACAATAGTCTGAAGTGTAATCGGATTAGTCTGTTTATGTAGTGCTCGCATGAACTTGAATATTCATTAATTGGCCTTTCCTTAGTTTTTTTTTATGTTTCGGATCCCAAATCCGGCTTAAGGTTCTCTCGCGATAGACCAAGACATGAGATCGACTCACCTTCTAACTTCAGAGCTTTTCCGGTAAATCCAAGGCAAATATACATTAAATGGAAAGAAGTTGACATTTTGAAATTAAATAAGGAACATCTATCCAAATTTTGATACCAATCGAAGATGATCGGCACAGCTTTTGAGCGAAAGTGAAAAGTTTTACTCACAAGAGAAGGTAAAGCGATACACTGAATCAGGCTTCAATACGTCGAACAAATATTTTCAAACCATTCCTTAAACGGATTAATTGAATATGCTCAAATTCTACGATCTTATGAAATAATCAAGGACATCACAGATCTCTTAATCGACAAGACAATGTTTTCTTATCACATTTTAAAGAAAATAAAAATTCTTTGAATAGACAGAAAAATTTCCCTAGTGAACAAGCCATCATTTCCTTCTTTTCTTTCATAATAGTCATTTTTTTCCATTCAATTTTTAATTTAATAATAATAATAATAAAAATGAAATCATCAACAGTTACCTGAAACCATTTTGTAGTAAGGCGTGAACATGAAATATGTTCTTTTAAAGTCACGCAATCCAGAGTTTAGGAGAAAATTGAAAAAAAAAAAAATTTTATAAATAGAGTCATATTAAAATAAATGCAACGTTCACTTTTCCTCGTTTATTTCCTAATGGCAACACCTTAGATATTTTTTTTATTTTTTTTTATTATTATTTAAATATCGAAAGGTGATACTTTGATTCGTTGCATGTAATAAATTAATGTTGAAATTCATGTTTAAGTTGTTTGTATTCAATTATGATTAAGTTATCATGCAAAACAAATATCGATAAAAAATAAAAAGGAGTTAAAGATACAATGTGATTCATTTTAACATGGTTTAATTTAAGCTGAATTGATATTTAAAATAAAAAAAAATGATTTTATGAATACGAATTAATTTTCAATTTGATATGAGATCTGAATTTTGGTGAGATAGAATTTTATGATGAATGTAATCAAAATAATCCTCTTCATGTTTGAAAAGAACACACCCATCTAAATTTTTCGTTCTTTTTTTATAAAATTTGTATTTATTTATCTGTTTAAGTCGAGAAATTGAATCAATTTATTTTCGGAAACAACCACCCACTGTAAGAGACAAACCAATTTAATAACATTCATTGATGATTAAGATGATTTACTATAATGATACACACTTAAGATAAGTGACTTCATCAATGCAATAAAAAAAGACAAAAAAGGTCAATAACAAGTATTGAAAATCAATTTATGGCAATTTATTTTGGAGTCATTACATCAAAGATCATCAATTTATATTTTAATGGTCATTTTTTCAATACAAATTTTTTTGAAGCATTCTAAAAATAATTTTAGTGTTTACAAAGAATTTATACTTTTTTTTTACTAGATTAGATATGAATTTTATATTAATAAAGATATTTGATACAATTATCCACTCCCAAACCATTTAATTATGAGCTTATGTGCTTTTAATTCAGGCAATGAATGGATTTTATTGCGTATTAAAAAAAATGAAGTGAAAATTCAATGTTGGGCTCCAAAATATAGATAAATTTAAACAGAATTTTTTTCTTTCGGCTTTCACGTGATCTCAATTACTCTGATTTTGATTCAAAAGGCTCAAGTTCCGGATTTCATATTCAATTTTATTATCAAAATCGACTTGAAATAGGTAAAACGAGTCCCTCGGTCGTTTTTTTTCAACTAAATTTAAAAAAAATGATGTCATTTCCATTCAAACTGAGTCAATAGTAACCTCGCTGATAATTTCCAATTCAATGCTATCAATTTTATATGTGATTACATGATGTTATCAGTGATAATTGATGTCGATGAACTGAATTCTCATCCATTTAAAACTTGTTGTTACTGCAACATTACACAGTAATTTTATTAACGTGAACAAAAAATGCAATCATCTAAAACTGCCAGTTTAATTCTCTCAATAAACATCAAATATCGACCGATCACATGCAATAAACCTTACTGAAATGAGATTGCAAGCGCCATAAATATCATAAAAATGCATTTCATCTTGTCGTAAATTACGGTGATTTAATAGACATGTATTTTATGTGATGAAATTCTAAAAATGAAAGTGATTTTACAACGTCAATCATGGAAAAAATTGTCTATTTTTACTAACGATGACACGTTTTCTTTTCTAAAATTAACCTTTTAACATAACCATCGTAAAAACCACATCATTACCAATCCTCTTCCGAATCAATCATCAAATGACGATAATAATGTCTCATTTACAACCATAACAATATGACGTTGAAATTTGATGACTCTCCTGACACTTTCATGCATCATCATAAAAATAGAATGAAAATTGATTCTTAAAACAGTGGATACAGTGAGAAGACATGCATTTAATGATATGATGTCATGTCATGTTGAAAAAATAAATATTGAGCTGAAAATAAAAAATAAAAACATGAATGATGAGAAAATAATGATTTTAGTTATATTTTTATCTATTACCTTAATTCAGTGCACATTGAAATTGAAACAATGAAATGGAAATTTTTTTACGTAATCCATTGCAATTAAAAATTATTTTATAAACTGTTGTTGTTGTAATTTAATAATAATACACATGTTATAAAGCATAACAAGAGATCAATTGATGTAAAATAAATTTACTTCCTCTTTATCAAGTCGTTGTATTTTATTTCCATAACAGATTTAAATGAACCAGATCAACACATGTCTGTTACAATTACAATTAAATTAAGTTCAGAAATGCATTAGTTGAAACATTCTGCATTTATTTATATTAATATTGCACAATCAATTCCGTTTTGCTTTAGATCTCTCCCTCATTCCATTTTATGGGAAATAATTTAATAAACAGAACCATTTTACCAGCCACACAACTATCAGATTGAATTTTTATTTTTTTATTGAATTAATAAGTGACTCATGTATCTGTTTTTGTTTTAACGCCAACGCACTTGTTTTTGGTATACGGAGCACTCGTGTCTTTGAATTGAATCGAATTGAAAGAACAAATTTATGATACAAGATCAAAAAAATATTTTCCTTATATGAATTTTAAATGGGAATTAAATTTACACATGTTACAGTTAATTAATTGTTCAAATTTCTTCATGTGAAGTTTCATTTCATCTTTTTTTTACTTGAAACATTATTTAATATGGTGCCTGATTGTTAAAAGGAAAGAAATTTAAGATGGGAAATTAATTTTGCCTTTTCCTTCAAAGCATATTATTTTTGTATTTCTGTTGAATGTGAATATGAAAATGATTTTTTTAACCCTTTACATACCAACTGAATTAGATTTTCTAGTCAGACCTTTTAAATGGACCATAAGTTGTTGAAAATTTTCGTGATTTGAGTAAAATTTCATGAAAATTCGGAATAAAAATTTGACGTTAAAAAAATGTTCTATTCAAAGCCCATCCAGAAAGTCCATTTAAGGGTTAACGTAACGTAAAATTTCACATGTAACATAATTTTCCTTTGAAATACAATACAAGTTACTTTGTTTTGTTTAAATTTCTATGAGAACGAAATATGAACCCACAGTTCTGGTTTCTTAGAATATTTTTTTTGTTGTTTCTTTATAAGTATTTAAATGTTTCGTTAAAATTTGTTTTGTTTTGATGACAAAATAGACACAATGTCTGCTAACTCAATTAAATTCAAATTTGTTTTTTTGATGATACATTTAAAGAAACATTATCATTCAAATTTAACAAGTTTCTTAGAATTAATGATGTGATTAGTGTTGTGGTGAGAAATTTAATGCATTTTTGGACAGTTTTTTGTCGTTTTTGAGGCAAGTCATCTTAATTTTTCATTGAACATTTGATTTTTATGAATTTTTGGGCTTTCTTATGCTTTTTATAAGAAACGGATTTAAAATTTTTCCAAAATCAAGAACTCTTCGTTAGATTAGATTAGATAAGATATGTACAAGCTCCACCGTGGACCTAATGGTCCTATTGTGTTCATCTATTTCAGCCGAAGCTTCCATATTAAGCGCCTTTTATCTATGGTATAACCACGTAGGACCTACAATTTAGACTGACGTCCGATCCAGTCGCCCTGAGGTTACACTCAGCGCCCTTAAAAATCCGTCTCAGGATTCTTAGCAATCATACCAGCCACTTAGTCAACTCGGTCAATGAGCTCCCTCTTCGTAAAATATTCAATTTGAATTTCATAAGTCATTACACTTCTAGTAAAATGATTCACACTCACTTCAAATTAATCTAATTATATTCAATTATCATAGGAGAATTGAGATCATTGACGCACAAAATTTCCATGTTTATTCATTTCATTTTCATTGAAATAAGTGCAACGTTCTCCCATTTTTATGTCTTCCTCATATTAAATTTACACTTAAAACCTATGACGACACTGAACAAAATCGTGAATAGAAGAAATAATTTACAGCGTTACATACATTTAAAAAATTATTATTTGTATAACCTTTAACAATTTGTATCAATTAACACTAATTAAATAAAGGTCAGTAATTTAACAGACTATTTGTATACTAAAATAAACTCAATTAATCAGAATAAATTTCATGTTGATGATTATGATGATGATGAGAGAGAATCGTCATTTATTTTCATATCAATGAAATTTTTAATATTATATTTTATTAATTGTGGTGTGTGGTGTCACATAATTCCATATGAATATTATCTTATGCCTTTCAATTTAAATCGAAAATGGCCTCATTCATACTTAATATTCATTTTACTTAATCTTAATCTGAATCTACAGAACTCAGCTTCCTGACCCATAAAATGCAAAATTTCAAATGCACACCACACAATACAATTTTATCATAAATTCATATATTATTTCAAGTAAACTAAACAATTACTCAAGATGCACAAAGAAAGTGAATGAAAATAAGGCCAATGTTATCCATTGGCATGTAAAAATGCAAAATATCAAGTTTTTTATGATTACATAAACACAAATATGATATAATAAATATTGTATTGCAATACAAAAACGATAAAACCGCATAAATCCTCGTTTTTTTCATCATGTTAGATTGGAATATAGATGAGTTTTGTATTGTAAGATATGCATAAGGAGAGAAAAAAATACTGTCGACATTTATCACATGAAATAAATAGCAAATGATGCAAATGTTTATGCATTTTTTTTTAATGTAAAAGCTTTTTGTTTTTGTTTTTATTAAGATTAGGGAGGATTACAAAGTGCGGAAAATCCAAAAATTTTAAAATACCTCGAATTTTCTAAAACCGTAAAAATCTCCACAATCACGAAAATTTCTAAAACCATGGAATTTTCCTTGTTCGTCTTCGCATTCCATCATTTCATTCATGCGTTTTTCTACCCTTTCTTTGAAAATTCATTCTCGTAATTCGATACAACCATATTTCTATCCATTTCTACAAAATAATGTGAGTGCATCGAACGTTCATCAAAAATAATCATATGAATATTTTATGATGTGAATTTTCTACTTAAATATTTTCAAGTTCTTTTTTTTAATTTTTTTTTTCAGACAAAACACAAAAATGGATTCAAATGAAATATTGGAACAGTTTGGAGATTCATCGACAATGGATACACCGACACAATACATAACACGTGCACTTGTACAATCAACTGACATAACAGACTTTGATGATCCCGGTGAATTTAGCAAGTGAGTATTAGTCATATTGTGCTTAAAATTGTATTTTAAATTAATAAATTTTTAATTTTCATAGATTTTCCCGGTCGTTGTTAACATTTGCTGCTGTAGCAACCATTTTAATCATGTTAGTAGGAATATTTGGAAATTTACTTACAATATTTGCCTTAATTAAGTGTCCCAAAGTGAGAAATGTAGCCGCAGCCTTTATTATTAGGTAGGTACTTGATGTAAATAAACAAACATCAATCTTCAGTTAAAAAAAACCACCCCCTCATATCAAAGTTAATACTTGAAATAATAATAAATAAAATAATGTTTTACATAATTATTGTTACAATAAAAACGCATTATATTACTTTTTTTCTAGTTTATGTGTAGCTGATTGCCTATTTTGCCTTGTTGTGTTGCCATTTAACGCACTACGATTCATACGAGGTACCTTTGACCATGGTGATATTTTGTGCATAGCAATTCCATTTTTACAATATGGAAATGTGGGTGTCTCACTTCTATGCATTGCCTCAATTACACTGAATAGGTAAGTTTTTTTTTATTATGGACTTGTGGATTATTATTATTATTAAAATATGTAATATTTATGAACTTTTCATGTACAAAAGTAAATTTATTGGATGTGGTTATAAGAAAGACAGAAAATTTTTATTACTATCTGTAAAATAACTCTTGTTAGCTTAAACCAAATATGATAAATTGCATTCATCTACCTCTTTTTCATTTCATTCACTACCAGAATACGCATTGTGAAGAATATAAAACATTAGAAATTTTATGTAACTTCATTTATTATCTTTTAACAATTTATGATATGTGACTCTTTTGTAAATTGTTCCACATAAATGTGAGATAATCAAAAGGATATAAAATTTTTAAGCAAACTAGTCTGTTCAGTTTCAAGACACATAAAATATCAATGGATGATAAAAATAATAATAATATTTTCCTCATAACTGCAATAAAATACAATTTAAGGATGTTTTATACTGAATTGTCACTAATTTACAACATTTTAAAGGGCAACACTGTTTTATGTCATCAAATTGTGCAATTTATTAGTTCTTTAGTGTGTTTGAAAGTAATTGCATATATTGTCTTTTATGGGTCATGTTTTTTTACAATGTTATAATTGAGAATAAAGGACATGAATTGAGAGTGGGAAAAATTTGAAAAAAGAGAGGGCATAAAAAAAGAGAGAGAGAGGAAAAAAAGACACGCAATGAGAGTGAGAAAAATTTTGAAAAGAGAGGTTAAGAAGGACATGAATTGAGAATGAGAAAAAAAAATATGAAGAGAGAGAGAAAAAATTTCATATGATAGTGAGAGAAAAAACCTGAAGATAGAGAGAGACATAAAATGAAAGTAAGGAAAGGAATATTAAAGCAGAGTGAGAAAAAAATGAAATGAGAGCGAGTAATCAAAATCAAGATACAGAGAGCGAGTCAGAGAGAAAGGGAGAGGAACATTTAAAAGCTAATAAGGGAGAAAAATAAAGGGAGAGAAAATCGTGAATAGTAAGAATCAAAATGAGATTAGAGTAGAGAGTTATAGCATCAAAAAGACAGCAATCATTTATATTAAACATTTTTTATTGCATTTCCCAATAAACTTCTGTAATAAATTTTTTATTACATTATTACAAGTATTCTATAGTAGTTGCTCCTTTTTCTTTGAGATCGCCTAGGGCCTAAACGGTTCATCTGAGACCCATATAATATTCTAGACTTATGTTCGTATTCAGCGTGGGAGTGTTTATGGATCAAAAAATTATAGGGTGTCCATACAAAAAAATAGGGTGACCAGGTGGAAATTTCCCAAATTTTCCGGGAAAATGGAAAATTTTCATGCCAAAATTTTCTTCTTATGAATCTGAACAACTTTGCCTAAGACACCTCATATCTAAAATGTACAGGAAAAAATTTTCTCATACAACACAAATTTTCATTCACATCTCATTCATCTCTTATTACAAGTATTCTATAGTAGTTGCTCCTTTTTCTTTGAGATCGCCTAGGGCCTAAACGGTTCATCTGAGACCCATATAATATTCTAGACTTATGTTCGTATTCAGCGTGGGAGTGTTTATGGATCAAAAAATTATAGGGTGTCCATACAAAAAAATAGGGTGACCAGGTGGAAATTTCCCAAATTTTCCGGAAAAACGGAAAATTTTCATGCCAAAATTTTCTTCTCATAATTCTGAACAACTTTGCCTAAGACACCCCATATCAAAGTCGTACAGGAAAAATTTTTTTCATACAACATAAAATTTTCATTCACATCACATTCATCTCTTAAAGGAATGTGCTTTATGTATTGCTTGATTTTGAGTGTTAGGAATCTTAATCAACACTCAAAAACAATAAATAAAAATCACAGTCCAAAATCTAATGAGCTGAAGTAAGTGAAGTTTATCAACTTCAAAAACACAAGTTTTCAAAAAGTGAACTCAAAAACATAAAACAAGAATCTGAAACTTGTACAATTTTGTTCAAGTCAATAGCAACATTTTCCTTAATTTTTAACAAGACACTCATTATTACGAATTGGTACAAGTTTCAGATTCTAACTTTTTCCCTTGTTTTATGTTTTTGAGTTCACTTTTTGAAAACTTGTGTTTTTGAAGTTGATAAACTTCACTTACTTCAGCTCATTAGATTTTGGACTGTGATTTTTTTTTATATTAATTTAATATTGATTACGATATTAATTTTTTTTTCACTTTTATAGATACATCATGATTGCACATCATTCAGTCTACTCTCGAATATACAAAAAACATTGGATTTCCTGTATGATTATTTTCTGTTGGCTCTTTTCATATGGCTTCCAATTACCCACATTACTCAAAGTCTGGGGCCGATTTGGATTTGACGAGAAATTAGGCACTTGCACTATCGTTCCCGATGAAAATGGACGGAGTAGTAAAACAGCATTATTTTTCATTGCATTTATCACACCATGCATCATCATCATTGTGTGCTATGCCAGGATATTTTGGGTGGTTCATGAGTGAGTGATTGCTTACATTCAATTGAAAATGTTGTGTTAAATTTTCTTTTTATTTTATTAGATCCGAGCAACGTATGCGACAACATTCAAAAAATCAGAATGCAGTTCCAAATAATTTACGAAGTCCATCATCACAGCAACCATCGCCGAGTCTTCCCTCGGTTAGTTCAGGAGCTGGATCAAGTAACGGTAAAGTTGGTGCTTTCCCTAAAGCTACAAGAATCAAGGATCAAAGAGAAGTGAAACAGAAGAGAAATGAATGGAGAATAACAAAAATGGTGCTTGCAATTTTCTTATCGTTCCTAGTGTGTTATCTTCCAATCACGATTATTAAGATTTTTGATAAGCACGTTAATTATCCAGGTAAATCAAGTCCATTCAATTAATTTAAATCCTTGTTAAATGTTAATTTAATTTCAGGATTACATATCATTGGATACATTCTCATATATTTATCTGCTTGTATCAATCCAATTATTTACGTGATCATGAACAAGCAATATCGACAAGCGTACAAGACTGTTTTACTCTGTAAACCTTCGCGGTTACTCTCATTCCGTGGAAGTAGTGCCAACGGTAAGTACATTTCCATATTTATGCTTTTAAATGTTGGTGAGGTTTGTTTTTTTTTAATTGTGCCTCATAACATTTTCATTGAAAATAAATCACTGCAATGCACATTTTTATGCACTTATGTGTAAATCACAATTCCCATGGAAAAGTCCCCAATTAACGTAACTTTCACGCAAAATAATTTTGTACAAAATATTTCACATCAAGCACTGTAAATGTTCATTTATTTATGTTAATTTTAATTTTAAGTGTTAAAATTTGCTTATTTTAATTAAAAAAAAAAAAAATTTTGGCGTCTCCATCTATGCTGTTAACTATAATCTTAGATTACTTATAATTTAATTTAGAGAAATGGAAAGAAATCGGGTACAGTTACAACCACAGTCGTACCATGGTATCACAAGTTTCAATTGCCGATCCGATCGGATCAACTCAGTCCCATTTCATGGGACAACAAACCACAGATTTCTCGTTGCCGAGTCGCAGTTTGCCTTTACATCCGATCATACGCCAAGGTATGGTTTTGTCACTTTGAGTGTGATAAATCTATTCGTTCATAAAATTGTTTTTTTAGTTTGGCATGCGATTTTTCATATTTTACTTTTTTTCTGTGTTTCACAATTTTTTTTAGTTTTTATTTTTTTTTCAATGTGTTTTTTTTGATCATCTTTATTTGGTTATACTTCTTCAAAATTAATCCTTCCTTTAACAAAATTGATCTGAAACTCAATCTGTAAATGCACTTTTTATGTTTATTTTTTGCACTCATCTCCTTTGAGTAGTAAATTTTTTCTTTAATTTTTATTTTTAAATTATTATTTTTTAAAAAAGATAGTTCAATTCAAAAAGCGCTCATTGCAATGGAAAAAATTCATGGAAATCATAGAAACGCTTGGATTTTTATCATAATTATTTTGCTTAATGGTGACATTTGAAATGGTATCGATAGTTTAATGAGGAATTAGAAGACTGTTACACGGTTTCTTTTTAAAATGCGATTATAAAAGTTTCGCACCCAATTTTTTTTTAATATTTTTTAAATAACGATTGATATGGTGACAGTTTAGAATTAATTTTAATTTAAAGAGGGTTACGCAATGTTATTTGTTTTATTGGTGATTGGGTTGAAAAATGTAAAGAAAAATATAATGAATTTCAATTTTCCTTTTATTTTCTTCATTCAGTTAACACTACCGGACTTGTAAATAAAGATAAGAGTTTTGGCAAGTTACTTGTGTAGTTTAAAAGAATATAAGAAAATTAACTAACCTGAAACATTTTAACATTATAAGTAAATTTTCGGTTTAATTGGACTTTGTGGACTAAAAATTGTTAATAATTTTGAAATTGGTACTAAAATTAACGGTTTATATGATTTTTATTTTTAAATTTTCTTTTAAAATTAACTTTTCAGGTACATTTTATTTTATTATTATTTTCATGTTTTTTTAATAATCTTATTTTTTTTCCAATTAAAATTGAACGGTCACTATAATTTGACTTTCAATGTCATTTGGAGTGGCCTTGAACTAAAAATTTCACTTCCTTTTCTTTCCTTTAAATATTAATTAACATTTTTTTTAACTCCAACTAACATGTTACTTTTCAAATTTCATTAATAATTTTACAATGAATCAATTTAAATTACAGATTCGCCTCACCCAGGTCATCTGCCCGTCATTCCAGATAATAACAAAGAAATGAGTTATTAAATTTCAAAATCAAATGCAATTTATGACTGATGAATTGAGATGTGCTTATGAACAAGGAAATACTCTGACGGACGTAAGTCATTGGAATAATCAAAGGATATGAATTGAAATAATTGAAGTTTATCAAAAAAACTAGAATTACTCACAGGAAAAAAAATAAAATTAAAATGAATATGTACAAAATCAATCCAAAGTAATTAGAATAAGATTAAAAATATTTTTTATTCATAAAAAAAAATAAGAGATGATAAAAATTTAATGTAATGAGATGTAGCTTAAAAGAAAATACATTTAGGTCCTAATTTGAATATGTTTAAATTTAAGATGAATTTAAAGATGTAAATTTTTCATAATAAAATGCGATTACCAGAGAGGTGGAACAGTATTACATATATTATTAGTTAAAAGTAGTCATAAAGACATTTAAAAGGATTTTCTACTTAAAAATGTATCTTCTTTAATCGTATTTAACTTAAAAGGATACCTTTTGTATCCAAATGTAAATAATCACTTAACTTTCTTTTTCTATTATTTTTATCGTAATATAATTACATAACATACTTAGAATGTCTCGCCAAGTATTAAGTAATTATTATTATTTTCATTACATGCTAAGAATTCTTGTACATAATCATGAAAATCATACCAAAAAAGAATACTAAAATAAAATTATATGAAAAAGAATAATGGAAAAGTAAAAAAACATAAAGTGAATTATTATCAATGTTTTGATATGAAATTCAATAATAAATGTTATAATTATTATTTTTACATTGTTTTTGAAAAACAGTGCTAATTTTTATCTATTTTGAGTTTTATATGATAATAATGATCATGATAATAATCATAAGACACCATAAATTAGTTGTATATAAGATGATACTGAATAAAAAAAATGAAAAGAACATGAGAAATGTAATAAAAATGACACAAAAGTTTTGATGTGGAAACTGAAAAACTGAGATAATGAAAAATTTATTTGTCTGAACAATATTTTCAGTTCATGAATGTGCAATGGCAGTAAAATTACGTTCACACCAGTAATTATTATTATTGTTATGGAAGTTGTAAATACACAGGAAGGTAATTTATTGGACTTGTGAAATAATTTTCTTTTTCACTATGAATGAAAATTATGAATTGGATGAAAGAAAAACACAGTTTTTACAAATATTTTTCTTTATTTTTTTTATCAATAATACCATATGAAGTTCTTACATAACTGCATCATATGCCTAATAAGATCATTACATTTTAGCAAAATATACGTTTTTATTTTAAAATTTTAGCTCAAAATAATTTTTTTTTTTTCACTTTTAATATCAAATAACGTTGAATATCATTTAATGCTAAATCTTACTTGAAATGATCCAATATGTGATTCATAAAAACGAATTCCTTCATTAAGTAAAATTAAGATAAGTATTTTTCATTTTCAAGCACTTAATTCATAATTTGTTTTTGAAATTGTCTTAAAATAAACTTCAAGTTAAAAATTTTTAAAATAAATCATCAAATTTAAAATTCATGTAAATCTAGCAAGCTCTTAATTATATCTAATATGGTCTGTTAAAGTTATTTAAAATATGTTTCATTTAAAATGTCGCTTAATAAAAACTAAAAAAGATGCCACAAAATTTTCCTGACTAACTGGCCATTTCACCGGAATCATCATCGCCATAACATCGACGCTTGTAATCACTCAAATATAGTTTTGAAAAGTTGGATTGATCTACACGAATCGATTGCATGGTTTTACTGAAATTACAATTAAATTTATTTTAAGAAATTAAAAGGAAATTTAATTTGTTACCTGGTTTTATTTAAAACGATGCATCCACTTTCATTTTTCATGGTTAAGGAATAAAGTTTTGCCAAGTCTTCCAATTTTCCGATTTCTTGGACTTCAAATAAGCGTAATTGGATTTGATTATCATCTTGAAGGAATCTGAAATTTGTGAATTTTGATTCAATCTGCTTTTTTTTAATGGTTTTAACGTCAATTACCTTGCAAGTTGTTCATTAACTGATGTAATGATTGAATATCCTGGAGTTCCTCCAATGCGACGACACCCAGCTCGAATTTCACGTACCTCTGTGAAAGTATTTGGTGAGGAAAGAATGTTATTTGATGTATCACCTGACATTTCACTCTCAATTTGCTTTGTATACTGATATGAATCTGCAATATCAATTGGCATTGAGACACTTCGTGATGGAAAAACATTTGAAGAGCTTGGTGTTGAAACAGCCGTTGACGTGCATGGCATTGGAGTGAAATTTGTATGCATTGTATTTGGAAAAGCTGGAATATATCCAGGTAATTTATCTAGTCCACATGTATCAATTCCAATGTTAACATCTTCAGTTGACATCAATGTGTCATCATCCTGAATAAGATCGTCTTGCATTTGAGGGATTTGAGGGAGTTTTGGTCGTGTTTTAAGTGCACGCTTAAAATCGTGTTTTGATGCAAAATTTATCATTGCTTCATTACCGGGCCAGTCTGTCAGTTCATCATCACCCTCATGATCACTTTCATTTGCAAAAACGGGCTCGGAGTCACTGCTACTCAGAGATGAGGAACTCATAAAATCATTCAAATTTCCACAATCCATGAAATTATTTTCATCGAATTGAAGATTCATTTTCATTTGTCGCCTTCGTCGATGTTTGGCTTTACGTGAAGTTTTTGTTGGTGTCACTTTTTTAACAGCACCTTGATTTGATGTAAGCATAGCTGAATCAACACTACTCGATTTTTGTGCTGGAGCTTTTGTACTTGCCGATGTATCATCATTCTCACTTGTAGATGGATGTGTTACAAGCACCGGACGAGCTGCTTCTTGACGTTCGGGTGTCACACCAAACTGGAAGGCCATTTTGGTTTTTGTTTCAGCCGAGATTTTCTCAATTTTGGAAACGATACTTTTATTTAGAGGTAGAATGCGTTCACATGGCTTGGTAAGGGCTCGATTACGACTTCGATATTCCAGATATGAAGCTTTTGGTGTGAATAAGCTACTTTGACGTGGAACACTACTTGAATGTTTGTGGCTTTCATATTCCATGTAGCGTTCACGATATGACCTCTTTCGTTTGCCACAGAAGAAAATATTTGTCCTGCATAAAAAAATCATGAAATAATTTTTAATTTTAGCATGAAATTCAAAACTCACCGAAAATTTTCCTGTCCCGTATGTTTCAAAACACGTTTCTTCACAGTACTCAACGGAAATAATGGACTCGCATTTGAATGAGCAGGAGTTGATGGTGTCGTTGTCTCATATTCAATTGCCATTCTCTTGAATTTACGTTTGCGCCGGGTATTTGGTCTGAAAAAAAGAAATTTTTCAAATATCAGTATCGTAACGGTTTTTTTAAAATTAAAATTCATCGTACGCTTCTTTTATCCAGACTAAATGTCAAAAACTTTGACACTTTAACTTATCGTGGACACATATAAACGATAAATTCACAAATCTAGTGCAGTTTGTATCAGAACAGAGCAAATTTTTATTAAATTTAACAAAATAAAATCAAATTTGTGTAAATTAAAATTAAAAAACCTTTTCATCGTATTCCCCAG
Source organism: Culicoides sonorensis (assembly GCA_900002565.1). Taxonomy (NCBI): domain Eukaryota; kingdom Metazoa; phylum Arthropoda; class Insecta; order Diptera; family Ceratopogonidae; genus Culicoides; species Culicoides sonorensis. Next base: position 409,286 of record LN483459.1, on the reverse strand, counting down.
TACCTGTTTTATATTCTAACAATTCTGAATTGCAAATTTAGCTAAATGTATAGTAGAAAATTCACGTGTTTAATATTGAATGTAAATCCAATGAGTTTGTAATAAGAAGACGAAGAAGAAAAAAAATATTCAAAATCAAATAAAAAGAAAAAACAAACAATAGAACGCATTTGTTTTATGTGTGGACGTTTTAAACGGATTAAAGTGGAAAAAAAGTTCAAGAACATTTTTGAAAAAGAAGTAAAAAAAGCATTGAACCAGGAATATTCAAGTTCAAATGGAATTTCGTCATTAATTTGGATCAAATAAGTTAAAACTTTGAATAAAAAAAATAAAGTGAATGAAATAGAAAGGTAAGTTCAATATTCGCTTCCTACATGTAACATATGGCCATTATATGGAAACATACGATACATACATAAATTGAAAGCATGGGAACTGTAAATATCCCACTTAATTTCGGGGAAAAAAAGGAAAGAATATAATATTTCACTCCTATTTGATTGTTTACTGCATTGAACATTAAAAAAAATTAATAGACTGATTCTATTATTTTTATTATTGTTTACTGTCATAATGTGTGTGGCTGTACGTGTGTGTGAATGTGTACTTGAACTAAAAAAGTTTTAAAAAATTTATTACTTGTTTGTTTTTATGATTGCATTTTGTTTTTTAATAGAAGGTCGATTGATCCAATAAAATTGAATTATCCCACACACGAATTAATTATCCAAAGAGACACATTCTTTAATATTATTAGCTTCTCATTATAATTATATGTAATTTGTACCAGTTACGTGCTCATTCATACTCAGATCGAGTGTTTAAAAGAATTTAGTAAGAAACCGGCTTTGAAAAATAATTTTTTTTATTTTAATATTCTATTATATTTCGCTTACAGACATAACTAATTGTGTTACTGACCGATTTACACATCGATCATTAACATGAGTACTAATTTTACATGAAGTCAGATACACGTCATAGAAAGTAAGGGATTACCTCCTTCTAACCTGACTCAACCTACAGTTAGATTATAATTTATGTCATTAGCTGGACATTTTCTGTTGAATTTCAAAAAAAAGTCGTTATAGGAGCAGGTTAAATTTTTTGATTGCTCTCATGATTTGGAAAATTTTTCGGTCGAGTTTGAATTTTTGAAAATTTACATGTGAAAATTTGAAAATTCAGAAAAACTACCCCAGAAAACGCTCGTTAAAATGCACTCATTTTAACATTTTCATCATCATTTTATCACATTTTCCCACTTGAAATTTTCCACAAAACCAAACATCACATGAATAATTTAATCGAATTCTAATGAATTGAAATTTTTTTTTTCCATTAAATCCCATTATAATAAAACAGCTATCACATTAATAGCATTGACACAACCTCAGTCATGATACAGACAAAGTACAAAAAAATTTAATATTTAATGATTTGTTTGCTGATATAAAAAGTTTTAGTCAATCAATCAGATTTCAACTTTATTGTCATTAGAAGTAGATTAACGTATTGAAAGGATATAATTTGTATTGGAAATCAAATAAACCGTTATGAACTTGTTAAAATGTAAGACAATTGAATGACAAAGTAAATATAGTGTTACTATTGGACTATTGGAGAATTACGAAAAAAAAAAGTACATTGAACGCAAAATAAAAACTTAAAATGTAAATCTAATAATGAATGAAATGAAAAAAAAAACTAAATACGAATAATGTATTGACAGTTATTGTAAATGTATATAATTTTTTTTTTATAAATATCATATACAAAAAGTAAATAAGAAACAAAGTTTCAAGCAAAAGCAGTGTTAGGTTTAAGAAATTATTCAATCGATTCATGGTTTTGTCTAACTTTAGTGTTATTTTGGTTGAATTATTTTCAGAGTAAGTGAAAATTAACGGTATCACATTGTGATTTTTTAAAATTCTTATTGAATTGCATACAAGAAACAAGAAATTATTTTCTTATTAGAAATATCTGACACTATGGAATTGAAGAGAAAATACTGCAAAAAATGCTTCGGCACTCATTTTCTGAGGCTGAGTTTCGAAATCCCTCAATAAATCATGATCAGTTGCCCTCAAAGACCCCTGAAATGATCTTTAATTGATGAAATTCATCGAACTTTAAATGTACCAAACGTTTCAAAATTGAGGGCAAAACCTCATTCATTTTCATACTAATTTCATACTAAGCAAAAGTCAAATAACAGTGAACACGGTTCTTGTACTGTTTAATTACGCTCAGCATGACTATGATTTCTTTGTCTCTATATTATTTTCATGATTTATTATTAACATTTTTTTTCTTTTTCAATTTTAATTTACAACCCAATGAACTTAGGCCATTACAATTTTCCTTTTTGTTTCTCGTCGCAGTCCGCTCAAAATAATAAGAAGGAGGAGGGATGAATAATGATAATAAAATAATGATGAAAAAAAAAATTTACAAACAAATGTCATGAAAAACATTTTTTCATGTGAAAATTATTTTAAATATTTATTGAAAAAAAAAAAATCAAGCAAATTAAGTAAGTTTTGGATTTTCTGCATGTTGAAATTAACAAAATATTCAGTAAAACTGTTTTTAAAATTTGAAAAATTTAATATCGTTAAATATTTTCAAGGTTTTCAATGGTTTTTATTATTTTATTACTATTATTCCCTCCCATTATTCCCTCTTCACTTTTGTGAAATAAAGAAGTAGGAGGCGACGAGAAACAAAAAGGAAAATTGTAATGGCCTTAGTTATGAATCAAAATAAAGACAAAAAATGTACAAAGTAACCGTGAACGATTTTCAAAAGCGCATTTTCATTGAATTTGGTTTAAATTAAATTTAAATTAAAATAAATTTTTATGGAAATTTCGACAATTTCTTCACAGACTGATATGAAATTAATAGAAATTATACTAAGATGTAGTCAATTGTGGTTCAGTACCTTTCAAGACAAACAAACGGACGTACATCATAACCAGCCACAATTTTTAAATGAACGTAAAATGCACCTAAATATGAAAAAAAATCATAGAAAGAGATTTTTAACATATTATCAACAAATGTGTATATTCAAGGTCTGTTTTGTTTTGTTTTTAAATATTTGAATTTAATATTACATACAAATTTGATAAAAAATTAGCATATCAACAACATTCATTCATTCATTGAATCATATAAGACATTTTATTCATTGATTAACAAGTTTGTGACACAATCTTAAATTAATTTGATAATTTAATGGATTTTAATATTAAAATTCATCCATCTTACTGAATTTGACACAGAACCAACATCTCTGCTTCATGTCAAATTAACGAAAAAAATGATTTTTCATAATCAGACACGTCAATTTCGCTTTTACCCATATAAAATTGTTGTGAAGCTCATGATAAATTACAGCAGTGCTGTTTCATTCATCAAAGTTTGTTAACAGTTTTTGGGGATTCAAGTAACATATATGTGTGAATAATTAAGGTCACTACTTGAAATGTATAGATACTACAAAAATTGACAAATAAACACAAAACATGCGGTATATCCATCAAAAGTATGTGCATTTATAGACTTGATGTCGGAATTTGTGTTGTTTTTTGTTTTTCTATCGTTCCGTTTTACAATAATTATAAAAGGAAAATAAAAAATACATTTACGTGTGATCACGTTCAATTTATAATTACACTTCCCTTGTGTTAGAACCTTATACAGATAAATGTTGTGCTTCATTAGAGTTTAATTTCGTTTTTTTTCTCTCTAACTTTTATTATAATGTTAAAATTCTATAAATATAATTAAAAATATAATTAACGTCTGCTCAGTTCAGTACTTTTGAGGCATATTCTGGGATTTGGATTAATGTGTAAATCATGCGGGACCTTAAATTGGATTACATCAAATAAAAATAGGTGGATTTGACTTAAATGTCATGCGATATCATAAAATAAATTTTTGTCTGGTTTCATTTTGGGCGATTTCTTGAATTTGAATTTAAATTCATAAAAAAATTCATAATAAAAACAAGTTTTTTGTTCCTTCTACGAAACTGTGCCTAATTTTAACTCATTTTTCTTGTTCCATTTTAAATGAATTTCATTATTTTTTTCAGTAAACCTGAATATAATAAACAAAACCAGACATTTTTTTTTTGTTTTGCATTAGTTCTGGGTTTTATCATCATTTATATGACGAAATACGATACACTTCTGTTATCTCTTCCGTTTATCGCAATTAAAATGGATCGTATAAATTATGTCTTCATACCGCCTTGTTTTGGTTGAAATCTGAGTGCAAAAATGAATTTTGTTTTGAAGTCAATTCATTCTAAAATTGATCACATTTAAAAGTTGATTTCTGATGTAATTCAATACCAAAATGTAACATGAATTCACCTGAGGTGAGGCAAATTATGCACCTTTGACCATATAAAGTGAGGATTACTTGAAATGAAAGTTTGATTTGTGGGTGATTAAATTTAAGGTCGATGACTGTGATGCATTTAACGTCATCGAACTTCAATGTAAAGCAGCATACTCAATTTTCTGTTAAATGTCAAGGCATGATTTTATTTTTAAATACAAAAAAAAATGAAGAAGAATCACTTTAATTACCCATATTGAAATAAAAAATTCATATCATTCACCTTGAAACGCATCTCACCTGAGTCATTGTAAATAAAAAAAAACTTTAAATTCAAAAACATTCATACAATGTTGCACTAGTAAATTTCAAAACGACACAATTCCGCTCTGATTTTACACAAATGAACAATAAATTATTAAAATGACGATGATGATGATGATGAAAAAAAATTGTCCATATTTTGTTGTAACAGACACAGGCAATCAATTTACGCCTTTATTGTGTATGATTGAGAGAAAACACACACAAAAAAAATTAAATAAATTTGCATACATTTTACCACATACGATTTGATTTGATTAACATTGAATAATGCTAATATTTTATTTAGTGACTATTACTCAACCTCAATTAAAGCATTTTTTATTTTTTTTTTATTGAAATGTCATCTCGTCACATAATTTTAATTGGATTTGAAGTGTGTAGTGTGTGATGACAATGCAAAAGTAAATTTTATCGCTGAATCATAAAATAAAAAAAAATTGAGTTCTGATAAAAATCGATTCTTAATTTATTTACTCTTTCTTTCATTTTGACACAATTAAGGTAATTGTCGCTATTAAATTATTCATTGTTACAATGAATGAAAAAATTAAGTTCTGATTAGTACTCACACGTAAATTTCTCTCCATTTATAGTACAATTGTGTTCCATTCAAATACTCATTTAATAATATTTTTATTTTTATTCATATATTTACAGAAATTGTTGGCAGTACACACTCAAAATTTTAAGCAGAGAGAAAAATACTTTGTTGTAGTTGAAAGAGAATTGTTTGTGGTTAAAATCGTTTAGTTGTGAAACAATAATCATCGTGATCGTACGTACGTGAGACCGGCATAAAATAATTTTGTTCTGATTCAATTCAATTGAATTGGGATTTGGAATTATAAAAAAAAAACAGATATATGAGGATAAAATAAAAATATTTTTAAAGGAAATTCAAAATGATATCATCAACAACAAACGGTATTGAACGTCTCAAAATAAATGGAGATGATAGTTGTGGCAAAAAGACATCAAATGGAACAGATACAGTTGACAAAAGTGTGAGCATAAGTATGAACAGTAATAACTGTATAAATAATTGCAATAACAGCAGCAGTAATAATACAAATAATGTGCATCGAGATGGAAATTACTATTTGAAACAGTTAAATAATACGAGAGACCGGCTTGTGAGTACTGCAAATGAGTTAGACAAAGAATTGGAGGTGCTACTCCAGAAATCTGATGCACCTGAAGAGATAATTGGAAATATGAGAGCTGCTTCGGGCAAAGCACGTCTACTGGCAACAAAGAAAATCAAACAATTTGAGGAGTTGTGTCACAAAAATTTGGTACCACCACCCGATGATCCCTTCCCGACAAAAGTTGAGGATTTGGAGGGATTTTGGGATATGGTGATGTTACAAGTGGATGATTGTGATTCTAGTTTTGCCCGTATCGAGACGTATCGTAAAAATGATTGGCAAGTACCCGAAGAAACTCATGTCGATTCTAGTCCAAGAACTCCACCGGTACGATCGACACCTGGCTCGAAAAGACCTTCAGTTCCACGAATGACACCAAGAGATAGTGTAGATAAGACACCACAAGCATTGCTCGCCAACAAAAAGCGTGAAGAACAACGTCAAAAGTTGGCTGAAATGAAACGACAGTACAAACTACAACAACAAGAGCTCAAGAAAAGTGGAGCAAGTACAGAAAATGGTACAAACACTGAATCAAGTGAAAATATTATTATAAATCATTAAACCTTTTTTTTTACTTTATTTTAAATGCAGTGATAAAAGAAAAATTAGACAAATATTAAGATATTCAAATATTAAATTAAAAAAATATTCATGTTAAACATTACAAAAAAATTTAAGAAACAAAAGAAAAAAAAAGAGTGTGCTGTGCTCATGATAATTATATTTAATGTCGTTTTACCATTTTTGTAATTATTGAAAATTTTATTAAACTTAACTTAAAAAGGAGATCAAAAAAAAATTAAAATAAAATTTGCAAGGAAGTGCACCAACTCAATATATTTCATCACATTAAAATAATAAAATCAAAAATTCATTGCAAGGTGTGTTGAAATTAAAATTTAATATTCATTTTAACACACTTTACATTTTTTTAATGGATTAAGTGATTTTACAAAGAAGAACAAAACTTTACTCAAGCAAAAGAAACATGCAATCGTACTCTCATAACATTAACTCTATTAAATATTAAGATTTTTATAAGTGATAAGTAATTTTTTTTTAATATTTAATTTATTATTATTATTTGAAAAGCAAAACAATTCAAAATTGAGCAGAAAAATTCCTACAATTCAATTTAACATTAAGTGTCATTAAAAGAAATTTTTTTTATGTTAAGAAGACAAGAAAAAAAAATACCAGTATAAAAAAAAATCAAAATCGTTCAAATTCATTACAAATGGATCAAATTTCTTCGTATTTAATTATTATTATTATTATTTATATCAATATTTTTTATTATTATATTCAATGTATTTATAGATAAAAAGTAAAAAAAAAAAAAAACAGAAAGAAAAATGCAATAATGATTGTAACGAGTAGTAAGAAGTAGTCAAGTAATAGTAATAATAAAAAAAATGTAAAACTTCTTTTTTTTCATGTAGTAGAGTGTAAGTAAGAGTGTTTGATTTCATTTCAATTGATTCGAAAAATTAAATTAAAAAAATTAAAGAAGAAGATGTTCCATCTGTGTACTCGAATAAATAAAAAAAAAGATAAAAAAAAACATTTTGGTGTATTAATTTCCAGCCCAGTTTCAAAATAAATATTATGGTAAAAAAAAATTTATTATAAACAGTATGTTTTAAATAAATCTCGTGTCTATTTTCATTTACATGGATTTTTTTTAAAGTGAATTGAAAAAAGTAATAAAATTTAACGATCTTATAATTATTTTTTAATTCCAGTGCTGTGTTTTCCGTATTTAAGTATGAACACACACACACATGGTCATATCCAAATGCAGGAAAATGCATTTTAAAAATGTAAAAGAAAACATTTAAATAAAATTACACACAAATATGGGATAAAAGTCACGGGAAACATATATCTCCAGTACATGTCACTTTCTTGAGCATGATGCAAAGTTATGTCCCAATCCGCCTTCAAGTTGTCGTTTCTTTATGATAATTTATTTTTGGATCAAATTCTTAAATGTCATGAAATTAAAATGATAATAAAAATAATCTCGAAAATGTCACGCGTTAAACGTGTCATGTCAGTAAACGATTTTACGGAAATTGGAGGGATTTTATAAGCTGTTAATGTGAATCATAATGAAACGAATTGTTTGTATTTATTTGAACATTAATTATTTAGAAGAATGTTCGACAGGGAAAAGGAAATTGAAATGAAGAAATATTTGTATTTTTTCTGTGAAATATGAAATTGAGTCTTTTTAGTTCCAAATTTAGATGAAGCCACCGGACAGGCTGAACTTTGGCCCACAATACTCTCAATGAAACAATGAAACATGACAAGGAAAGCGCTCAGCTAATACCTTTCACATACATGACAATTTTAATGATATGTGAAATTCCTCAGAATAGACACAGAATCAATAAAATTAACAATAACAGCAAAAAAATCCATGAAACTTTTATATTTTTTTTCATTTTCGCAACCACATAATTAAAAAAAAAATACAAGCAAAAAAAAAGAAATTATTAACAAAAACTAAACAACCGTGAAAAAAAAAATTCAAAACCCATGAATTTTGCCTGAAGAAATCATCAACAAGAATCAAAATTAATAACATAATTTCTATTTGCCATTGAATATAAAATAAAAAAAGTGAATGTTATTATCACGATAGTGTTTGAATACCTTTCTCTCTACTCTATTTAATTTAATTTATTATTTATATTTACACGTTTTTGATTCGTTTTCAAAATAACATAAAATAAAAGTAAAGTTGAAGAAGTCAAAAGAAATTTAATGTCTATGACAAGGTTACAAATGGAAATGTTGTTGAAATTTGTGTATTAAATCGATATTTTGTGGTTTATTATTTGAATTTTTATGAATATCAAGTCAAGGACAGTACAATAAATTACCTTATTTTTAGGTTGACATCATAAAATGAGTCATGAAATGTTGGAAATTTAAGGAATTGAAGGTTTTAATTTCATGCCTTTCGTTTTTTTTGCAATCACAAACCAATTGCACACTTCACTGAATGAATTCCCATAAACAGAAATTGATTACTTTTCATTACATTTGATAACAAAATAAAAAAAAAACAGATACAATGCGAGGAAAACAAAATTAACATAAGTGAAAATTGAATGTTTTGACTGTATGTTTTGACTGTATGTTTTGTTGATAATTATACACGATGTTTGATAAAAATTATTGCTTTTTAAATAAAAAATGAAATGTAATCGCTCATCTGCACTTTTTCACACACGTAGAAATGTGATGAATTATTGAAAAAAAAAACAATGGGAGAGAATATTCAACAAATATGAAAGGAAGCATGAAAGGAAATGTTTACTAGCAAAATATAATCGTATTAGGGGTTGTCACAACAGGCCGGATTCAGAAATTGAAAATTCTTGCCTCTCATAATAAGGGGAATATGTTTTGATTAAGAGACTGGGAACACAAGTTTGATATCAAACAGGAAAAGACACGAGTTTATCGTCATAAAACTGCTTGCAAAAAAAATATTTTTGCTCGTAATTACCCTACTCTAGATAATTAAATATAATTGAACAAAAAACATCACAATGACGTAATTTTATGCTTATTTCTTTCAAATCCATTCATCAACTTGTAATAACATAAACGATCATTGACTTCTCCATTCAAAATATCTTAAGTTTTGGATCATTAAATAAGAAACTACTTCAATCTTATTATGTTGCTCGAATTTTTTTCTTCTCTTTTTTATTTCCTCATGTATTTCATTGAAATTTGATGATGACTCAACAATTTAAAAACAAAAATTTCTAACAACCAAAAAAAAATTATTTGATTGTCCTCAAATTCTTGCAAAACAATTCATATATATTTGTTTTTTATGTACACTGTACTTTATTTATATCCATAAATGTAATGAATGTGAATGATGATTCGCATTCCTATACAAAAAGTACATAATTTAAAGTACATATTAAAATGTGACGCCATGGCATGCGTAATATCACTTCGATTGTAAATTGAATGAGTCATTTTTTGAAATTTCTTTGCTACCTTCTGAATAATTCTATTGTGCATGATATTCCATTTAATTAAAAATTAAAAAAAAAAGTTGGATTTAAGTAATTTCGATCTCAGTTTAGTACAATGATGACGTTATTTTGATGCAGAGGTGTGGTAATGCACTTTTTGTTTATTAATTTGATTTTTATTGATATGGATGTGTTACTTTTGAAAGTTGGATGAAATTTTTGACCATACAAGGAAATATTTTTATTTGGTTGATGGTGTGAAATTTTTTACGAAATATTTTGAAGGAAGATGCACTTCAAAATGAAAAAAATATTGTAATGCCCAGGAGTCCAAAATGAGGAGTCTGACTAGATATGAGGAGCAAAATGCGTCCTCTAAAAAGTTCAACCAAAAATGCATTGAACCAAATGATTAAGACATTAAAAAAAATATTTATTTCAATAAATTGCATACTAAATCTAAGAAATCTGACTTCAAATCGACACATTTTCAATGTTTTCTCATATTTGATGTCATTCAAACTCCATTCAAGCGTGAAATTTCAAGATACACAATTATAATAATTTGTCTTCGAAATGTTTTTCGTTTCATTTTTATTTTATTTTAAATACACAGTAGTTATACTTAATTTTTTTTTCAAAGTATGTAATAAATTCTTGAACACCACAAATGGTAATCACAACGCAATTTATCATCGTTACTCCATTAAAAACGTATGTGTGTTTTTATTTCAAATATCAGTGAGACCTACATACATTTTCTATTTATTTTTCTATTTAAATGAAGTCGTGCGACTTGGATGATAAAATCTATGAAATTAATTGAATATGTAAATAGCTTAATTTTGCAGAAGAATTTGTATGAATGTAATAAAATTGTTAAATTCTCATTTTTTATCACCCACATTGTATTCACTTGAAAATGAGTATTAAATGTCTTTGTGGTAAAGTCTTATCAACGAAACTTTCTTTAAAAAAAAATAATAAAAATTTTTTAAAATAAATGACCTCATCACATCAAAAAGTGATAAAAAAATATAAATAAATAGTACACACCCCACACTCGTTAAATGCCCTTGTTGACACAAGTAATCACTTCAATTACTTTGTTTTGACAACGATCTGTCTGCTGAACAGTGATAAAATGTTTAATTCTTAATATGTAAACTCAATTCACATATATCACACCGAGAGAGACCACAAAAAATGGGAAGTGTGGGATGACCTTGAATATTTTTTTCTTATCTTTTATCAAGTCAAACAAAAAAAAATGTCGTATGCTCAGCTTTACATTGCTAATGAAAATGATGTTAATTTACGAAAGTCACGAATTGCCATATACGTGATCGTAAGCATTAAAAATTGTGTCCATTATTCTATTATTATCTAATGAAGAGCAATAAAGTTTGATGCTATTAAATAATACAAGTAATAAATGTTGACTTTTATCTTCAAACTCATGTTTAACAGTTATTAAAAATTTTAATTTAAAAATTATTTATGGATGTGACTTGGTGACCTAATTAACGATTATAATGAGAGGCCAAAAGTGAAAAAAATAAAAATTTGCCAATTCCAATGGGACTCATTTCATGAAAATATTTTAGAGTTGGCTCTGATAAAAATTTTTAAATTTTTGAAATGTAACGGTTTTTTTTTAATTTTCAAGCTCTGGCGGCCGATTCTTTAGCATCTATTCTTTCACATCTATTTTAATGAACCATTTTGATGCTATGAATTGAGCAAAAACCGAACAGCTGAGTCACAAACTGACAATTTTTTGCCCATGAGCACAATTTCAAGATCAAATGAAAGATTAGTATTAAGCCTCAAGCTCCCGTTTCGAGCATATAAAATTGGACCTTGCTGGGATTCATCGATACGTCGATATGTTCAGGTAAAAGTTGTCAATAGACGTTGATAATTCTGATCAAAAATAACGAAATTGAATTAAATAAAAATCAGTTCCTACCTTGCTGGACTGAAATTCTCATTTAACGAATCAGATTCAAAATTTCCAGACATTGGTTGATTCCGTAACTTGAGTGCAAATGATATTGCCTGACGATCGTCAGAATCACTTTGAATCGAGTTACTTCCAGCACCACACATAGCACCTTGTATATTATTGTTATCAGCCGGAACATTATTGTTATTGTGTTGAATGTGATCGGCTTGACTACTGCTACTATCTTCAGTTGGTAATGGAGCACAAGCTAAAATTAAATTAGGTAAGTATTTTCAATTTCATTCACATGATCAGAATTAAATGAGCTTACGAAGATTTCCTGTTGATCTTGTTCTACGTCGCATACCCCATCGCCGACTACATCGTGATGTTTCCTCAAGAGCCAAAGTCAGGTCATGTGAAAATTGTTCCATACTTTTTTTTTTACTTCACACCTGGTTAATTTGATTCTGCAAAGAGTAAAATAATTTAATTTAATATAAAAAAACTGTTCAAATAAAAGATAACAAACATCACAATTATTCAACAAGAGAGTTTATAGTACAAGTTCAAGGTCATGTTCGTTTATATTGCAAAACGCGAATGTTATTAGATAATAAAAGAACAATCAATTTGATTCCGGCAGCATAATCAATTCAATATTGATGTAACTCGTGCAAAAATTTTCCGACCATTATCTGTGTAGTATGAATAGAAATTTCATTTTAATGAAAAGGATTCGGCTACGTGACAATTCCAGTAGTTTTTTTAATTCATTTCACGTTTCTTTCATCAAATTAAACACAAAAACAACTTTATTGAATGTCTTTGATCTCATTCAAATGCTAATTAAGTAATTTAAATGCAAGTTATTTTGTAAATCATAAAACATAGTTGTTAATGGGCAGCATTGAACTCATAAAAAGTGAAAGGATTGTCAAAATATAGCACGATTCTACCTTAATTAGGTCAAATTTACTTTTTAAAAACTGATCTTTACTTTTTTCAAGTTCACTAAGAACAGAAGTTAATTTATTTTACAACGCATCCTTACAAAATGCAACTTTTTCATTGTTTTCAAATTTAATACACATACAAATTTTAACAATGCACCCAGTCTTCCTTTTTTATTGAATTAAATTTGCTACGCATTTGTTTTTTGGACCACCGAAAAATCACGAGGATTTTTCCAGGTATCTTCACATAAATTTTTATGATTTAACTGTAATTCATGCAAAATTGTTCTTAATTTAAGGAATATACCTTTTAATTGAATGTTTAATTTTGATTTTTATGAATTTTTGCACATACAATTTCACTGTTTATTTACAAAAAAAAACTTGCTGTTGACATTTTGTGTCAAGGAATTGTTTGAAGATTAGGTCACAAATATTAGGGTAAGGGGATCAGAATCTTGATTTTGATTTAAAGTAAAATTAAAATATTAAATTAATTTCAAAGAAAATATTAATTTTGGAAATAAAAATTATAGAAAATGCACTTTAAGGTTAATCATCATTTATTTGATGCTATTCCATGTAATGAAATCAATGAAAGTGAATTTTGAAACAATATTTCTTCAGTACTTTTTCTTATTTTACATAATTTTTAAAAATTTTAAACGTAGAATTAGAGTAACTTAAAATATCAATTATATTGCATTTAAATAAATTACTTTTATTAACTAAATTCAAAGTTTACCAAATAAAAACCTTTCCAAAATAATACGGGAGTTGGAATTTAACTTCAATAATTTTCCCTATTAATGTTAAAAAATATACTTTAAATATACAGTTTCTTTAAAAAAGTTATATTATGAATAAAAAATTATTCAAAATATTATTTCATTGAGAAATTTCAATAATCACCATTGAAAAATAATTTATCAATGAAATTGTCACACAACTACAACAACAATTCCATTGACGTTTCGTAAAAGACGTGATGTGGCCAAAAGAGAAAAATACCTTACAAAAATAATCTTCATTATTCATCAAAAAAAAGTTAATAGGAAGCAAGAAAAATGCAGTTAAAAACGTGTCTTGTATATAAATTTGTGTTTTTGTTATTTAATATTAGATTTAGTAGTTTAGAACAAACAAATAAATTAGATTGTGCAGATGAAAATTGTACAGGTAACTTTCACTCCAATTCACTACTCCATTTTAAAATTATATTTTCTTGTAAACTTTGTCCTTGTTTTTATTGTGCTTTATTATCATTATAAAACTTACATTCAATTTTTTTATTTTTCAGTTCCAATTGGCAGAGGCAAAGCCGAAGTCACAATTTCACGAAATATGGAAGGTTTTCTCTCGATGAAACCTGGTGAGGAAGCCCAAATTTTTGGAGTTTTTGGAAAAGAACTCTTCCTCATAGAAACAAATGATGAAAACGATAAAAGAAGAGGATTTGTACCTCAACGACTGTTTCGTGAGCTAAGACTGAAGAAAAAGGGATTGGTAAAGTCAAATGTGACAGCCTTGCAACGTCCAAGGTTGAGTCAAATGAAATCAAATGAAGTGAAAGGTGAGACTGAAAAACAAGTGGAAGAAATTTTAGAACAAAAAAAAGTTGAAGTTGTGGATCAGGCAGCATCTAATGAAAGTGATGTTCCTGAAGAGCAAATTGTTGAAGGTCGCACTGCAGCAGGTCAACTCGTTATTGGAAAAGTAGAGACACCAAAACCGAATTTAGCACTTCAAGTAGAGGATGAGGAAACAGAAGAAGATGAGGCTGATGGTAAGAACTGAAATTAATTTTTTTTTGAATTACTTTCAATCAAATTTTGAATTTAAATTAGAAAACGATGTTGATGGTGAAGAAGATGGTGATGATGAAACAAATACTGAAGAAGAAACTGATAGTACTGAAACACCCGAACCATCATTAATAGAAAATATTGCCAAGTTCTTCACTGGAAGTGATGATGATGATACGGAAAACAAAGAAGAATCAGAAACAAAATCCGAAGCTAATGAAACAGAAAATGAAACATTAAATTCCGAAAGTATTACAGTAGAAACTGCAAATTTAGTACAAAATGACACAACAATTCAAGATCCGCCAACTGATTCATCAAAATCATCCGAAAATATTGATAAAGTGGCACAAGATAGTACAAAAGTGGAGCAATCTAATGACCTTAAGCTAGAAACACCTAGCAAAAATATCGAAACCACGACACCCATTCCAGATTTAAACGAAATCGAACAACCGCCCGTTGATGAGCTGATTTTAACAACTCCAACTCCTCCTCCAAAAGAGGAAGAACAAACACAAAAAGTTGAAGTAACAAAATCTGAACCTGAATTATTGAAAATAAACGAAACAGTTTCAGATCCAGTTACGAATTCAACTGAAGCTGATATGGGAACACCTGAATTTAAACCAATTCCAGAGGGAAATATGATTGAATCAAATTCAAGTGCAGAAGGACCTAAAATACAGGAAATTGTTAGCCAGGAGACTGCCAAGTCAAAAGATACAGTTTCAAAAATACCAATTACACCGCCACCGCCATTGCTTGGTTTAATGAAAAATAAAATAATCAAAGAAAATGTTCAGAAAAAAGATGATGCTGGTCAAGATGAAAAGAAGGAAACTGTTGAAAACCCGGTTAAAGAAGAAAGTTTAGAGCTTAACTCAAAGCCCGCTTCAGTTGAAGTTAATCCTAAGGAAATTAATGAAATTGTAAACGAAATTGTAACTGAGGCTCCTTTAAAAGAAGAAATTAAACCAATAGTTGATACTCCTATTGAAGAAAAGCTCAGTGAAAGTGAAATCACGCCACAAAATTCAGAGGAAGTGAAAAAAGAGCCCGTTGAGCCACAAAATTTAGAGAAAGTGAAAGAGGAGACAAAACCAGAAATTGAAACGAACAAAATTGAGAATCCAACTCAAGATGAAAAATCAAGTAATGAAGAACCAAAACCTGAAACAGAAATCAATGAGGTTAAATCTCCTGAAAGTACTCAAGAAGAGCTTAAACCTGAAGAAAAAACGGAAGAAAAACAGGAAGAAATTCCTAAATCAACTGTTGGTGAAGCAAAGATTGAATCACCACTAGAAGAATCTTCATTTAAATTGGATATCGATACCTATGGAAATCCACAACCTCCCTTAAAACCCGTTGAGCAACCAGACGTATCAACAGAAGCAAATGTAAAAATTGATAATAAATTAGATCTTGAAGACAATAAATCTGAAACAGTTAAACTCGATCCTGTTGTTGAAAAACCATCACAAGAGCCTGCAATCAATGAAAATAAACCAGAAACTGTTACAACTCAACCAGAAAGTCATCATCATTTCCATTACCATCCAAATTATAATCACGACGCAAATGAAAAACATGATCATAATGTCCACGATCATCATTCAAATGAAAAAGATAACGATTTCCAGAAGAAACGTGAAGCAATCAAATCTCTCTTGGAATCAGAAGCTCCAAAACACGGAAGTGAAATCGATTCTAGTGAAACAAAAGAATCAGGTAAAACAAAACAAGGCATTCCCTCAGTAGTGGAAGTCAAACGTAATGGAAAAGTAGTAACACCAAAAGATGCTGATCAAACAAAAGATGAGTCGAGTGAGTATAATTTTTTATTATAACAGAGAAAAAAATAATCGTTAGAAATTTTGGCAAATTGACAAAACATATTCTCATTATAAAATTTAATAATAAAGACACAAAAAAAGTGTCAAAGAATAGAAACTAATTTCGATTAAATTTTTTCACAGATCCTCATAGTGGTGAATATTGTGAAGCCTCAGGAGGTTCCTGTCCAGCTGAATCTGGAACATTCTCCAATTTGTTCAACATGTTTGGCTTAGACTTTTTGTTACACAACGATTATCTCATTGTGTTTGCACATAAAGCAGTTGAAATGGTGGATTTAATCATATATTTATCAGTCACTGCAGCAGCTGTCACCTTCTTCCTCTTAATGCACTCGTGTGTTAAGCGATGCACGAAAGAAAGTCCATTATTGGAACGAATCAATTTACTCGAGAGATCCCTTATGACCAGCGTCAAAGAAAATGCCACAATCAAAAATGAACTTGCTGAAACAAAAGGAAAATTACATCAAATCGAAGATAATTCATTTGGTTCCAATGAAATGGTGCGAGATCTCAGACAAAATCTAGATGATTCCGAGCACATTCGATATCAACTTCAACAACAAGTCAATATCTTAGAACAGGAGCTACAGAAATCGGCTGAAGCCGGAACCGAACTCAATAAAATGTTATCAGATTTGTTGAATAGCCAAACAGGAAGTGAATCGATATTGCAAAGTGTTGAACAATTGCAAAAACAATTAGATGAGCAGCAGTTAACAATTGAATCGATGACAGAAGCCCTGTCGAGTAAAAGCCGAGAGAATAGTGAACTTCAAGTTCAATTGAGTGAAATTTCATCCAAATTGGGACATGAAGTGAAATCACTCAAAGCACGTAACGATGATGTGGAGCTTGAAAAAGTTTGTATTGAGAATGAATTGAAAAATCTTAAAAAGACGTTTGACGAGAAAATTGATGCAATTGAAAAGTCAAAATTAGAGGAAATTGAGAGGATTAAACAAAAACTTGCCAGAAAAGAAAAAGAAACACTTGAATTACATCAAAAATATAGAACAAGTGAAGCTAAGATACAAGCGTTGAATGAAATGATAAATGAAAATAAAACCAATGGTGGTGATGCCGTTGATTTCTCAGATTCAATTGATGCAAAGGCAGAATTAATTTTGGTCACAAAAGAACGTGACACGTTAAAAGAACAGTTGAATTCTGAAATGAATTCCAAGAAATCAATGGAGAGTTACGTTAAAAGTGTTGGTGAGGAAATACAAAATTTGAAAAAAGAATTTAGTGTAGCTGAAAAAGAGAAATTGGAAGCTCAGACCAGACTTGATGTACTTTCAACTTATTTCAGACAAAAAGAAAGTGAATTACAAAGGTGAGTACAAATATTTAAAATAAAATTGTAACTTTTATTATCTTTATCATTTTTCAGAGAGTTAAGTATGAAAGAAGCACTCTGGATGCAACAACAAGGAGAGACGACAACAACAGTTGAACGAGTCAAAGCAATGCAAGAAGAGATTCAACAATTGAAGTAAGATATACAGAATTTATTTTAGTAAAGCAATTAGATAATCTTTCTCCCCTGAATCAGATCACAAAATGATTCATTGAAAGCTGAGATATTGGCCCAGGATACAGCTTACAAAGCGCAAACAGTTACACTTGAAAATAAAGCGCATGAAGCTTGGTTGAATGCACGTCAAAGTGAACGTAAAGTCGAAGAATTGCGACAAGAAGCCACAATTCTCAGACGAAGATTAACAACAATGGCTGAATTGCAACCAGGATCAGCAAATAATTCGATTAATAGTAAATTAATCTTAAAATCATCATGAGCATTTTAATGTAAATTAATGAAATTTACCTTTTTCAGCGTCAACAAACATTGTCGATGGAGCATCTGGCATGCCAAGTTTGAATTCTGTTCCTTCACCATTACGCGTTGAATCACCAAATTCACCATTGATGATACCAGGCATCCCTCCACCACCATTCCTGCCAGGTCAATACATGCCTCCTCATGGTCCCTTGCCAGCAGGACTACCTGGAGTGCCTCCTCTCCCATTTATTCCACCACCAATAGGTCAAGCCCCCTTAGGTCGTCTCATATCACCTCCACCACCAAATCGAGGAGCATATTCGCCCAGCTTAATAGATGATCGTGATCGTTACTCGCCCGATAGTCGATACAATGATGATTATTCAGTTATTTCAACACGTTATGATACCGAGACTGATTTTAGTCCACCGCCTAGTCCACCAAAGTATAGTCGCAACACATCATCAGGCTACAGCAGGCAAAATGGATCTAAAGCTTATTCACCAACATCGCCTCAAATGAATGGACGACACAATAATAGTAGTAGTAATAGGAATAAATCAAATAAAGGTACGAATTTAAGTGATTCTAGTAGTAGTTCTTCTAGTGAATGTAGCTCATCATCAAGCATCGATTCATTTAATGAAACAGAAATTGAATGTTAAAAAAGGAAAATTTTTAGTTTTATTGTGAGAAGAATGTATTATTTCATTTTCATTTAATTTCATTTAAATTATTGGTTTAGTTAAGAATAAAATTTAACATTTCACTCATTGCTTTTAATTCGTGCACTTGATACACACTTTTTTACATTAACAATTAAAACAAAACACGTTAAAAATATTTTTATTTAATATTAACACAGCTGGATCATTCCACGAATTGAAACGCTTTTGGCACTCAATGGATGGAAGTTAGGCTTTTTTATTGAATGGTGCTTTTATTTTGGTGTTTTTTTTAATTTCATTTCCTTTTAAGCAAATTTAAGAGATCAAATGAATTGCATGTAAAACTTTTGATTGGAATTTTTTTTTATTATATTTTAAAGTAAAAAATTAAATGAATTTTAAATCAAATCAAACCCAACATAATCTTTCAGGTGGATTCAACAGTTCAGGTTCACAGGACTCAATTGTAGGATCAGGGTCACGAAAAGGTCATGGGAAAATCTAGCATTACCGAAATATTTTATTTAAAAAATTGAATTAAATTCACATTATTTTGTCCTTTTGATTTTAAATTTTATTGTATAAATTTCTACTTGAAAACAAAAATTCGTTAAAATTAATCTTAAAAAAAATATAGCAAAAGCCTCTTATTTATGTATCAGCAAGTTATCTTTATCTATAATACGTAAAAAAATAAACAAATCTTAATATTTATCTTGAACTTTTCATGAAAAATAAATATCAATAAAGGAAAAGTGACATCAATAAAAAATTCTTCTTTAAATTTAAAAAAGTCCTTAACTCACCATTTACTTCGTAGATGAAATTTAAAATAAAATTAACAAATAAAAATTACTAATCAATTGACTTTAATGAATAATAACCAAAAAAAACAACACTTAATGCAGTTGATTGATTAACCATTTCAATATTAGACACATTTTGAAATTAAATTTTTTAAATAGAAGTTAAAAAAAAAGATTGATGATTTTATATTGAAATTAAAAAAGTTCGTCTGATAAATTAAGAATTGAATATTATGATGAAAAAAAATAAAAGTGTATCATGAAAAAATAAAGAATATCATAAATTATAAATTTTGTGTTTCATTCAAAACTGTTCAATAGACATAAAGAATAAATAACACGATGTTTTTTGTTTAACTAGTTTCCAATTTATTTCCCTACTTTCAAATTCTTGTATAAATTTTTTTAAAAAATCTCATAAACTTTATTTTTAAAATTGTATAAAAATATTAAGGCATAACATTCCAAGGTGTTATTTTTTCTTCTTCTTGCGAAAACTCTTTTGTGAAATAGTCCATACATGCAAGTCTGATTCTAGCTGCTGTTAGAGGTGATGCAACGTCAAACCACCCATAATGATCATCACAATGTTCGTCTTTGCGTGCAGATGAAATGGCTTCCTTCAATGCAAAGAAAACGGACGAAGCTAAAAATAGTGGAGGCTCACCAACGGCTTTTGATGAGTAAACAGCACGTGGATTTGGAGCACCAGTCAGCAATGAAACATTAAATTCTCCAGGTATATCAGCAAATCCAGGTAATTTATACATTCCAGGTCCCTTTGAGTAAATTTGACCTTGAGGTGAGTAAATCATTTCTTCTAACGTAAATAATCCATATCCCTGAATAAATCCACCTTCAATTTGTCCAATATCAATTGCTGGATTTAAGCTTGAACCCAAATCCATTACAATATCGACACGTCTCACTTGATGATCTCCTGTTAACACGTCGATTTCAACTTCAGCACATGCTGCTCCATAAACAAAGTAATTAAATGGATTTCCTGAATTTGTTTCAAAACTGTAACCAATATCAGGTGTGGCATAAAAACCAGTTGCAGATAACGAGACACGATCCATGTATGCTTTACTAATCCAAGATTCCCATTTTTCGTCTGGAAACTGTTTCTTGTATGGAGCTAAGCGCTGATTTATGATATTACAGGCATTTAATACCGCCATTCCATTTAAATCACTTCCTGCTGATGCGGCAGTAGCTGAGGTGTTTGGTACCTGTAATTTTATTAAATTTATTTTAAAATCATTTCAATTGAACAGAAAATTAAATTTAACCTTATCTGTTGCCGTTTCTGCAACATGAATTTTTTCAACTGGAATTCCAAGCGTCTTAGATGCTACTTGAATCATTTTTGTATGTAATCCTTGACCCATTTCAGTACCACCATGTGATAACAAAACAGAACCATCAGTATAAATATGCACCAAAGCTCCTGATTGATTCAAGAAAACTGCAGTAAATGCAATTCCAAAGCCAGTTGGAACCATTGTGATACCACGTTTACGCCAACGGTTTTGTTGATTAAATTCCTCGACTTCCTTACGACGTTGAATGAAGTTTGAATTTTGCATACATTCATCCCAACATCTATAAATTGAATTGAAAATGTATCACAATTAAAATTGATATTAGTGAAATTAATTAAATTTACCTTTCAACATTGCAATTAATATATTTCATATTATAATGAGTTGCATCTCCTTCGCGAATAATATTCAATTTTACAATTTCAGTGTAATCCTTTTTCGTTAAAAATGCTACTTTCCTGGCAATGTGTTCTCCTAAGAACATGCCTTGTGGTCCACCAAATCCTCTAAATGCTGTATTACTGGGGAGATTTGTTTTGCAACTCCATCCTTCAACATAAACATTTGGGATTTTATAGACGTTGTGGAAGTGGAACATTGCTCGTTCAAGGACCTAATTCGAAATTTGGGAATCTTTATTTTAAAAAAATCAATGAACAGGGAAATTTAATTACCGATATTGAAAGATCAATTGAATAACCAGCATTCTGATAAATTTTGACGAGACATCCTGTTATTTTTCCATCATTTGTACAAGCAACACGATATTTGAATAGGAATGGATGACGAGTTCCGGTCATCGCCATATCCTCATCTCTGTCAAGCATGCATCGGACTGAGAAAAATTGTATAAATTAAATTTTTCTTTTTATTAAATTCGTAAATTAATTAGACTTACCAGGTCTTCTCAATTTGTAGGCAGCAAAAGCACATGGAAGTGCAACAAGAGCTCCTCGTGACTCCTTTCCACCAAATCCACCTCCTAATCTCTTGACTCTTGTGCTAACTTTTGCAATTGGAATTCCTAAGACATGTGAGACCAATTTTTGAATTTCCGTTGGATGTTGTGATGAACAAAAAACTTCCAATTCATCCGAATCTCTTGGTACCGCTAATGATGCTTGAGTTTCCAAGTAAAAGTGTTCTTGTCCTCCCATGCGTACTTCACCATCATAAATGTGATCGGCAGCACAAAATGCTTGTTCTAAATCACCTTTTGAAATAACTCGTGGTTTTTCGGTGTGGAATGATTTATATTTAATTGCATCTTCAATTGTGACAATGATGGGTGAGAGAACTTCGTATGTGACTTTAACTAATTTGGCAGCTCTTTGTGCATGAGTTTGCGTGTCAGCTACAATTACTCCGATTGTTTGTCCAACACTTGTCACAATATCTTCAGCAAATAAGAATTCATCATGAAACACTGGGCCAACTTGGTTACGACCTCGATCTTTGATATCCTTTGCACTGAAAAATGCTTCAACTCCCGGTTGTTTTAGAGCTTCAGATGGATCAACATTGATAATTTTTGCATGTGCTTTGGTACTGAGGACGAAACCGACATATAATTCATTTTCCATTCGCGGAATGTCATCTAAATAAATTGCTTCTCCAGTTACTTGTTTAAATGCCGAAACATGCACTTTTGGTGTTCCAATAGAATCAAAATCACCATCCGTTATTCGTTTTTCAAATAATTGAGTACTTTTTGGTGTTAATGTATGGAAGGTTTCACCTCCAGTCTCTTCATTTTTCTTCAATTTCGGATGTTTTGGCAAGATTTCACTTAATCGTCCATAAATTTTCAAAAATGCTTTAAATAATAAACTTCCAGTCAAAGTTCTTCGGTACAAGATCATTCCTCCTGGAGCACCTGGACTTAATGGCATATCTTCATCCAATAAATCCACAGCTTTTGCAATTGTCTCTTCATTCCAAGGCTTACCAATAAAATATTCAGCTGTTTTCATTGCGAGAACTGTTGTTGGTGCCATTCCACCATAAGAAAATGCAGCTTTCCGAACAATATTCGTACCATCTTCAAATGTAACGTTAAAAGCGCCATTTACTATCGCAATATCATCATCACGTCGTTTTGCCTGTTTGTATGCATAAAAATATTGATTTTTTGTAGTTTTTGGGATGTGTAAAGAAACAAGAGTCTCATCATGTTCAATTATATTTTTGCGATAACCGGTGAAGAAACCAGGACCCATATTGACTTTGCGAAGACCGCGATCCAAGCTCTTAACTTCTAGTCTGTGAATATAAAAAAAAAATATATTTTAAGGTCATATTAATTGTTGACTATCAATTAAATACTCACTCAATACCAGCAGCAGTAAATAATGGATTCAAATCAGAAATAGGACTTCCAGTCATGATATTTCCACCGATTGATGCAACATTGCGAATTTGTTTTCCAGCAAAATAGTGCATCATATCAATGATTGCTTTGTAAATTCTTGTCTCATGTTCAGGAGCCTCTGAAATTTCATTTTGTAAAAATGCTTCTGCCTCAACCAAAGTCACAGCTGATCCAATTTTAATGCCTTCTGCGGTTTTTGTTATTGTTGTCAGTTCAGGAACCAGAATAGGATTTGCAAAAACTGGATAATGAAGATTTTTGAATTTAATTTCAACTCCAACTTCGGTGTTACCAACAATAATTTTGGTATGAGGATAAGCCTTCTTAACTCTAAGTAGATCATCAAGTGTGGTCGGTCGATACCATGTAACACGAGGTCCAGCAAAAATTATTGAATCTGCATCTAATTTTCGGAATTGTTTCAATTCAGGCGGGAAAATCGGTTCTTGACTTGGATCGAGAGGTAAAAATTTGGATGGTTCAAATAATTTATTTCCATCAACATCATCATCATTGTTATTATTACATCCATTTCCATTTTGTAGCTTGCAACATTTTTCTCCCATTCCACATGCACCACCATCCGTCGTAAATGTTCGATATCCTTCAATAATCGGCCGATATCCAGTACATCGACACAAATTACCTTGAAATGCAATTTCCATGTCTTTCATCGTTGGTGCAGGCTTACTTCTCAAAAGTGCATACATGGACATTACAATTCCCGGAGTACAGAAACCACATTGAGACCCATGAGCTTTAGCGATTCGTTCTTGTACTGGATGCAATTTAGTCTTGGTGCTTCCAATTCCTTCGACAGTTACAACTGCCATTCCATGCATGGCACAAACTGGTGTCAGACAGGCATTGACAGCACAATGCACAACACTATTCGTTTTAACATCGAATTTTGATACCATTACAGTGCAAGCACCACATCCACCTTCAGCGCATCCTAATTTGGTTCCAGTCAAAAAGAGTTTTTCCCGAAGGTAACTCAAGAGAATTTGTTCTGGATCGGGAGTTGGATCGACGACCTAATTCAAGAACAAGAAAAAAAGAATGATTCAGAATCAAAACACGTGTACTCAATAAAAAGTCATGCTTGGTAAATATTTTGATCTCAATATAAACGAAAAATAGAATCAGATTACAAAAATATTTGATGATGGTCTAAAATTACATTTAAACATCAACATCATTAAAATAACAATCGTCACTTATCTCTGACATGCCTTCAATTATAGTAAAATAAACAAAATCTCTTGGAATTGATAAGACACAAGTCATTCATACTCAATTAAAGTAAATCTCAGACTCTTATTCAAACACTTATTTATTTATAACATTAACTGTACTTTGAGTGAATCCACTGATTATATTTTATTTAATTTTTTTTACTGATAAACTCTTTTCGCAGAATATGAATAAACATTTCACTTAAATGTCATACAGTAGTTGTGTTTTAATTATCACCGTTATTGCATATTTATAATGAGATTACAAATTATTATGTCATATGAATTTTAAATGCTGTTATCTCGAGTAGTATCTGATATATAATTTGCAATAAACTTGTGTCAATATTTTGTATTTCAATTAAAAGGTCAAATTTTAAACGAAATTTGATAAAGGAACTCAATTGATTACTAATTGCTGTTTTTGTTTCTAATCTGTAGTGGAAACGCCTGGTATTTTACTTGATTTTTGTACCTTTTTTCCATTGACGTAAAAGACGAGTGGTTGTCCTGTTTTAAATCCTTCTACTTTTGGTAAGTGAGGAGCCATTTTTCAATTTCTTTTAATTTTTTTATTAAAATTTTCTTAATATAATTCAATTTTTATATATTTTAATTTCAAAGTTCATAAATTATTTGAAAATAATTCAAAGTAATATATTTTCACTTTTGATTTATACATCAAAATTGCCAAGTAGTCCTTTAATTTCAACTTCGTTTCGTTATCACCCCACTTATTGTAACAAATTTCTATATTGAAATGATTGCAAGTAAAAAAAAAATAAATTAAAATGAAAAAAACAACGATTTTTTTCACCGAGACGATCTCAAGAATCAGTCAAGTTAAAAACACGTTCTGTCAGCAACTGATCTCCGGCTCTCTGTTACAGTTAATTTAATAGTGTTATTCTGTCTGAAACTCATGTTAATCGTCGTGAATTGCTGTAATTGTGTGATGAATTTGTATGAAGTTACAGCAGATAATGATTTTTGTCTCTCTCTTGAATGATGTGTGATGTTGATTAAATGAAGTGAATTGAGAGGGAGTTTGTATAATATTTTGATTTGTATTGGTGATCATATGTTAAAAATTTCACAGTAAAAAGTACATAAAACAAGAATGTTGATGTGATTTAATTGAGAAATTTTATTTTTTGACAGTCGAGCATACATGCAAAAAAAATTGTAAACAAAATTAAATGTTTCAAAGATATCACGAAGAATATTTTTATTTTTTTCTGTATAAGACAAACAAAAACATACTTAAGACTTACATCAGACTGCGTGGAATCTTATCAGTATTCGTAGATTTTATTATTTAAGCAGATAAAGTTCAATCGTGAGATAATCCTTACAAGAGAGAAAAAAGGAAGAGTAAGAGGGAAGGAGAGAGAAAAGCACCATGAGAGATAAAGATAATGGGAAGCTGACCGATAAAAATACTCAGGAAAAAGAAGAATATTCAAGAAATGACCGTTACAGAGTAAGTTCCTTTCAAAAACAGAATTCGCGTAAAAAACTTCTTTATTTCATTACATTTCATTAATTACAAAATCAATATTTGCCTTCATATCAATTATACATGAACTGCCCATTGTTTCCTTGTCGAATCATAAGGTGTCTTTACCTGTTTAATACGAAAAAGCAAAAAATTTAGGTCATGATATGAAAATTATATACTGTAAAAATATCAAATCTACCAATTTAGTAAATTTGTCCTGACATGCCATCCTTATGCGAGCTGGTGTTGCTGGCACATTGAAATCAAATTCTTCTGATATTCCATTTTCTTTTCTTGCTGCGATCACGGCCTCTTGAATTGCAAAGAAAACTGATGAAGAGAGATGGAGAGGCGGTTCACCAATTGCCTGTAAAAAAATAAATTTATTATCAATCAATGTCAATGTTAAAATAATGAAGATATTTACTTTTGATGAATAAATAGCTCTTGGATTAGGAGCACCAGTTAGCAATGAAACATAAAATTCTATTGGAATATCATTAAATCCTGGTATTTTGTATGTACTTGGTCCCTTTGTGATTTGCCTGCCATCAGGTGAATGAAGCATTTCTTCCATAGTATAAAATCCGTATCCTTGCACAAATGCACCTTCAATTTGGCCGATATCGACTGCAGGATTCATACTTGAACCAACATCCATTACAATGTCAACTCTTTGAACAGTGTGATCACCAGTTAAACAATTTATTTCAACTTCAGCACATGCTGCTCCAAATACGAAGTAATACCATGCATTACCTTGATTTGTCTCCCAATCATAACCGATATCTGACTGTTTGAAAAAGCCAGTTGCTGATAATGGGACACGATCCATGTAGGCTTTCATTACCCAAGACTCCCAGGTTTCATTAGGGAACTTTTCCTTGTATGGAGCAAGGCGATTTTTAATCTTTGTACATGCTTCTAAGACAGCAGGACCATTTAAATCGGATGATGCCGATGCCGAGCTTGATGTTGCATTTGGGACCTGTAAAATTTTAATTTGCTCATTTAAATCACTTTAATTTACATTTTCAAGTAAATTTTACTTTATCTGTCGCTGTTTCTGATATATGAAATTTTTCCATTGGAATTTCAAGAACTCTCGATGCTATTTGTACCATTTTTGTATGCAATCCTTGTCCTATTTCAACTCCACCATGTGTCAAAAGGACAGAACCATCCGTATAAACATGCACCAATGCACCAGCTTGATTTAAATGAATTGGAACAAAACCAGCGCCAAACATCGTTGGAAGAATTGTAATGCCACGTTTCTTCCAACGATTATTTTGATTGAATGTCTCAACGTCCTTCTGTCTATCTCTAAGCTGTGACATTTCAATACATTCTCTGAGACATCTCCCACCATTACAATTCAATATTTTCTGATTGTAAAATGTTGAATTTCCTTCTTGATACAAATTAAGAGTTTGTAAGTCAATGTAATCTTTATTTAATGCTCGTGCAACTTGACGAATCATTTTTTCAGCCATCATTGTTGCCTGAGGTGAACCTGAGCCACGATACACTGTATTACTGACTGTATTTGTTTTGCACACCCATCCCGTGACACGAACATTCGGAATGTTGTATGCATTTTGAACATGCATCATTGCGCGTTCAAGTACCTTGTTATTTATAATATAATATGATTTTATTTGATTTGTTAAAAGAAAAATTTAATTGATTATATAAAAAAATAATACTCACGGCACATGAAAAGTCCATCGTACAACCAGCATTAATCCATAATTTTACATCTAATCCTAGTAATTTTCCGTTTTTATCATACCACACCTTGTATTTAAACAGCATTGAACTTCGAGTTCCACTTGAAATCATGTCCTCATCTCTAGTGAGCACACATCGAATTGGCCGTTTCAATTTAACAGCAGCAAAAACAGCGGGAAGAGCGACCATGAGGCCTTTTGCTTCTTTTCCACCGAAACCACCACCGATGCGCTTAACCTTGACATTGATTCTTGAATCTGAAAGATTTGCCAATCGTGCAGCTTCTTTTTGGATTTTCTGTACCCACTGAGTTGAACTGAAGATTTCAAGCTCATCAGAGTCCTAAAATAAAATCGCTATATGAAAGATGTCATTTAGAGCTTTTTTTTACACACCTTCGGAACAACAATCGCTGAATGTGGTTCAATATAGAAATGCTCTTGTTTTCCGGTTCTGAATGTTCCTTCAAGACATGAAAAGTTGCCATCTGTTTCCAGTTTCTCAATGTCACCATTCTCTAGTTTAATCGGATAATTTGGATAAAAATGTTGACGTTCAATTGCTTGCTCCAAAGTCACAATTGCCTCTAATTCCTCGTATTCAACTTTCACCAATTTAATCGCTTCTTGTGCTAATTTTTTGCTTTTTCCCACAATCGCTCCCAAGACTTGACCATAACATTCAGCAACGTTATCCTTAAAAACTCGTTCATCGTCAAGCACTAACGAGTACTTATTTTGATCTTCTGGCACATCGTTTGCAGAATAAAATGCTTCAACTCCTGGCATTCGAAGCGCTTCTGAAGGATCGATGCTTATAATTTTAGCATGAGCCTTTGTACTGAAAAGCAAGGACATGTGAAGTTCATTTTCGAATGAGGGAATATCATCAGTGTAAATTGCCTCGCCACTTGTGCATTTAAATGCTGAAATTGTGACTTCTGGACGTCCAATTGGATCAATTTTAGGTTGATTCTCATTCGGTCTTTCAAATAATTGAGCACTTTTTGGAATAAGAGCATTATATGGCTCTGTAACGCTCAATTCT
Organism: Culicoides sonorensis; assembly: GCA_900002565.1. Taxonomy (NCBI): domain Eukaryota; kingdom Metazoa; phylum Arthropoda; class Insecta; order Diptera; family Ceratopogonidae; genus Culicoides; species Culicoides sonorensis. The sequence continues at coordinate 380,381 of LN483459.1, read as the reverse complement.
TGTTGGAGGATTTCACCCTTTGCTTCTCTTAGTATCGAAATGTAACCTTGATAGAAGAGACTTAGAATTAAAGTTTTACGGTAATCAATTTCACCACCAGGAGCATCCGATTTTAAACTGTTATTAAAATATTCACTCAAATGTGTGATTGCTGCTTCAAGAAAATCATTGTCGAACTGATATTTTATTTTATTTGGTAAATTATGCTCAATTGGTAAAATTGTTTTTCCGGCAACTCCTCCGAATGCAACTGAAATGTGATTGATATCATTATTTTTGGGATCCAATATCATATTCATCGCCATATTAACGATTGCAATGTCATCATCTCTCCTCTTTGACTGTTTAAATGCTTTTATATACTGATTCTTTTGTGATTTTGGAATGAAAATTGATGTGACGATTGAATTTTCTTGAATAACGTTCTTTCTGTAGCCAATAAAAAAATTTGAATTCATCTCAACATACTTTGATGTAGTGGAATCGGGGCTCATAATTTCCAATTTAAGTCCAATTGCTAAAAATATTGGATTCAAGTCAGAAATTGGACTTCCAGTCATGATATTTCCTACAACGGTTGCCACATTTCGTATCTGAGCTCCAGAGAACCAGTGCAGCATGTCAATTATGGTCTGATATATTCTTGCGACATCGGAAGGTTCATTTTGGATTTCTTCATTCAAGATTTGTTCCAATGTTGTCAAATTAATGTTTGCGCCAACTCTTATTCCGTCATCAGTTTTTTCGATATGATTCAGTTCAGGGATTTGATCCACATTTATAAGGATTTCATATTTCTTTAGATTATCTTTCATTTCTAATCCGATTTCAGTGTTTCCAGCGATAATTTTTGAATTAAGATGGTGCTTTTTTATCTCAAGAAGTTGTTTTAATGTAACAGGTCGATACCACTGAACACGAGTACCTTTGAATACAATAAATTTCGTATCCAACACGTCTGACACTTTGAGTTCTGGTGGAAAAATAATTTCTTGACTTGAATCATACTTTTCAAAAGCATTTTCATCAAATAATTTATTTGTAACAACATTTCCTCCATTAACTTTGCAACATTTGTCTCCCATTGGACATCCATTAAACTGTCCTTCCTTAAATTCTTTCGTAAATGTTCGGTATCCTTCAATAATCGGGCGATATCCAGTACATCGACACAAATTACCTTGAAATGCCTTTTCAAGATCTTTCATACTCGGTTCAGGACTGTTCCTCAAAAGGGCGTACATGGACATCACAATTCCAGGAGTACAGAAACCGCATTGTAAGCCATGAGCTTTTGCAAGTCTTTCCTGGACTGGATGTAATTTATCTCGAATACTTCCAATTCCTTCGACAGTTGTAATCGCACAACCATGAATTGCACAAATCGGAGTGAGACAAGCAATTATCGAGTAGTGATAAACTTTATCTTTGCTACGATCATATCGACTTATCATGACAGTGCATGCACCGCATCCTCCTTCACCACAACCAACTTTTGTACCAGTTAAATGAAGGTTTTCGCGCAGATATGAAACAAGGAGTTGCTCCGGATCAGGATTTGTCTCAATTATCTGTTTAAATGTCATGAAACATAAAATAAATTCTGTAAATTATGAAAAATATTTACCTTCTTCCCATTCACAAAGAACACAAGCGGTTCATTTTGATTAAGCTCCTTAAAATTACTCATTTCCAGGAATTTTAATTATAATTTTTGTTTGTAAATACAAAATTGAAAACAATTGTGCTGAAACGTAAATAAATAATTCTAAAATTAATAGCAATTCCACTCCAAACTCATTGATAATGAACTTGAACAAATATCATAATAAAATAAAACCACCGTAAAATTCTCATATGAGAATCAACAGCTGATTTTTTTATGTATTGTTATCAATTTCAATAAAAAAAATTAATTTGAATAAATTTTACCGGTCTTTTCAATATATTCAAGTTACGAACTTTATTTGAACAGAGCACGATTCATACTATTTTTTTGGAATGTGGTCCGTATTATTTTATATTCTCATTGAAGACAAATAATATAATATGAATATGAAAAAGAATGAAAAATACGTCACTTATCGCAGAATAACAATAATTTGATTGGCACACGTTTATTTTTTTGAATTAAATTATTAAATTTCTGATAAGATATTGGTTTTAAATGCAAATTGCATACATTTAGGCGTTTTAATTTAAGAAAATTCAAAATTCTCAATTCAAACTTTTAATTTAATATGATGATGGGTCCTGAAGTAGAGCTCAATTCAGAGGTACATTTGACAATAAATTAAAAAAAATGTTGTGCAGGCGATGTGATTTTTTTCCATATACGAAACACGTGTTCATTAAAATTAACGGTTTGGCATCAACATTACAAGAGTCAGGTTCAAATGTCACATGAGAAGAAATTCATCACTGATCTCTCAAATCAATATAAATTCACTTTCATTTCCATAACAAGACCCGACACTTTCAAGTCACAATTTCATTTCAATTAAAGGGAATAAGGAAATAAATTTTCCAATCAATTCCGCAAAACTAGACATTATTTTACCATCAAACGAGATTTTATTGACTGTTACGTAACCTCGATCACATTTAACATTGTACATGTTAGTACCAAACTCTAATAATAATAATAATTGAAAAAAAATTGTCTGCACTCGTCATTTTCCATTAAAAATCTCTTTTGCAACTGCTATGTAATATCTGACATAGACATTGATTATCATCATCAAGCTATAGAGAGAAAATTGATCAACATAAATAAACCAGAAATGAAAAAATTAAATTAAAACCGGTGTTAAAAATAAAATAATAATAATAACATAAGTAGAGTCATGATATTACTCACCTCCAATCCTATATATGATGAAAATTATGATGGTAGATATGACTGTTTATAAGTGGGAATTAAGTCAAGTAGCTATAAAAGTAAAAGTGTTTTAATGGTGAATGAGACAAAAAAGTGCAAAAAAATGATTATGGTAGTAGATAGCATAATTATTAATGTTTTTCTTTTCCGCATTTGTATTGAATTAAATGTATGGGACAAGTGATTTACGGTTTGTTATTGGAAAAATGCAAGTGATGAATGTCATGGTATGGATGTAAGAGGGTTGATGCAAGGATCGAACTGTCATGACATGTCAGTCTTTAAATTGAAGGTCCTCCTCGCCAGCATCGTTGAATGCCTAATTTTATCCATACATGATTATTTTAAGTATAGGTTTTTCAAAGGTTTTTAGTAGACATTTTTTGAAAAACATGATGTGAAAAATATTTTTCCGGACCATTGATTTAATGGCGGCTTGGCCATATGGGCAATCTGACAAATGACAGAAAAGCCGCAGTCGATCGTCTTGTAAAAGTTGAGTTTAGCGTTATTTTTAAAGAAAACCATTCAGAATGCCAGGACCGTTAATAATTTTCAATCCGCCCCTGCCATTTTTCCGTACCATAAAATTCGCCCAATTCAAATTTTTGACATCCAATCAAACAAAAAATTGCATTAATAAAATGCATCACATCAAAAATCAATCAAAATATTTTTTTTAACTGTAAGCCTTATTTACACCTACCATTCCCGTATTGCTATGAGTGGTACCATACATTTATACGATATTACCAGTTAAACATCTCTGAAATCGTGTATAAGTGATCGAGCACTCACCATTAGCCATTCAGTTGTTTGTTAACTGTTCTTGTGTAAAGAAGTTGAAAAAAAAATTGAAGTAAATAAAAAAAAAGAAGTGAAATAATAATAAAAAAAAATAATTTTACTTAACTTAACTGAATCACATCTTTAAATTCTTTCAACGGATGATTCAAAGAACATTAAATTAAAAAAAAAAATAAAATTACAGTTAACGATCTCAGAAATTACGGTCTTAGAATTTAAATTTTATAATAAAAATTCTTGCTCATAATTAAAAGTAATCTTAAATTTAAAAATATGTGGAAATCAATAATATTATTTAGCATTTTAATGTCAACAGTTATTGTTGATGCAAAAAAAGTTCGACAAGGTAATATTTTAACAATTAATACGAGCATTCACATGTGATATTGACATTTTTATTTGCCTTGACTATTAAATATCGGTATGAGTCTCAGTTATTAGCATTTAAAAATTAAATTAAATTGATCATCTTATGACACATCAATTGATTATGTAAATATTATGTGGAATTAAGGAAATTGCACCTACCTTCTGTAATCAGATTAATATTGATTTTTTTTTTCATTTTTTGATCAATTTAATTTAAAATTTTTAATCAAAATAATAAATATTTTCAAGATTATGACGTCATCATAATATGAAATGGAACTCAATCTTCTACTTTCATTTTTTATTATTGAATATGAATGTTAAATAATATTCAGCACATATGTGATATGCATTGGACGTAATGAGAGACAATGAAAGAGTTCACGGTCATTCACACACTAAACAAAATTTTACACAAAACAGGTTTTTTTTTCTTCCATTCATGTTTGCTTTAGTTTGCTCTTCTGTTAAATTTGTTCATTCATTTTATTATTACTTCATTCTAAGCTATTATCAGTGTGTGTGTCGTTAATGGCATATGTGAGCTTATGTGAAATGAGTTCCATTAAAAATTTTTAATGTTGTTTGTTTGTTTTTAAATTTCAATTTAAGCAAAAATTGCAAAACAATGTACGCAAATTACTTAAGAAATGTAATTGAGAGGAAAATCGTTTGTGTTATTGTACGTTTTTTTTGTGGAAATAAAGGCAAAATAAAAAATTGTTTACTTAATTTTATTTTATGAGTAAATTACTTAGTAAATAAATCTTTAATTTGAATATTTTCTGTTTTGAGACACATTTTTAAGACTTGGGTCCGTCACTCTATCACACATTTAGCTTCATAACTTCGGAATGATCCATCAGAGCAAGGTTAGTTTTTTTTTGTTAGTTAGACGAAAGAATTTAAACACATTAGTTTTGAGCTTGGGCTCAGAAATAAGGCTCCAGAGCCTCCAGAGTCTGAAAACGCTCAAAATTTTAAATTTTCCAAAATTTCAAAATTACAGACTTTTTTTGAAAATTTTTCAAATTTTTGATTAATTATATTTAAAAGTAAAACTGAAATTTATTCAATGAAACGCGTCCCATCGAAATGCACTTTTCCAAATGGCCTGTGGTTAGTATTTCTCATTTTTATAATTTAAGGCTTAGGAGTCTATTTCACAAATCTAATTTTGTGTATTTTATCATAAATCAAAAAAAACTGATTGAAATTTTTTAAACGGTTTTTAGGGCTTTCAGAGCTCAATTTTTTCTCAAATAAAAAAAATGAACAGAAAAATTCACTTTTCTCTTCTTTTCTTGGCTTAGTAAGCTCAGTTTCATGTAATCAAACTCAATTTTAATTTAAGTGCAATAAAACATCACTTCACATAATTTATTAAAAATGGAATCAATAATATTCAATAAAAACTCACCCAAAATCAATCAAAAATCATCACGAAAGCCTTACACATGCGTTAATATGGCCATTAACAAAAACTTCATGAGAATTGGTGTGACTGGCATAAGATGAAGTAATTGCATGTGAATTATGATGTTTAATATTATTTCATACTTAACATTGATATCATTTTAACTTTAAATTTCTTTTTGCATCACAAACAAGCCGCATTGAAATTAAACCACGCTTCATAAATTCATTCAAAAAGATCAGTGAAAAATGAGGGTAATGACTGATTATTTTTTTTTGTTGTTTTGTTTGTATGTTCGATGCATTTTATTTTAATTTATTACAAAATTATTTAATATTTATTATTAAATCATTTCTTTTTCACTGTGCGTGATTGAAATGAAAACAAATTTTTATTTTGATGTAGTTTAACTACCTTTTTTTTGTAAATTTTAATAAACAATTAAAAACATTAAAATTTCTGATTCACTTATCTCAAATTATAAGTAATTTTATGCGGTAATTTTTATTAACAGTTTTTCACTGCTTCCAGCGTTGATTAATATTAATATTTGTGGTTAACATTTTTAATTGTAAAAAAATAATTATTTTCACTTTTATCTGGCAAATTAACATTCTTTCATTTTACTGACCTTTCAAATAATTTTCAGTTGTGTCTTAAATTTAGAAATCTGGTATTTTCAATTTAAAATGGAATCAAATGTGTGGAAATAATTGTTTAAATCATTAATTAAATTTTCATTCAGAATTGCTCTTTGTATTTAAGAATTAAATAAACAGTTGTAGTAATAAAAGTTGAACAGAAACAAGGTCGTGTAAAATTATTTCAATATTGGTAGATTTTTATGAGCATGTCATCTAATGGAAAGGAAGAAAATGGGCCGATTTTGAAGTGAAATGCTCAAATTCAAATTTCAGTTTTTCACTACTCTCAGACCCGGAAATTTGTTATCTGTTTTGTACTTGATTTGAGCTCGTTGATGATCATGCTTGCATTTGGTCATCATAAAAAAAGTTTAACAGAATTTTTTGCTCCAGGTGGATACTAAACGCATATCCATGTCTTACCAATTCAAGGGTCATGATTTCGTTCTGACAAGATTTCGACTCGTTGAATTTCATCTTAGTCCAACTTCATTTCAATGGTATGCCTAAAATTCATCTCACAAAAGATTTTTGATATAAACCAGATATCAATTATAATTGGTCAGTTATTTTTCGGTTTTATTTGTGTAACATAAAAATTCTTTGTAAAAATATATAAACATTAAAACATATTTTTTCATTTGCATTTTGTTACAAAAAAAAATACATTACACTGCTGTCTCTAATCGTATCGGTTTAATTTTCTGCTGTAATTCCCGGAGCTTTAAATCATTGTGATGCATGTTAACCACCCACCACAGTATCGCTTTTATTACTGCAAAATTCAAAATAATTCACTCAATAAATTTTGCGTTCAAATGTAAATTCAAAAAATAAATAAATAAATTTTACCTATTATTGGAATTACAACCTCCAAATTTTCTTGTGGCAATTTTTTAATGTTTTTATAGAGAATATAAATAAAATATAAAATGTGGACTTCCAGAGTGACCCATAAAAATACTGCAATTAATGTTGATTTGGCCTGGAATTTTTTTTCTCATTTTATTTTGATTGAAACCCAAATTTAATTGAATTTGAAATATTTTCAATACCTTTCTTGCTCCAAATAACAGGAAAACCGCAGCAATTAACGCTGGTATCCTCAAACTTAGTACAATCGGTAAATCACGATATGACATGAAATCGGCTTCCTCGTCCTCGACATGTAAACTACTTTGAAGATGGTTAATTTTTTGTCCTATTTGAAATGACTCCTCAAATAAAAATAACATTCCAATGAAGATACAAAAGTTTTGAAAAGTAAAATATGATTTCCAAGGCTTTGGCAATGGATCATCATATGGACGAATGTAGTATGATTCACTCATTTTTTTATTTTATTATTTTTGTTTTGAATTATCGATCGATTATGCAAAATTTATGATTTTCTATTATCTGAACCTTAAATTTAATGAAATATTAATTATTTTCTCGTAATAGAACTTATCGGACCGAGGAACAAAAACAATTTAATTCATGAAAACAATTTTAATTTTACACAGAGATTAAGAGTTTTTTTTCATTGTTTTCCTCTTAATTTATCAAATTAAACTGAATATGTGCGTATAATTTCCGTTTTAAATCTCCCAAGAAGTGGGAAAGACTAAAAATAGCATCAATGGATTGAGAGTCAAATCTCAATAAATTTGATTGGTTTACGTAAACGAATAATTTGTAAGAAAATCAAAGTCAAATGTGAGAGAGAGTTGTTAAAAAAAAAATTGTAAAAATTCCATTGATGAATGAAAATTAAAGTAGGGCACTAGTCCAGCATAATTATAATTATTCATATTATAGTAATTTTTCCTTTTATGATGTCATTCAAAATTGGAACTCATTCAACAGTTGAAATTCACTTTTTTATAAATATGATTTAGAAAGGCGATTAAATTTAAAATCATACAAAAAAAAAATATTTACTAAATTAAGTAACAATTTAACATAATTTACAGAAATATTTGAACAAGATCTTGGAGATGCCTTTAAAATTGCACCGTCAACGGAGGGCTTGGCCAAAGTCCATTTGAAATGCGGAGCTGATTCCATGCATGTAAATAAATTACTGAAAAAAAATATTTTAATGTGAGAACAATATGAATTGTTTATAATTTTTTATTAGATTACACTTGAGACTGAAGAAGATTTCCATGGCGTATTGTATACACGTGGTTCCTTTTACAAACAATCCGAGCCATGTTTTGTCAAACCAAAGGGTGTTAAAGGCGAGCGAACGCTTCGAATGAAATTCCCACTTACTCAATGTCAGACAGTTCAGAGTGGAGATTTATATTCAAATGTCATTGTGGTCCAACATGATCCTGAATTGATCACACCTGGAGATTCCGCGTTTACAGTTGAATGTGATTTTAGAAAGCCTCGTAGTTTTAATGTGGAAGCCAGTATGAATGCGAGAGATAGGTAAGATAAATAATAATTGAATTGAAATGTAAAATCACAATTGCACATAAAATTCACAAAATAATTCAATTTTGCACAATTTTTTAATAGTAAAAAGGCAACTGGTTCACGCATTTCACTTGCAAACCCCGATCCATCAGCTAGCGAAACCGAAGAGTACATTATAAGGGCAAAGCGAAGCACCGCTTCTAGTGAGTCTGATTCTGTCACTTTTATACCAGATAAGGAATTTAAGAATCAGGAGGATGGTAGTGGGGAGGGTCCCAAAGTCATTGGCACAGTTGAGGAAATTAAATTTGAAATTAAAGACGAATTATAAACGTCCTAAAAAAATTAACATAACTCACATTCAACCTCAACTAATTTCATATTAACTTTCACTTAAAATGTAGAAACACTAATCACAGTTAATTCTTACTTTTTTAACTCACTTTTCTTATTACTTATGTATTTATTTGAATTTTCTATGTATTTTCTCCAGTCAAGAGCATGTATTGAAGCCAAAAAGTTTAGAATTACCATCACCGGCTGCTACAACTCTTTCAACACCAACTCAATTGCAGCCCAGTAGTTATTATGATGATTATATGCATAAATTACACATGAAATATTACCAACGATACAATCCTGACTTTTACTACAATCCTTATGTTTATCATAAGATGAATCCTAACTTTTATTATTTGGACTATAGCAATATGATTCTGTAGAAGTAGCAACTTTTCTCTTGTTTTATATTGAATTTTTATAATCTAAATCTATATTTAATATTTATTAGTTATTTCGTAGTTGAACTGTAGAATCCCTTTAAAATAATTAGAAATGAAATCCTTTAACATGATGAGACATATCCGTTATTGTGATATTCTTGCTAAATAAAATGAAAATTAATTGTAAATAATTTTTAAGATGAAATTAAATTCAAAATAAAAAAAAATTATGAAGAATTTTAATGTGTATTTTTTTAAAGAAATTCTAAGTTGACGTTGATTCAATCCAATGTTACAGTATGCAAAAGGGACCCGTCTGTACGTCTGAGTTCTTGTTCTCTTCTACGGAGACCTTCCAAGAAAATTGAATTGCAATGATTTTAAACAAAAATTGATTCACCGAATTAGGATTTAAGGAAAAATTTAACATTCTGACTTTTTGAAAGAAAAAATAATCATTGATATTTATTTATTATTTTTTATTGTTCAAGAATAATGTTTTTGGATTACATTTTGTAGTCGAGTTTTACAAATAAAATAAAATACATGTTGATGACGACTGTTTTTTTTCCATCTTTCTGAAGGATGATTGTTTAACTTACCCAGGTTTATTGTATTAGATAATTCACAGTAATTTTTAGTTTTTAATTAATTACAACTATTGAAATAATTTTTTTGAAATGAATTGTCTACTTTTTTTAGTGTAATTTTACTCAAAATTTTACTGATTTTAAATATTATTAGATTGTTCCGATGAAAGTCGTGATTTAATATCATTACTTTTATTTAAAATGTTTATCTGAAAAATAGAGAATAAATTAGTAAAACATTTGCTGAAAATAAATAATTAAAATTATTTTAAAATTAGTTTCAATTTTTAACTTCAACAGGACTGGAACAATTTTAATCTGGAAACTGGCACACGCATTTTTTTTGATAATCAAGACTGTTAGTAAACTTTGACATATTTCTCTGCAGCTTTTAGAGCTGACCGAATTCTAGCAGCGACTTGTCACACGAGCACTGAATATAACGTTTAATTTTACTAAATGCTATTTCTTTAACTGGATTCTCTGGATACACAAAAGCAATCAATCAAAGAAACAGGAACGATTCCTACGTTTTTGATATTATTCATTAAAATAAGTGATATACAAAAAAACACTGAAATCAATAATAAAGAAAAGAAAAACAGAAAGAAATTCCTTTCAATTATCTGTCTTCAGCTGATTAAGTGTGCAGCAATTTCAGGATATAAGCTCGAACAACCTGCATATTCAGACTCTGTGTGAAGTTAATTCAACCGGAACACGTGTAAATTTATAATATCATATAATAACACAGCGACCCGAACAATTTAATCATTAAAATCTGATAATAATCATGTGTTTGTCTGGTTCAGCACAGGCGATAATAATTTAATATTTATTTATACAGCATTCAAACTGCTTGCTTACAGCACTGAACCTGTATTGATATATGAGGAAAAATTATGTTTCAGTATTTTTAATTAATGTACGAGTTTAAAAGTGCCTTTCTGTATGTTAGTTTAACTTTTGCCATTCAAAATGCGTTTTTATTTTACTTTACAATCAAAGACTATGCTTAAATCGATTCTTACCTGGATTAAAATATATTCTTCAAGCAAGAAAGTTTCTAATCTCGGCTCTCACTTCTTGATCTACGAGGACTGACTGATCGGGAAGCAGGTGACCGACTTCTTGACTTGGAAACTGGACTTCGGCTTCGGGACTTGGATCGTGAATATGACCGATTGCGACGATCACTGTAAAATTTATGTGTTATTTATTTAAATTCAAAAAAAAAAAATTAATTTAAACTACCGAGATCGTGATCTATATCTTCCACTGCCACCTCTTCTGTCATATCGGCTTCCACCTCCACGTCTTTGTGGACTGGTTGGCCTTCCATAACGAGCCATTTGAACTCTCAACTCTCTACCATCTAACATCCTACCATCCATGGCCTCAAGCGCATCTTCAGCATCGCGTTTGTCATAAAATCGAACGAATGCAAATCCTCGACTTTCTCTTGTATGACGATCTCTTGGAATATAAATATCCCCAACTTCACCACATCTTTCGAATACACGACGCAAGTCTTCGGGTGTGGTTCGATAAGTCAAATTATCGACCTTGAGAGAAATCATCCCATCAATTTTGGGAGGTGCTTTTCGACCATAAGACATTATTCAACAAACTTGCACAACTGAGAAAAATAAATGAAAGTTTATCAAAATATTTTTATTACACTACTGAAAAAAAAATTTAAAAATATTGGTAGCCATTTTAGGCGTCACAATTTCTTAAACAATTTCAATAAGTTTTTACAACCATTTCTTTCACATTCTATGTTTAATATCGTACAATTCAATAATTTACCTTGAATTCTAATTGTAAAGAACAGCAAAAGAGACTCTAATTATTTTTTCTTTATTTATTTCGCAAATGATGATCAAGCATGAAATTAAAAAGAGAAAATCCAATCACAAAAATTTAAATGACAATTAAAGGAGACATTTCAGACTGTGGCGACATAATAAAAAACATCAAAAGCAAAATTCCATTAAACGAGCACATTGCAAGTTGAAAATATTAAAATGTCCATTGGAATTCCCATCCCGTTTGATAAAAATTTAATACTTTACTGAAATGTGAGGATTTATAAGATTTTTAAAATAATTCGAGAAATTTAAAATTGTACCTATAATTGGGGTGAAATCATTCTCGGATAATTATTGACGATTTAAGAGCCCAAACCGTGTGGTCAGAGAGTTTCGATTCTCAATCACACCCTCCCATGAGGTAAAATGAACCATTTCAACTCTTGAACTTTCTTGAGGAATGGAGACTGCTAGCTGATAGCATATCTGACTAAGCCTTAAAAAATACTTACATTTCTCTTTGTCAGACTCTTCAAAAAATTAATTAAAACTTCATTTCAAATTTCTTTGTTAAAGATCATATTTTTCTTTTTAAATTTATTTGATTTAACGTTTTCTCTTTTCTATTTTTTTCTTAATTATATTTCTCTTTTTTTTTGTAATTGTTATTCAATAAGCATTTGTAACGTTTTTTTCTTTCAATTATCCTTTGCTTTATGTATATATTTTTTTTTGTTTCATTGTAACAGTATTTTTTTTTTCAAATATTTTAATATAATTATCCCAAAATTTGTAAGTTATTCTCCTAATTTTCATTATTATTCATTTTATCTTATCAATTTTGAATACATTAAAAATATAATTTAATTTTTATTTAAAAATTAAATGAATAATCACTTAAATTTTTATTATTTCCAAAGTTTGTTTTCTTTTTAATAATTATTAATAATTATTTTTTTATTAATTTTCCTTGTAAAAACATTTAAAACCGAACTCAAATGGAAAATGAAGGAATTTCGTAACAAAATCAGTCATATTTGTATTGAAAAAGTTTTTTTTTGTTTTTTGGGAAAACATGAGCTAACTCCTAAATGTTCAAATATTTTACATCTATTGGTTTAGCTTACATGAGAAAGACTATCTAACTATGGCATACAATGGACAGTTAAGCATTTAATGGCTTGTTTATTTATAAATTTTTATTTTCCTGTATAAGAATATTTTGTGGATTCAATCAAAAAATTGTGGCATCAAAGTGATTCGACACCCAAAAAATTGTGTCGAAACGAATTTGATGTTGGTGCTATGAGACTTAAATATAAAAAGCTATTTATTGTAAAAGGAAGGTATTTTGTCTAAAAAAAATCAATTTCATATTTCAGGAGTTTTTATATTTCTATGATTTTATGCAATATTTTCTCTTCTAGTATTCATTTAAAAAGCCAAAAATTTGCGTTAATTTATTGTTATTCCAAAATCTTCTCTAATTATTTTCTATTTCTACGAAAAGTTTGCCAATTGCTCTATATTTTGTTATAAACTTTTAATGAAATGGATTTTACCATAAAATAATCAAATTATTACATTAAATGGATTTTAAGGTAAATCAAGAAAGATTCGAATCTAAAAATTTATCAATGGAACTTGAAACGGATGATGGAAATGACAAATGTTTACAAATAGATGATTTATTTTTTTTCTAGGATTTTCTTTTTAATTAATATTTTCTTGGGATTAATTCACTTTTAATATATTTTTCTTTATTAGTTTACTTTTTTTTTTTAAATAATAATGATCAATCTTAAGGTAAAACTGTGTTATAACATCACCATGTAGGTAGACGACATTTAATTTTTGTGTTATCATTTATTCGCTTACTAACGCAACTTCTCTCTGTACATTTTGGAACGAAGATTCATTTATGCCACCACCAGATGTGGGTTCTGGATCACAGTCTGGCGAATCACTTCTCGCTGAATTGCATTCTGTAACTTTTTCTTCTGGGGAGACAGTTGCTTCTGTAGCTTCAATTGCAACTTCATCTGTTACACCATCTTCAATATCTTCAGTCTTTTTATCTGTATCAGATTTGCTACAATTATTATTATTATTATTACTAATACAATTATTTTCTTCCTTTTCCAATTCGCCATCTGTCTCCTCTTTAATACTCTCATTACTTGAATTATGTTTCATTTTATTTGATGAGCAGCTACTTTCGGACATTGCTTTTAATGCGGGATCTGAGGCACGCAATGACTCGGAATCACCAATACCATCACCACTCGGTCTCAATACTAAATACAAAAGTAAATCTGATAATGAAATAATTCCAATTACTTTTTCCGTTTCATCAACGACGACTAGACGATGCACTTCGGCACGAACAATTCGTTCCATTACAGTGTACAATGTTTCATCTAATGAGCATCTTTGTACACCTTCAAACCATGCATTTCGGTGTTCATTTGCTTTCTTAAGTGACACATTTAAGTCATTGTAGGTTTTTTCAGCAGCTAAATTCTATAAATTTCATAAAGAAAAATTTCATTTAAATCATTTTACATTTTATTTGAAAATTACTTTCAACTTACAATCACATCAAATTTGGCGTAAATGTCGGTTAAACGACCCTCAGAGTCAACAACTGGCAGCGCAGATACACGACGTTCTACGAATTTTTCCAAGGCATCTATGATACTGGTGTCCTCACTGGCTGTCTCAATGTTATCATATGTGCCAATTTTGAGTTCACGCAATGTATTTTGCATGTACGATGGTTTTGGTAATTCATTTATCTGAATTGAAATAAAAAGAATTATTAACGTCATAAAATTATTTCAATTTCAATTTTCTTTAAAAGGAGAATTCATTCAATATTTTTAATTGACTGGAAAAGTGTGTTCATGCTATTTTTAAAATAAAAAGTATGAAACTTACATATAAAAACAGGAACCTAAGTATTCTTTTGTGTGTTAGTATATACAGCACATTGCCCGTTAATGGATCTATTACCGGCAATCGATGAATTCTATTGTGTATAAGTGTTTTAATTGCATCATACAAAGACGCATCTGGTGAAATACTAACTAATTTTTTAACTTGCGATGAGAGTGCACCTGAAATTGAAGTTCAAATTGAAGAATTTTATTTTTCAACTATTAAATTAAATTAAATTCTTACTTCGCCACGTATCCAATTTGTGTTCTTCTAGTTGTTCCATTGATGAGTTTGGTGATGTATAATACATTCGTAAAATTTTTATAAAATCTGTTATTGTTAACATGCCAACAAATTCTTGTCGTTCACTGTCCCACAAAGGTGCCGCCCGAACACCATTATAGACTAATGCATAAAAGGCCTTCTTTACTAATAATTGAGTATCAAATACAACTAGCTTAGCCGAAGTCGGCACCAGATCATAGCACTTGTGAAAACGGAAGAACTTGACAAAGATTTGTGATTCATCTTCTTCTGTAAAATGTATGAAAAGTTTCATTAATTTTATTGAACAATAAAAAAAAATTTAACATTTTTTTTCAATTTGTGTATAAGTGACAACCTTTCTTAAGTAGTTGAGCTAAAAGCTTTTTCCATGCAGTTGAGACAGCTTCAAATTCTTTAATACTATCTAAGGGATATGTTTCGGTGTTCCAGTAACTATGACTGCCACCACCCAACACCAGTCTTCCGGCATGATTTGAATAAAAATGTAATTGTAATATGGGTCCCTCTTTAAAACTCGTTTCATTTTTCAATATTTTCTTATATCTATTTATTTTTGCTATATTTAATTCTACTGGCGTTATAATTGCTGGTGCCAGTAGCTCACCGTCCAATATTTTCGGGTAAAATAAATGATAAAAGGGGACAAAAGATCCAAGTAATAGAGAGAAAATTAAATAAATATCAATCACCCTTTTATTTTTAATGTGAATTTAATGAAACGAAACTTTTTTTTTATAAATGGAAACAAAATTTACAATGAAAACGATTTTTCACACATTAATGCCTAAGTATGAAATGAAAATAAAGAAAAATTTATCAAAAATTTTATATGTGTGGAATGAGAGGCTGTTTTGAGTTTGAAGCGGAATCTTGATAACAAAAAGAAGGAAGAAAAAAATGTGAAGCAATCAATTTTTTATTTTTATCAGAAAAATCATTTTAAGTTCCAATGAAAACAATTTTCATGCTTCTATGAATTTTTTCAAGGGAAATCGCCTTATAAAGCCATGATATATTTTGAAAATTACAGAAATATATCAACAAGAAATTAATAAAATTGAATTATGAGCCACCTGTTTAATGTCAAAAGGAAGTAGCCAAGATTTTTTTTGGCAATTTCATTAGCATTAAATTTGGATGCAATTAAAATCGCATGAATTATAAATTACTACTAATAAATTATAAAAATTTTGAGTCAACGCTTATTTTTTAATAGGTAAAAAGCCCTGAAATGAACTGAGATGAGCTCATTTTCATGGAATTTGTTCAAATCTCATTCGAAAATTAATGATTTCCTTTGAAATAAATGAAATTTTAACTTTCAACAAGAATTTTATCCAAAAAACAGAAATAATTGAAAAACTTTTCCTTTGTAATATTTTACGTGACATATGGCATTAAAATCTGATTCCCTCTCATTTCTCATTAAAATCAAAACAAGAAACAAATCTTCAGCCAACTATTTTATTTACAATGATCTTTAAAAATAATACATTTAAAATTTGCAAGTCAGTCACTTTAATTTTAATTTAATTTACATGTTTTATTATTATCATTATTTTATATGTAATGAAATGTAATTTTTGTGCTGACAAATTTAAACTTGGCAATGAACTTTTGAATCGATTCACATCATTAAAGTTCTATTAATTTTTTATAATTTTTTTTCAAATTACATGTGAGAAAGTTATTTTTGAACATTTTTATGAAAATAGTTTTGATTGAATTTTTTTTATAATTTAATTTATTGAGACACACGCTTCATTAATTGCTCATGTAAGCAAAAGTCGATGAACTTACATGTGAAAAAAAATTTTTGTAAAATTTATAAAAAAAAAATGTCTTATGATCATTTGATTGACGCGTGCCATGCTAATGTAATGTTATTTTAATAAATTATATAAATAAAAAGAATTTTTGATGATAAAATTTTAAATTTAATGAAATCATTAAAAATAGCAATGAAAGTCACTAAAAAATTAATTAAAATAAAATAGGATTTATTTTATTTTATTTCATTTTACAAGAAAAACATTTAAAATGTTTCGTAATTTTTAAAGCAAGTGCAATAAATTTAATCTCTGATCTGATACAATTAAATTTTAATGGTCACCATTCATAAAATGAGTGTTATCATTAAAATCTTTGGAAAAAGACATCAAAAATGGCAAGTGAAAATTTAATTTGCGAAGAAAATTTCTTAGAATTGTTATGGTGATTTTTTTGTACAACAGCAAAAAAAAAAATATAAGACAAAAATGTCCTTCAACTTCATAAAAATGAAAGAAACTCAGTAAAAAAAGTTGTTATCTGGGTGGCTCTTAATGGTCTGTATTTTGCTTTTAGGATGAATGAAAAGTAAGAGGACTCATTAAATGGACTCAATTTAAGTCCCTTATAATACATTTTTTTTTGAGAGATCTTTTTTTTTTGTTTTTTAACAACATTTTTTTTGAATATCAACCCAAATTAAGTGGACTTTTCTGTAAATGAATCAAAATGTTGGGTTTTTTTTTCATTTTGCTTATTACAAAAAATTCAATTCAATGAAAATCTTTTTACTTTGATGTCAGTTCATCAAATTTAATGTTGTATTTGCTTTCAAGGGTACATTCTGAGAAAATGGTTTTGAAATACGAATGATTGAGTGTGAGAAGTTTCTGATTGAATTATTTTGGGTTGGCATGGTTCCGCAAAATTATTCAGATCAAATTTTTTCACCAGCCTTAGCTCAATAAGTTAATAGCAAAAAAATTGAGGTAATAAGTGACCCATATCTGTAATTCTCAAAAGTGGAAATATGACATTTATGCTTGAATCACCACTTATTTTTTATTATTCTCCTTTATTTCCTTTCAAAATGAAAAATAATAAAAAATTCTAACTTCTGAATTCACCAATAACCTTTCTTACAATAAAAATAACATAAATCATGTCAAAGTTCACAAATTCTGATCACAATAAAAATAAACGTTAAATTTTATTTACATGACTCTTCATGTAAGGCCATATACTAACTTTTAATAATAAAATCTTCAATTGAAATAGTTATAAAATATAAATTGATAAAGGAATCTTCAATTCTATGAGACTGTAGTCTAGACTACAAAAATTTTTCTCATCTATTTCTCATATACATTAAATGATTTTTGTTTGAAATGAGATTTTTTTTCTCTTGGCGCTATCTACTCATAACTTTTTACCAGGTACAGAATTGTTTTGATTTTATCACACACACACAGTTTGTGTTGATATTTAAATACGATTTAATTTATTATTATTATATAAAGGAGGCGCCTGGCTCTTAACAAATCTAACAAATTTATTCGATGAATATTAAATTTTTCTTTCATTTTATTTTAAAAATATGAATATTATTTTTTCTTATTAAAAGAAATATTTTCAATGGAATTCAAATTGAATTGATTTGCTTCAACACCTTTTTCTTCTTTCTCTGCTTCTTTATTTTATATTCCAATCATTTTTCTAATAATGAGGTATGAGACATGAAAATTTTCTTTTTAAATATTTTTTTTTCTTTTTGATTGATTTTGATTTTTATTCCTTACACATTGGCTTTAGTGTATATTTTCGTATATTTAACTTTAAATATTAGATGATTTTTTTTTATTTATTAATCACTCAATTCAATTGACTGTCATTAAATCACTTAATGCATATTGTATTATGCCTTTAATTCTTTTCACAACCATTAAATAAGTCTGATTAAAGTAAAAATTTATGGTAATCATGAAACACTGCGTCGTTTCTTCTTAAATTGAATTAAAAAAAATTATTTTCCGATTTAATGTTAAATATAAGTATTTTTTTTTGTTTTAAACGTCTTAGGTGATCATCATCAACTAACTAAAAATTATTAGACGGAAAAAGAAAATTTGTGTTCTAGTAATAATAATAATAATTTTTGTTCCGTGTGAGCGAAAACGACAACAAGTTCACATACACAAGCATCAACATCATCATGAGCCACACTACAACTATTTCTGCCGACATCACTACGGGAAAATTTTTCTTGGCACGAGAAAATTCTTTTTTGATTCTCAACCACTACCAAAATCAAGTTCATTGTGATTCTCACGGATTTTGTGTATTGCTTATTTTCCAATACTTTCCCAGTTGGAACAATCAAATGCTCAGTGTTGGGTACTTTTTGCATGTGTATTGGAAGAAACTATTATATTTATTTTATGTATGATATTATTAACAAACAATTTTTATTTATTGTTCTAAATTTAGATTTTAAAATTATTATATTTGTATGCAATATAGGTGGATCAGCATTTGGCACGTTTCTTTAACAAAATTTATGGGAAAAGTGTTGTTTTTTGATTTTCATGTTGGATTTGAGGGAAAATTGATGAAAGTGGGATCAATTTTATATGTTTGATTAAAAGTTTAAATTTTTTTAAAACCAATGAAAAGTTTCCATTGAAAATATTTTGAAAAAAGTTTTCTCGCAACCCTGTTTAAGGATGATCAGAAAACTGCCTGTTAGTTACATGACAGTTACATGGAAAGTGATTGACTATTAATCCGATTTATTTTAATCGTTCATATTTCCGTTTTTCAAAAAAAAAAAATAAATTATTTCCAAAACTCATGCCATCAATTCCTTTTTGCCTTGTCTTTAACCCTCATTCTTAACGCGTAATTGGTTCATAAGACACCGTGTTAAAATTTCCTACTAATTAATAAAATTTCCACTAAAATTTCACGCCTTCAAAATTCGAAAGAACATTCTCTCAATTCCAAGGAAATTTTCACACGGTTCATAACACTCATAAGTTCAAGCAATAAAGAGGCATCATCTGAGGGTTAAAGTGACAGACACATAAAAAAATACAAACTAATTGAATTGTTTCAAAAATAATTTTAAAATCAGTCATCACCTTGTAATTGAAAATTCAACCACATGGCTTGCACAAAATCTGATTCATCAAGCTTATATTTCAAAGGCACTCATTTTCTTTTATTTTCTCAACTTATTTTTTGTAAAACGAAAAAAATTAAAATTGATGTAAAGAAAAAAAATAACAAACAAAATAATTTGCTCGTGTGATAATTAATTTGAAGCAGTTGGTGACAATCATGCTTGATTTTTAAAAGTCAATTGAAACTAAACATTGTTTTGTTTTTTTTCCAATTTGTACAAATATTTTACTATTCAAAAAAAAATACAATTTAACTCATTAATCGCTAACGTTGTATTTTAACAACGCCTCTTTGAAGTCACTTTTCTCGTTCAAATCAAAAAATTTCTTTGGTAATCTTTTTTAGAGTCTTAATTTAAGATGTTTTGTATCAAACAGTTGCATGGTTTTTGAATTTAAACCAAAAATTAAAATTATGAGCTAAACTTTTAAGAAAAGTCGCATTTTTTTCTCTCTCGTACAATGTTTCTGTATGTATATGTGTAGGACTTATACGTATTTTGTTTTGGCTCTCCTGTAACATTTTTATATGAAACCTAAAATTTTCATCGAAATGAAAATTGTTCATTTTTACCTAAAGAATAAATCATAGAAGAACTTTTTGTTCAAAACTCAATATTTTAGGAGCGGCAATTAATGAGTTAATGAAAATAATAACAATTTTTCTTTTTTTTGTCGTAATTTATGAGAATAAAATGATGTTTTGTGGTTAATTTTCCTTAATTAATTTTATCATGTCACGATAATTACTTAAATTAATTTGTCAAGATGGTCCCTTATTATAATGTGATTACTGAGTACTTAAATTTTGTTATTTTACTATGTAAATAATCTGAATTTAATTGAGAGGTAGATCAAGTTTAATAGGTGATTAAACCCAATTGATGTTTTAGAAGGGAAAAGGTTGTCACTTATTTTAATTAAAAAAAAATACAATTTAAAAATAAAATTGTAAATGGAAAATTTATGAGTACTTACCTAAATCTGATAGGCTCACTTTTTCTAAGAATGGATCAGCGACAGGTAACTAAAATAAGGAAAATATGCAAATAAGTATTTAAAGTAAACAAAATTGATTGGAACAAATATTTTGAGGAATTTTATCATTAGAGCACTTTTTCAATGGAATTTTAGTTAAAAATGAAAACAGATTTCATTAAAAAAATTGACGCAAATCAAAAAATACTGGAGGCCGATTTCAATGCCAAGTCAAAATTTATATTCCAGTATCAGATTGTCGAGACACGACCTGGAGACAGATAACGAGTTTTTTCGAACACATTTTTTGAATGTAAATGGACCTAAGATCCTCGGCCTTCAAATTCCGAAAAAAAATATAATTGTTTCACACTTTTTTCTCTCTCTCAATTCATTTAAAAATTGGATGAACGCCAAATTTTTTTGTTCTTACACATTACATTACATTACATGAAATGATCCGTTATTGTAAGGCATACTACAATAATAAAAACAAAAGAAAAAGTGATTGTGATTTTTATGATTGTTTTACTAATTATTACTTTAAAAAAAAAATTATAATCAAAGTGACAAAGAATCTCGTCAGGCGTCTAAATTTAGAAATGTAAACAATGTGTGTGTGTATTCACAAACAATGACACCGTCATTTAATGAACTCACGACGCGTTAACTTTGATATGAATGTATTGCAAGTTGCATTTCATTGTACATTGTACTTTGTTGGCTTGTGTGTATGATTTTTTCTCGTTAATACGCATTTTATTTAACAAGATGTTGTTTGTTGACAATTAATTTAAAAATAAAAAAAAAATATGGTAGATTCAAGAGAGTCAGGGTCTTTTATTAATAAATTAGGATGAAGGTGCTAATTACATCATTCCTAATTTGACTCTTTTTTTTGTGTTTGTTATTTATCTCACACAGTTAACAATACACCACTTAGTACATTAAATTATATATATTTTGATTAACAGAACCAAAAATGGTTATTTTTATGTCACAGACAAACTAAACCGGTTACATTTCAAATCACTTTTCTTATTACCGTTACTCGTACAAGTTTATTCTTGATTGGCTCTATGAAAAACTTCTGAATTAGCCATTTTGAGATATGATAATGATCAAAAATAATTACATTAATTGTGTGTTGTCGTCGTAACAATTTTCGTTTAAGGACTTTTTTCCTAAATGAGGCACTTAATCGATGTAACCACTTTGTACTGTGTGGCTCTGAATTGAAAACTTTTGTCTTGTAAGTATTTGTCACATCACTTTCACTGAGACTTCGCCTACGATTTGTAAGACGACTTGATTTCATAAATTTATGCAATTCATCATCTGTGTCAGATTCTTCATGAATTGTGCTGACACCTCGTGGCTGCACAAACAACGATCTAAAATATTTGCTAAATGATGAAGAGACTGGGGGTGATGATGTCGGTGAATTTTGTGGTGGTGAATTTGATATCCGGAACATTTTTGTTCAAAATCTTTATTTCACGTTATTTCCGTCAATGTTTAATCACAACAAATATTTAAAAAATTCTAAATATAGTGATTTCCTTATTATTATTCTGTCACGACATGATCTAATTCATTAATAAATCACTTTAAATAAAAAAAAACTCATTTAATCAACTAAAATAAAACTTATCATGTCGATATCAGAAACGATACTAAAGCTTTCGCACCCATAGTTTGATAAACATGATAATTATTATTATAAACACTCACATATACTTTGCTTACAAAACTTTTATATATTACTCTCGATTCAATTCATTGTGTCACGGGTTGAATTTTTATACATCATTCATATGTATGCAATGTGATAATAATAATACAAAAAAAAATAAAAAATATAAGTTTTGGAAAATTTTTCTAATGTCGAAATGTGTGAAATGATGTTTTGAATGAGTTCTTAATCAATTGCTACTTGAAAGGGTCAATAAAAAATTGATGCGATGAATGTGTCACAAAATGCTTGAACACATTAATGTTAGGTAAAACATAAATTTACTGATTTTTTTTAAATTTTATTTTTGGACATATCATGTATGATTTTACTATGAATTTTTTTTAATGAAGCATGATTGAAATAAATCACTTAATAATAAAATTAAGGCTATTGCGATTTTTTGAAGTGTTTCAGGTCGATTCCTGTCCTGTCACTCCTTGACTTGAAAAGATTCATGTCGAACTCCATGAAATTCAAATGATTTCTCATACGATGAACTGAAAATGAGTCACTTGACCATGAAAAAATCCTTATCAGGTCATCAAACAACCCGCACAATTAAGAAGACTTAAACTTTAATCTAACTTATAACATTCATTCGTTTTTATGCGTTCCATTCATTCATTTATTTACTCACTTAATTTGATTAAAATACGTTCAGTTTGTTTAAATTCATTGGTTGTACGAGTAACGAGTAGGAAAAATAAAAATAACAATAATAATGACAACAATAAATAATAATAATATAAAACAACCAAAAATATTATAAAAATAAAAGAAAATCTTTTATCGTCAAATCGTTGACTTTTATATTGATAATGATAAATAGTGTAGTAAACATTTGCAGTGAGTCTATAAGTGTTTTTATTTTATATTTTCTTTTTTTTTTTAAAACAGTGATAGTGTAGTAAAAAACTTAAACGTGATCAAATAAGATGTTCATTTATTGTTTTAGTTGAATGTATTCTGCCTTAGATAACTAAATTAGTGTTGGGATCCATTCACACAATTTTTTTTTGTTTATAATGGAAACGCCTGGTTGTTTGTTAAACAAAAATATCAGAGACGCGAGAGAATTGTTTAAATTTTACGAGAGACGATATTTTGATAACTTAATTTAAAGAGATCATGAGATGTGTGTGATCAAAAAATAACCGTAGCGACATCTTCAAACATTTTGTATCAAAATTTATTTGATTTCATTTGAAATTATTCAAGGGAGAAAACGTTTCAATTTTAATGGGATGATTTTTTTTCATTTGGATAATGAAAATGAAATTTCATGAAGATCAATGTTTTGAAGGGTTTACTTGTGCTCCAATGACTCTTATTTAAAAAAAAAAAAAAAATATTAATTTAAAAATTAACTTACCCCTCTTGAGTCTCTGAATAAAATGGCTGCATGATGTGGATCAATTGTACCATCAGGCCTAAAAACTTTACAAGCCGCTCCTAGTGATGCTCTTCTCCTCTCAGCTAATTCTGCTGACGCTCTTCGCATATGAGCAGCTAAATATCAAAACAAATAAATTATTTTTTTATTGATTCATAACAAAAAATACTTTCAATCAAATTTAAAAGCAAAAATTTCCATTGAGACAAAATTTTAATCAATAAATTAACCTTTTTTTATTATTTTACCATAATTTCATCGAAATTCGTCACTTGATACGATTTTCTCATATTTATACCCTAATAACGATATTATATATCAATATAATTGCATATTAAATATCATTCTATTATTCTAAGCTGACATAATAACGATCATATCGTATTATAATAGAAAAAAATAAACATTTAAAGCATTTTTTTTTTATTGATGATTCAAATAAATTTATTGCCGCTTTCTATTGCTGTTACTGAGAATAAATGTCAGAAAATGACACGATGAAAAAAATTGATGTTTATATTGTAAATAAAACAACATCATAGAAAAATTAAAGGAAACAGTATGGCTTTGAAAAGTGGATGCCAATTAAATTGATGTTTTATTTGTGTTTTTTTCACATAAATTAGATGTAAATTTCAAGATTTTGGCATTTTTATGTCTTTGCACCTAAATGGCTTTGATTTAATTATTACGATTTATCAATATCAATATCATGGATAACGTGATTGATTGAACGATTTTTATTTAATTTATAAATAAATAAAAAAATTACATGACAAAGCAGAATATAATTATTTTTTATAAAATTTGCTCTAAATTCAATACTGTTATTATTTATTATTTTTAAATGCTTTGCCTGAAATGAATTTAATTGTGTAGATATGAAAAAAAAAATATTACGTGAATTTGAAAAAGTTGTAAAAAATTCGATTTATTATTTTTTTGTATCATAAAAGTTTGTAATTGTATTTACAATGATTTATGACTGTTAGAATTTGATTCAAGGTTTTTTTTGTGATCAATTGAAAGAGCAATTTTTGAAATGCTTTAAAAATTCATCATCACAAGGACGATCTGAGTTATAATAAAAAAGGAAGGGTGGCTATTAAAGTCGAGATTTTGATCTTCAGTCGAGCAAATTTTGAATACCATGAAAAAAAACGGATGAAGCATCGAATTTCGAATCAAAAAGTCCTCAATCATACTCAGAATAAGACATTTTAGCATGAATAAGATTTTTTTGATGAATCTTTAAAATTAGCATCATCTTGAACTTTCCCACTGGTTTTGAGTTGAGAGTGTAGATGAAAAAATGAATCTGACTCAAGATTTTAATGTCATAAATCGAAATTACACTTGAAATTTCCACTCCAATGAACAAAAATACTCAATTGATCATAGCACGATATTCCACATGACTTTAAAATGCAAATATAAACAAATAATTAAAATACTCGACAAAGTTAGTCATTTTTCATGTAGTTGAATTGTGAACAATATAAAATTATTATTATTATTATAGTAAACATTTTTTTTTCATATCATTTATAAATAAATACACTTTATGTAAATATAAATGTAAATACTGAATGTTATTTTAATAAAATTGAATTAAATAAATGCATTGAAGGTCATTTCATTTTATTTAGACATGTGAAATAATTTTATCGGAATAGTAATGGCAGGAGGTGTGTGTCAAATTAAATTTCTTCTTATTACTCAGCGAATTTGATTAAGATACGAATAATAATCAATTTTATTGTTTCATTTCTTTTTTTCATTAATTTAGTCCCTTACGAATTTTATATGATAAATTATCAATTTTTGTATCAATACGCCATGAAAAACATGGAAAAATATGAGCAATTTATTATTATCATCATCATAATGTGATGTAATAATAATCTTATTGTTGATTAAATTACCCAACCATAAATCATTTTGTTCATTTCTCGAAATTTCATTTCATTTAAGAATGTGATACAAGTTCAAGGTTAAATTACCTTCTTTCAGAATTGTATTGTAAATTTTGTATGTAGCACCACAATCATCAAGAATTTTTTTGGTTTGTGGAACATCCAAACTCTTTGATCTAACACGAAACTCTTCCTGTGGATCAACTTCCAAAGGTGCTCCATTTGATGTGCTCTCATTGATCGATTCATGTCGATGTCTTGGCCAAATGTGCATTTTTTTACCAAAATGTTTGACCATCTCCTGAATTGAATGATGATGATGTGATTTACTGATTTTGTCTCTAGAGGAATTTGAACTGGTACCACTTGTCCCGTTTGTTCCAACACTATTTTGGGAGATGCTCGAACTCAAACTTTTGGCAAAACTTGAATTGTCAAATTGACATAATCGATTCAAGTAACGATCAGCATCAAAGTTCGTTTGACGTGATGGTGAATATGCGGCATACTCATCAAGGGATTGCATCCCATTATTACGGAAAATTGCAGCTCGTTGTGAGTCTGATGAGATACCATGACGATTGGGTGCTGTAGTTGGACCGGTGTATGTAAAATATTGGTGATCTGTTTTGTATTCGTAGATGTCGTCTAAATCGTGTGGGAAAAATCCGATGTTTTGTGGTGGGGACGATGGGTGGTGGTTATCGAGGGAATTCCGACGATGTGTGTAATGCTATAAATTTTTGTAATGAAACTTAGTCGTGATACACTCAAATTAAATGACATTTAAACTTACATTTTGTGAAGCTGGGCTTCCCGAGCGATCACATGATGATTTTCTCGCTGGTGTATTTCGTTTGAAACTTGTTTCTTGGACATGGTTGTGAGGAGATCGTCCATATGCCGCTCTCCTACTACTTCCATTATTGTATCCACCATTATCTGGTGATCTTAAATGCTTTGTCATTGGCACAGGTTGTGGACTAGATGCTAAATGCAATTGATTCAGCACCTTATCTGTGTGAGTTGATGGAGGAGAAGAAGACAATATATCATCTTCATAAAAATCCATCGTATCATTTATATTTTTACCTTGATCCCAATTGGTACTACCGTTTGGCATCGTGATCCTTATATCACTACTTGGTGAAATTTCACTAGTGGGAGAAAGTACTGGGGATACCCAGCCGTCAATACTGGATTCTTTTTCTAATGCGTGTTGTCGGAATAAGTGTTGAATTCCGTGCATAATTTATATAACACAACACTCGAACAAAAAATTTGTTATAAAGTTAAAAAAAAACTTAATTTTTTTTTTAATATTTATATTTAAATATAAAATTTCTTGTAGCACTGAATATTCCTTTTATATCAATTTATATTGAAATTCACTTTGAACTTTTATCAAGTAATTAGTCACATAATATTTTTTTTATTATTTTTTTATATTCAATTTCAATGCTTTTCCTCACAATTTAGCATATAATTTTTTTGAATTTTTTTAAATGTTTACATGAAACCCTGAAAAATATTTTTAAATTTCAGATTAGTTAAAATCACATTTTATCAATTGTTTGTTACTTTCTGAGCCTTTTATTAACACAATTCCTTTAATTTCAATTGAATTTAACTGATCAATGAAAAATTACAGCAATTTATGATGAATTCATTATTTTAAGTTCTAATTGTCACAAATTTCAAAAACACAATGAAAAAAGTAGGAGTCCTAAATATAAAACAAAACTCGCTTTGTTTACAACCAAATATCAAATAATTACATAAAAATTGTGTTTATAAAACACAAAATAATAATAATAAAAAAAAAAATACACCGACTTGAAAATATTTTTGTTATTGATGATTCAGTAAGCCATTAAAATGAAAACAATACCGGCACTTTATTGTTTTGTTTTTGATATCAAAATAGAATAAAAAGTGACAAGGTTGCGTGTGTAAAAAAAAATAATGAAAATAAAATGGTATTTTTAGGTGTTAAATTATTATTTTGTTAACGAAATTGATAAAGTTGTTGTTTTTTATTTAAAATAATTATAATAATTGTTTGCTTGTGTTTCGAAATTCAATGATTTTGACATGAATATTAAAAAAATTTAGAATGTTGGATAAATTTAATCAATTTTGATGACTTAATCATTAAATGAAAGAAAAATTTGATGAGATTTTGAATGTTGACCTTGAAAAGTGCGTGAAATTTCGTATGGAGTCCTTGAACAAAGATTTAACTGGCTTCGATTTGCTTTTTTGAGAGAAGAATATTTTTTTCTTTAATAAACATTCAATTTACGGCTCAAGTCCATGACCATCAACATCATAAACAGATGACACCCTTAATCACAATCAAAATTAACAGTTAATTCCATTTCATGTCACAACTGCATAATTTGACATCCATTACAAATTTATTCAATTCTGCATAGATTTATTTTTGTTTACATATTTTTACACTTAAAAGCCCCCACATTTGTAAACATACTTTGTGACAATGAAAAATTTATTATGAATTTTATTTGCATAAATGAGAATTAGGTCAAACTTGTCATTGACAAATAACAAATGTCTGGATTTTTATGAATAACAAATAAAATGCACAAATGTGAAGAAAAAAGAGAAAAACAAGGCCATTTAAAATTGTATGAAAGATTTACTTTCAACATGAAAAATCAGAGTATCATGAAATGAAGAATTCTAACAAAATTATATGAACTGAAAGAACTTGTAAATTTTCCATGTCTTTTCACATTCAATATAAGTTCGAGTTCTGTTATTTTCAATCGAGATTATGCATTCAATGGATTCAAACTAAAGAGAAAAAAAAAATAATGAATAATGTTTAACCAGACAGCGATAACATTTAATCACTCTTTGAATATAAAAACACATTAAAATACAGTCAAGGACGTGAAATGCATTTAAAAAAATATTGTAATCAGAAAAAAATATGTTCAGCCTCCCATCATAAAAAAAAAATTAAATGAAGTGAAAAAAAGCACGATCATAACTTTTTTCTTATCAAATGCACTTGATCTCACATTAAAATAAATTGCTTTTAAATCTAAGACATCTCACTTTAAACTTTAACTTGAATGAAACTTATTCTTAAAAGAAAAGATGATTTTTATTCACATTTTCGCTAAAAGGCATGTCTCATTGTAATGTCAACGTTTCTTTAATGTTTATTTTGTATCATGGTTGTTCTTACATTTTTTTTAAATTTAATTAAAGGTTACATAACTATTATAATTATTTTTATTACATTATTACAGTAATTAAAATTGACCTGAACATTATTTAAATACAATTTAAGTCTAGAGAGAGTTTTGTTTTTACTCTAATTAACAGAAAAACTTTTATTCAATATTGATGTAACTGACCTAACATAATATTATTTTAATTGAGGTATTTTCAATGAATGTTTATATTAATTATGACAAAATAGAAGTAGAAAATGTGTAGTAAGAATCGTTTGACTGAACGGTGAGGGAAAATTAATGAAAATGTGATACATAAAAGATGTAAGAAAATTTAATTATGATTAAAAGACATTTCTTAAGAGAGATCAAAAAATCACGTTACAATTTTTTTCAGAACATTACACATGGAGACACTCACTCAAAGGAAATTGGTCTGCGAGTGAGTTTAATTGTGGCGAAAACACATTTTTTTTTCACAGAAAATTCAAATGCCATGGAATGCCAGTGGTAAATTTTTGTAGGATCAGTTAAAAATCCAAAAAAATCTAATCCAAATTTCATCAAAACAGGTTCAAATCCAAACCAGGATGAAAATTTTCAGTCATATAAGTCAAATAATCCAAGAGACCGAAATCAGTATTCAATAATTTCATATTATCCTTAATTGCGTATTTTGTTCATTTCACACAAACCTTCTTCCCTTACATGCAAAAACGAATAAATTTTCACACTAAGCTTATACAATGAGATGGTTTTTGTTACACAAATGCGTGACAAATATAATTATTATAATTAAACATTAATAAACGCCTTTTATTAAAGAAAATTATTATGATAATAACAAAAGCGATCAACATAAGAAAGAAAAAAACTTCAACAAACAAATTCGGTACAATGAAGTTGGATCGATTACATAAAAAGTTTTTCATTTAAGCCGTATTTTCTTGTTAAACTTTCCATCCATTTAACGAATTCAGATCAATAATGAGATGGATGAGAGTCAAACTTATCCAAAAATTATTGAATTTTAATGTTATGTGACATTAATGATTGATATGACGCATTATGATCCATGGCACATGTTGGTCACATGTGGTGTGAAAAATATAAATCTTTTTAAAAAACAATAAAAATAATAAATAAACACTTAAAATTTGTTTATCATTAGACAGGATCACACATAAAATTTAAGTCAAAGAAATTTTTCTCTTATTCAGACAACAAAAAAATTCACTATCTAGTCCACAAATCATATTTTTCCATGTGCGATCCATATAAAATGCTTCATTGTAATTTTGTTATTGTCCAACAATGATAAAATAATTTATTTTAATTCATTTTCAATTGAAAATAAACATTGACAAAGATATAAATAGCTACTAGATCATCATCATCAGTAGCAAAGCTGGACGTCATACAACATGTGATTTTAATATTATTTCAATGGAACACACTTCATTGTCAATAAAAAAAAAAAAACATTAACATCAACTTTAATTGTGTGGAATATTAAAGCAAAATTAGGTCAAATTACATGTTTCTAATATTAAAAGAAATGTTTATTTTAATGTACAGTCCAAGAATTAGCTAAGTATTATGTTTTATCTCATATTTCCTGCTTCAGTGAGATTTTATACAGGACAGAACTTATAATGCCAGATTAAATAAATAAAAAGGGATATTTTGCTTTATTTTCTTTTATTTACCCAAGCAAAGTAGTAAAGTTTCTTATCTGATTATGGTATTTTATCATTTTGTGTTGTTAAACAAGAAAGAAACCAAAGAAATGGATGAAAAACTTATTTTATGGTATAATTTTTTCTTAACGCTACTGCTTGTGTGTGTGTGTATGTGTGGGAAAGTTATACAAATTGTTTTCTTCAAACATTCTTTCAACAAAATAAAATAAAAGGAACTTTTCAAATGGAATTGAAACATAAAAAATAGTAGAAATTAATCTTTAAATGCTTTAAAGAAATGAGAGCAATTTATCACACTTTTAAATAAGAATTCCTACAAAAGTTATAAAATACTAGGCGTTTCCATTTTTCAAATTTAATTGCATTCGTTTGATGTGGTTTTTATTTACATGAAATTTACATTGTGATACAAATAAAGGTCATGAATGTATTTGACTTGAACCAAAATACGTATGAACTGTATAAAAAATGTATCCAAAAAATGACTCATATGAAATTTTAATGCAATTAATGTCCACCGTGCTTAAAATAGTGCTAATTTACGTTCATTATTTTACTATTTCTATTATTTTTATATTATTTTTAGAACATTTTAATATACATAATGAAAGTATTTCGAAAATAGACAACGAATTATTTGTTTTTCGTTATTTTGATGTATTTTTTTATGTGAAAATAGCGCACATACATGAAAATAAAGAGAAATATTAAAATAGATACTTTTATTTACATGTAACCTGTGTAATAAACAAACTCGAGTAATTTACATAAATGAATATTTTATAGTTCTTGGCAAATGATGATCTCAGATAATAATAAGCAATAAAAAACAGCAAGAACTAAAGTTACAATGACAAATTAATTCACTTAAGAGGCATGCTCATGTAAATAAAATATTGAAATAAAAGTATTTTGATTTTCATTGCTGAAGCTTCTTAAATTTTAATTTCAAGTCCTGAACAAGTAAATTTTAAAAGTAAGTGAATTTAAAATATTATACTTGAACACGTTTGATTATGGCACACACATACGCTCAATTTGATTGTGAATAAAAAAAAATCAATTGTTTTCAATCAATTGAACCTTGATAATGTAAAAATACGCTATTTACGATAAAATTAATAAAAAATCATTCATGTGAGTAAAAAATTATATGTGGTAAAGTGTTTGATGTTTTTTTTCTTCTTATTTTGAGCTTTTTATGTGTAATCTATAATTTTTGCTTCATTCACATAATTTTTAGTGTTTGCTATTCAATCCATCAAGCCATTAAATGCTCAAATTAGTACATTTTGAATGAAAATTTCACCGAGACATTGTTTTTCCTCTAAATGGTCTTGTCAAGGTCAAATCTTGAATCCTATCATACGAGACGTGATCATAATTGAAAAAGTTTTTCAACATAAAATAATAATTTCACAATTTTTCTTCTGGTATTTTAGAACAAAATGCGAAGCATAAAATGCTGATAGAAAAAAAATATTTATTTATCAAGAAAATTCAATTTAAATATTGATTCAATAAATTTGCTTTTGTTATCATGAGTGTTTAACTTAATTTTCTTCTATTTTCATTTAGATATGTTTCCTTGTGATGAGAGATAACAAAAAAATGACGTCATACCATCAATAATGAAATTAAAATATGACGTTAGAAACGAAATTCAATTTGGAAATAGAAGTGTAATTAAAGATCAGTATCAGAAGCTCTCTTGCATTGAGTGTTTTTTTTTAATAATATTATTTCATTGATCGTTTATTGTTTTTTTTTATCTCAAGGAAGATGCTTATAAGTGAAAGGATATGAGTAAAAAATATAATTTAAACAAAAATTACAATAATTCATCTTTGAATTATGCAGAGACTTAAAGTGTGCCCTAATAATGCTCGAAATTTTTATCCAAATTAACAGAAACTGCGTTAAAATTGGATTTATCAAAAATTTTGTAAGAGTCAATCAAAGATCTCTGTCTACGGACCAAATCAATTTATAATGCGAGGCGTTTTCAACTTATAGTGTAAATTACAATTCAAGATAAAATTCATCGATTTCTTATGCACGGATGTATCAATCAAGGAAAAATATTGAATTTACAATACAAAGCCTTGAGAAAATGGAAATTATTGATTTTCTTTTATTTTTATACGGAAAACTGAAAATTTTGCACAACATGATTGAACGCATAGACTGGGTGTGGTATCAGCACTACATTTATTTTGAACTTGTAGCTTTTGTTTATACTTTTGACATATCATCGTCATCATCATCATCATGATCATGTTAAAGCATGTACGCTTCAATCATGTTAACAACATTTCCTTTTCTCTTTTGCTTTTAAATTTGAAAAACTATTTTAGTCTTGAATTATCATGGTATTTGTGGAAAATGATATTGTTTTGCTAGAATAAAGAAGTTGTTGTCTTGATTGATGAAGTATTTTGAAGGTTAAATGTTAGAGACGCATTTCATTGTTCATAAGTGACAAGGAATTTTGTTTTAATGAAAATTCATTAAAAATTATACAAAATACATTACATTTTACGCAAAAATTCCAATGTCTGTCATCTTAGATTTAAAGGTAAGGAGCGAAATATGAATATTTTGTCAAATATTATGACCTTAAATTTCATTTTTAATAAGATCTTTTTTTATTTGTTACATATTTGTTTTGTGTTTTCTTGGAAAAATATTATTCAAATGAATTTTTCTCTTTATTTTAATATTTAATGTACCTAAATAAATAATAATACGGAGCAAATTAAAACATAAAATGTTTTTTTTCTTATTTTAACAGAAAATGAGAATGAAAAAAATCCATATTCAAAAAAAACATGATGTGCGGTTCTTACTTTTCTTCTAAATAGTAAAACATCCATCAACATTGTTGAAAATTGACGTAAAAAACCCAAATATAAATCATTAATTTTATGTTAAAGTCGTAATACTTCTAAGAACTAAGGTTAACCTAAGATAATGCTTGACAAAAATAATAAGGTGAAGTGTGTTGTGATAAAAACAATTCCATGAATTATGGATAGAAAATAAATTTCGAAGCACGATTCAAACTCAAATAAAAACATATCAAATTTATAAATTTCTCAGAGTCACACTTCATATTAAAAGTACATTTTAATATGACTGAAACATAAAATTAATCATCGAAATGCAAACAATGTCACCGGATACATGCTCGTGTTCGTGGCTTATAATTTTTTTAAATTTAAAAGCTTACTTAATGGTAAATTTTTCTGCTGATGTGACATCTCATTTTCATTTAGTTTGTGTCATATTTATACTTGGAACAAAAAATTCCATGACAATTTTATGGTGAATATGAAATCAAGTCACAAATATTAAAAAGAAGATTCATCCAATTAAATATAATTATAATTAATTGTATTATATTACAAAACGCCGCAGCACATTCTTAGAATATGAAATTTATTTTGGGGACTTTTATCTTAAGGTAAAATTAATTGGATACTCAAATTTATTTTTACAGTGCACTTAATTAATTTGAAATGTCCTTGATATGAATACAATTCATTGAACCTGTTTTTATGACTCGAATTCACTTTGAGCTGTCATCACAAACACACACACACACAAAAACAGATCACTTTCAATTTCAATACATGTTTCTGTACTTTAAATTACACAGAAAATAATGAAATCTCTTTTGTTTAACTTATTTTATTGAAAATTAAACTCAATTTTATTTTTTTTTCCTTCAAAGTTAGGTAAATTTATTGTACACGAACAATATATGTTTTGTTTATTTTAAGATAAAAGACTTGATTTATCTTCTCAGAAATATCTAATCTGTTCTCTTTTTTCACTTATCTTTTGTTCCTCTTTGTTTAAAAAACATTTTTTGTAGAGTAATTTTAAATGAAATCATAATCAGGTTCAATAAAGTTCAAATTCATTTAAAAAATAATCAAGTTGTTGCCATATCATTAAAAAAATAATGGTTAACATCCCACACACTCTCTTATAACTTAATAAAAAGTTTTAACCTCATTTAATTTTATTTTCTTCTTAAATTTGACTCAAGTTATTAGATTTAATTAACAAAATTGGCTTGTTATACGATTTTGCAATAAAAAAATTTAACGCTCAAGTGATTGATGAGATATTTATGGTTTTGCACTCATTTTTATTGTGTATTTTATTACTGAATTATAATGAAAGAATATTTTTTTCCTTAATCGAATTTGATATCAATCATTTTCTTTTAGCATAATCCAATTTTTTTCCTCTAAGATCTTTCATATGGAAGTAAACCACAAAATTTAATAGACGATTCCATTAAAAAAAAAAATAACAACCCACACATTCATTATTTAACGTTTATCTTATCATCACAACCATTAATGCAATTACTTGTCAGTTTTTCTAGAAAAAAAAAATAAACACAATAGTGACCCATGTGAGCTGTCATTTAACGGTTTTATCTCTGGCTATACAAACAAAATATAATTGTATATTATTTTTTTATTATTATTATTATTATTATAATTGTTGTGAAAAAAAAATAAACCGACTAGACGTAAATATTACAAAAAAAAAATACCAGCCTGAGACTGTCAAACCAAGAAATGAAATAAAATGAGACGATGAGTTGATTAGATAAGAAAATTCGGTTATCATGATTTTGATTGAGTTACATGCTAATTGGAATATAATTTGAGGTATAATTACCTCGATTTGATCTCTATTAAAGCAACAAATTTTGATAAGTCAATGACGATTCTTTGTTTTATTTTCAATTTTATCAATATATCTTATCATTTTTATCGAACATTTTAAAGAGTATGCTCAAATGGATATTTAATTTATAAAATAAAAGATTTTAAGCGAAAAATATTAGAATAAAGAAAATATATCACGTATTATTTCTAAATTAGATGATAGCAAAACATAGATTTTGATAAAATCACGTGTGTGCAATGTTTTAGCAACATTAGTGTCAATGGAATAATGGAAAATATATTTTTATTATATGATAAAAAAATATCTAAAAAGATAAACAATGTACTTGATTTGAGAAAATATATATGAAATACGTGCCATTATTCATGATTTAATGATGAAGGAAAATGAGTAGAAAATATTGGCAGTGTTAGATCCAAGCACAGACTAAAACTTTAAAATTTCATATTTAAGTGAAATTCTTACGTTATGGAATCTTTTTAAATACAAAAATGCCTATAAACAGAGATTGTCAAAATATAAATGCCAGTTTGATACATAATGAGTAGGCAGGTAAAACTTGACAGCTCATTTTGTATAGACACACATTTGGGAACTTCAAAAATTATGTACGGATATAAATCAATTTGACACTTGAAGTCTTGTTACACAGATTTTGACGTTTTTAAATGAAGCTTAAGTTTTGGGTTATGGGACATTTGACATTTGGGAAATTTGACGTAAATGTAAAAAAACGGACATTTTCAAAGATAAATATCAAGTAAATT
The DNA here is from genome assembly GCA_900002565.1 of Culicoides sonorensis. Taxonomy (NCBI): domain Eukaryota; kingdom Metazoa; phylum Arthropoda; class Insecta; order Diptera; family Ceratopogonidae; genus Culicoides; species Culicoides sonorensis. The sequence goes on along the minus strand of LN483459.1, from coordinate 344,128 downwards.
AAAACGTATTTTTGACAGCTGTCATATTTGGTTAGTTCGTCAACCAATTTAAAATGATTTTCTAAATATGGGAACTTTTTTACCGATTTCAAAGTTTAATAGACCCCATTAGAGGTCTAAAAATCACACTTTGTTAAAAACTCTCTGTTCAGCTTTTCTTTTATGACTTTTATTATGATAATCATTCAAAACTAGTAAACTCGTGCCGCCTACTTTACTAAACCCAATTCATTTCAAAGTAAATCTATGTTAGCTTTATGTTATCATATGTGTTTCATCATGATTATCTTAAGAAGATTGAAAACATCATTATCCTTATATGTGGAAAAATTTATGTTTACTGCAAACAGGCTTAGTCTTAATCCACAATCTGAAAGAATCTTCATATGTACTTGAATTACTGCTTTCTTGGTAAATTAAAGGCGAACTTTTATACTTCTTGTGAAATAGAATGTTAAATAAAAAAACATTAAACTTTTAATCGGCAAAGACTTCGTTCATTCAAGATATTAAGAAAAATGTAAATAAAAAAAACTTTTATTTTAAGTGGAATGACAATAAGAGAAAAATTAAATATAGAAAACTTTTATAATATTTAATGTCTACAAACTTTGTTTCAAGTTACATGTAAAATTGTATTTCCCAAGTAATTTGCTGAACCTTAAAAAGCAAATCAATTCAACGAAAAATTTTTGTCATTTAAATTCATTTTCAAAATATCTCATTAAATTTTTTGGTTTGAGAAAAACAAAATCATCAAAGGTCATTTAGATGAAAATTTTGTAATTTAAAATTAAAATTATTTTTTTGATCAACTTGTTTATTCTTTGAATAAATTTTTGTGATATGATGCACTGATTTCATTTAAAAGGTTCATGTTTAAAATTCCATAAAAATGGAAATTAGATATCAGAATTTGATCAAAATCGTTCATTGTATTGGAGAGTTTGGAAAGGAATTCAATTTTTTTTTTCATTTAATTATATAAGTTTTGAAAGAACAAAAACAACACGTCGCTTAATTAAATCAAAAACATTTAAGTGTTAATAAAAAGATTGATGACCTTCAACCAAAAATAAATTCTCATATTGATAAACATAAACAAGAACACATTTCAAAACACCTTTTTTTTCTAATTCAATGATTCAGAGTTACACTCTGCTTTGTTTTACGATGGTATCAGTAATTTTGATCATTATTATTATTACATTGAGTACTCAATTCAAAAATATTGCGCAATAGATTGAAAGAAATTATCATTTTTTTTCCGATTAATTTTATTTATTATGAAATGAACAAGAAACGTGATACAAAAATAGAATTACAATGAACATGAAAAAAAAATAACAAATCACAAAACAATTTTTTTGCGAATTAAAGGAAACGCCCGGTATTTTACGACGACAAACCATGACCTTGCCCAATATTGAGGCGCAATTTCATAACTGTTTGTTGTTTGTATTCTATTCCTGTTTTAGACTTAAATAACAGATAACATGGCATAAAATTAGCATGTAAAAATTATTTATTTTTATTATTTGTGTGTTCGTTGAATTACGAGTGAAATTAGGTCATATGTGCTTCCTCCCTCCAAGTTCGGTCATTGTTCGCAAATCGAGGGGGTGGTACGTGAAATGTGGAAACGTCTGGTGTTTTGTTTCAATTTAAGTCGTAATATTTTGATAATGAAACGTAATTTCATGCTTTGAAGTGGTGAAGAGTGTCATTTTATCATTAGAATATGAATTGTTTGATATTTTTATTCTTGATTGAAATTGAAAAAAAAAATTAATATGAAAAATTTCATGTAATAAAATTATATTTTCACATAATATTTTGAATTCCGTTCACTAAAATATTTTCATTTTAACTGAATTCCTGTTTATGCTCTATTTTTCTGTACATAAGTGAAAATGATAGTTTAAATTTCATTCAACTTTTGACCTAGTTAATGTCTGTATGCTATACTCTCGTTCAAATTATGCATAATATTTACACATTCAGTTTTTTTCTTTTTCTTTTAATTTTTTTTTAAATACCCATATTGTGCAAGTCGTTATTTTTTTTCTTATTGTAATTTTAAAATAAAATTTTCTTTTAAAAGAATGTGAAAATCAGGGAAGCTCCCACAATTTTTTCTAAAATGTGTGAGTTTTATCTTAAAGTGAACAGAAATTCAAGGAAATGAAGTACAAAAATTATGAAAATCCAAATCACTCATATAATAAGATATTTTGTTATCGTATGACTCATATATTTGATGATTTTGAAGGACTTTTATTCCGATTTCACTTATTAATTTAATTTCCGAATCAAATGAAATCATTTCCTGAATCTGACGGATATTATTTTCCATTATTTGAAGCGACTCATGGAATCCTTGTCCAATAACATATGCATATTCTCATAAATTTTCATTAAAATTCTACCGCACGTCTACTCAAGCACAATAGTCTGACTTTGTTCATTTTTCAACACAAGAACTCATTTTAAATGAAAATTTTTCTTCTTTTCATATTGAAAGAGTCACAAAAATAAAAAAAAAATAATAGGAAAAATACAAAACATTCACTGATCATTTTTCTTCACTTAACTGTTTTTTTTAATGTATATGAATGATAAATTCAAATAAAAATATTTTCAACGCATTTGTGGCTCACTTATAAAACCCACACTCACTTTAAATTTATCATGGAAATATACCTTGACAATATTCTAAATTTTTTCTTTAAATGAATAAAAGTTCACGTTTTTTTATATTTAAACTTTTTATTTGATTATATAATTGAATTTCTTGAAAGGAACTTCTTATTAGATCGTGCATTTGCTTCAGTTAGTAACAAACAGAGATAATTTTTTTTTTCTTTTCATTTAATATAAAAAAAGCACATTTATATGATTCTTTTATGATTTTATTTTATATTTTAATTTTTTTCACTTTTGTGTGTAGTGGCAATAAAATTATCAAAATCTTTTCATTATCTACGAAATTTAAATTTTAATGATGAAACATTTTTGCATTCAAGTTATTTTTTTTTTTTTTTTAATTTTTTCACATTTGATTTCCTTATAAAATAAAATCATTTATCATGATATTTTTGATTATTTTCTTATTCAACTTAACATGAAAAAAATTTTGAAAAAATTTACGTCATACATTTATTTTAAAACATTTTTAATTTTTTTATTTTAATTTAATATCACAAACATTTGTTTTAAGTTAAGCATGCAAATCACGACACACATAAATATGAAACTTTACGATTTTAAATTTCATTTTATTTTTTTTCATTGATATTCATTTGACATATCATAACATTTATTTTTTTTTACTAATATCGTTTTATATTAATTTGAGAAAAAAATTAAAGAAATTGTCACATGTGTATGTTTTTTTCTCTTTTTTATTTATTTACAATTGAAAATTATTTTGATGAAGATACAGCGACACGATATATGTGTCTGTTCGATTGAAATGCTTTACAACGACTAAATGTATAGTAAAAAGCACATTTTATAAACAGAGAGAAAAAAATATTTGTATGTGCCTGCGCATTTGATATTTTCATACATATGATCATCTATTGAATGTGATATAGATGTGTTTTATTTTTTATTTGTATTTTTTTTTTGAATGTATATACAAAGCATATCAAATCAGATAGAATTGTGTTTTGATATAAAATTTGAAATATACAGTCAATAAAAATAATAATTTCAACACAAAACATATCTATTAGAACAGGTTTTTGTCATAAATTCTAATAAAAAAAAAATAGATAGATAAAATGAATGGAATCTGACTTCAACTAAAAAACCTTGATAAATGTGTGTTAAATTAACAAATGTAACAGACAACAAAAATATGTTTTGATCGTGTTTACATCAACATTTATTAGGAACAACGGCATAAAATAATTCATTTATAAACTATCAACAACATCATAACCATATTATGAAATCATTTTATTATAAAAGACGTCAACGACCTGAACGAGGCTCTTCATTTTAATGTAGACATGTGTAACCCACTAAATAAAAAAAAAACAAATATAATAATATATTCTTTTTTGTACATGTACAAAAAAATCATTGAAGCAAAGACTTAAAAGTCAGCGTTCAGCTGTTAAATATTGTACAAAAAAATTATACTACAAATAAAAAACCATACAACTAAATAAGGCCTACGTGAGATTTGTCGATTCACAACTTTGTTGCTGATACATTGAAAAAAATATCCATACATGTGAGAATTGGATATTAGTGATGTATAACAATGAAATGTTTTATGTGTAGTTGTAAACGTGATGTAAACCTCCGTATACATTATATTATGATGATAAAAGCTTGTGGGTTTACATCTCCGGTGTATTATGACTAAATTTGAGAACGTAAAAGCTTTTTTTCATTGTAAATTTAATAGTAATGTGAGCTGTAAGACATCCTATATAAAAAATATTTTAGAGGTTTTGTGAGGGGGTGTTAATGTAATTTTCTTTTAAATATTTTACTATCAGAATTGGAATGAGTACGAAAATATTTGATATTAAATTTTGAAGGTTTAACATAATTAGAAGTTAATTTGAAGTATTTGAATTTCAAAGGCATTATAATTAATGAATATGAATTTGTAATGAGATTTAACGGAATTTTATGGAAAAGAAAAGAAATTTTAAATAAAAAAAGAAGACAAAGAGAAAATATTTTGAAGGCGATGACTGGCCAGACAAAAAATGTCAATTAATTATGTGATTTATTGAAGTTTTTAGTGTTCTGTTTGTTTTTATAAAAAAAAAATAAAGTGAATTTTTTTAGGCACCACTGTAAAAGGCACTATGGGCAATTATTGATTGATATCGACAAAATTCTTGATAGAGAAAAAAAATCACATTTTTCAGAATCAATTTTCCGCATCAAACATCGAATTAATTTTTTTCACAAGACAAGTCAAGCCAAATTAAATAATAAATAAAAATTATATTAACCATTAAAGAGAGTGAAATGAAATGAATGAACATAAAAAAATGTGCGTGGGTAGTCTCTTTTTATCAGGATTTTTTTATAAATCTTATACAGAATTCAGTTTTGCACGAAAGAAAATAAATTATTCTCATTTCCCTTTCATTTTCTTCTCATCTATGCTGATTTGCTAGTGTATATGCACAATATTTTACGAATCTGCTCGGACGTGTGCTCGTTTTTCAGTATGTTTTATATGACCTACGTTACAACTCATTCAAGGCAGTTTTTTGTATCCCACTAAAAACTTATTGTTACAAGGTGAGCACAAATTGTGTGCAAAAAAAATATTTATACATTTATATTTATATTTTTTAATTTAATTGTGGTTGTTTTTAATGCCTTAGATTCATTTGAGTCATTAATATGTAATAAAAAAAAATATTTCATTCATAAATTTTCGATTTTTCACGTGAAAAGAAATTGTATATTATGAGACACGTGTCACTTATATTAAGTCGTTTAAGTATCGACCTTTTTATTTACAATAAATCATTATGATCCCTTTCACATGATTCAGATGTTTAATAAATGGAGAAACTTTTTCTTTTATATTACAGTACTTCAAAAAAAAATTAGCTCATGTAACATGTAAAATTTAGAAAACGAAAAATTTGGTATCAAGTCATCTTGAAATTGGATATTTTTTATCTTCATTTAAGTGGTTTATTAAGAAAAAAATTATCTTATTAACAGATTAAAATGAACCTACACGTAAAAATTCCTTCTATTGTTTTACTTTCATACCATCCTCTTTTTTTTACAAAGAAATATTGAACACCTTTCAGAAGAATTTGGTATCATTCCACATTCAATTCAGTTAAATAAAAAAGAAAAAACATTGTTATGCAAAAAAATTTGAAGTGAGATTTCATTTAATATGAAAAAATTTCACGCTTAAAGGTGAATTTAATTTGATTACTTTTTTTTATTTGATTTTTATCTTTTAATCTAAATTGCACGTTTTTATTAAAATAAATGTAAACAGCATTTGATCAAATTATTGTGAGCTTAAGGCGTCAATATCATCATTTTACGTTGGAAATTGAAAAGAGCCTGGAGATGTTTGATTCAACATGAAACATGAAAGAACGTAAACAAACAATCATTTTGACATTCAAATATTAGTAAAATTGAGGAAAAAACTGAAAAAATACCAGGCGTTTCCATTTGGCATGTAAATTATTTCAGATTTTGAATGAAACAGCCCATAAAGAAAATATTTTTCTCTTAATTAATATTTAACGAAATAGAAGAATGATTAAATAAATAATTCATGTGTTTTTTCATCGACAACTTGAATAAAAGAAATTTTTTCAAAGCATTTCATTTAAATAAATTGAATACAAAAATACTTGTAAAAGTTTTATTCTTGAATAACTTTGAAAACAAATAATATTTCATTTCATAACATTTATTTACCAAATGATTACAAAACCCATTTCTAAATACACTTAAATAATTACCTAAACGAGCATTAATTTAACAAGCTTTTGATTTTAATCTTTTTCATACACACTGATAACGAATATTTTATTTCTTATCTAAGTCTATTGTAACTTATTGTTAATTTATTACAAATTTAATGTATTTTCAATATAAATGTAATCATGCTAAGCACGTGGCGTAATTAAACAAGTATTTACTTTAACTTCGATAAGATTTTAGAAATATGACCTTGAAATTTGTGTTTTCCGTATCGGCCGGCCGGTTAAATTATTGCATATGACAAAAGTGGAATTAAAATGGTGGTAAAATAAAATAATAGGCATGTAAAATAAAATATTTGGACAGTTTAATTTATTTTCGTATTAAATTAATAGCTCATATGGGAAAATTTTATCGTTTGGGATTTTAATATTACAAAATATTTGGCATTAATGGCACGTGGACACCTTCACACTTCTGTTGGCGTTTATTGGATGTGTTTCGATAAAAGACAATGAAATAAAGTTTTGATGTGATGTCACATGAGGAAAATCATGTTTAATGGAAAACGATAAATTAATGGTCGAAATATAGACAAAAAACAAGATTTATCTTTAAATCATGGGCAACTAATATTGTTGTAAGATATCCTCGGGCTCTTCAACAAAAATTTAGCGTTTACTCATGAAATTATGAGTTTACCACCCATTTTGCTTAAGGCCACCTTACATCGAGAAAAATAATTTCCTTTTTCATTCTTCTAAGACGCATTACTTAAATTTTGTTTCAAATAACGTTTAAAACAAACAAAGAAATTTAATATGCCTGACAAAAAGATGTTTTCCTTCCTCCTTTGTCGTTGAATCGTTATCCGAATGCATTTTACATTATTTTTCACAATTGATTGACCATGACATTAAAAATAGGAGCAAAATGAATGTTAAACATGACATTGTAATATTGAGACAAAAGAAACAGGACGCCGAGAAATTTTTTTTTAAAATTGAATCTCGTCTTAATCTCAAAACATTATTTTCCAAACAATAAAAAATATGAATCATGAAAAAATGATGCTTGTTTCAAAGAATTTTTCTAGGTCGATTGTGATAATTAATTTCTTTGTTAACATTCGATGTTTTGACGAGCTGACAAACTTGAATATTCTGCATTTACCAGATTTAAGATAAAATATTTGTCAAAAAAATTTTAAATGTGTGAAAACTTAAAAAAAAGATACATTACTTATCACACTTGAATCATAATTTGACATAAGTGTGATTTTTGATTAGCACATTTTGAGAGATATTTCAATCAAAGACGTTATCTTAAATTTCTCTTTTAAAGCCAAATTTTATCTGTTTTACTTAAAAAATGTATCTAATGGATATTAAATTTTCGGTTTTGTTAAGTGTGGTTTAGTAAACAAAATGTATTAGACGGAAACAAAGAAAAATAACCAGGCGCATGCGTTCCATAATATATTTTTTTATGAACTTAAAGTATTTTTCAATGGCATACCTTGCCTACGACAACGTAAAATATGGAAAACCCAAAAAAAAACTACTGTGATACATCATGCTCATCATCGTTGTTTTTTTCTGTTAAGGCAATTATGTACATAAAGAGAAAAAACGTGCTGCTACTGTAACTTTTTTTGCAACAACTTCCCTTAGTGAAAATAAAAACAGTGCGTGTTGCCTCACTTCCTACGTAAGACTTGTAATTATATCACTATATTTTGATTCTCTTGTGAAATTTCATTTAAAAAAAAATAATGAATTTTTTACAGTGTCCTTTATTTTATATTTCATTTCATGTATCATCTGTTCGTTATTTTTGCTCTATGTTCAGGATAATGGTTATGTTGATGATAGTGAAAGTGTTGCAAAACATTATTGATTTTCCTTTCTTTGTTTCATCCGTTAGAGCAAGTTTTTACATTAAACACACATTACACGAGTAACGTCAGCAGTTTTTGAGTGTGAACTGAAATCTTTTGTATGAAACATTCAAATTTGATCATTTTGCGTTTATTTTTCTGGTAAAAAAGGAAGTTTGAGTAATGAGAAATGAAAATGAACAGAGGAAATGGAACTTATAATAACAAATCATTGTTCGCTATACAAAGCTTCTTTTTTAATATGGAATAATATAATTGAAATCGTGGCACGTGATTGTGATAAAAAAAAAATTGTATATTAAATGTAGGTTTGTAATGGATTTTCTCATGGTATATTATTTTGATAAGGCAAAAAAAAGGTTGTTTAATTACAATATTTTTTTGTTTGTTCTGAATAATGATGATTTTGTAATTTTCCGGTTTTTGATTATTTTGAGAGTTATTAACTGCGTGTAATAATAAAAAGTTCTTTCATTGAAGCATGTCCATCCAAAAATAATGTGTTTGTCTAGTTTTACGAGTATTATTTCTGGGAAATCGTTTCAATTATTAATTTTAAACATTTCTTAAAATTTCACTTTACAAATTTCATCCGAACATTGCCTCATAATACCCTTGAGTTTGTTTTTCCTTCCAAAAATAAACGAATCAAAATTTTATTTTTTACTGTGGTTATGTTTTGAAATAGATACAAAATTATAAGTACCATTAAATCCCTTTTCAAGCTACTTTGAGGTATTGTTCAAGTGGTGTCAAGTATCGAGGATTATGTTTTCAATTTAATGCCTTTGTTTGTTGTTTTTCTGTATCTTCCAACCATAAACAACTCAAAAAAATACAAACAAGTTACATGAAAATACGGATGAAATTGATTTAGCTCACTCAAATGAACACGTGTCAAAAAATTTCCTTGAATTTTACCGGTGTTTACCTCGAATCCTAAATTCATTTCAATATTGAGATTAAAGACACGATTGTGGACACACGACAATCAAATGCTTGTAATCGAATTCAAGAGTGAAAATCATCCATCACTGTCATTTTATTATCTTCATTTGAAGTTTAATTATCCCTTAGCAACATTTTCATTTATTATCACTCTTTTTTTTGCCTTATTTTTATTTTACTTTCACTGAACGCGATACTTGACAGTTATATTTTTGGAATAACGATTAATTTATAATTAAAATAATTTTATGCAAGACACGTGTCCTATTTTACTTTATTTTATTATTATTATAAAAGTAAATTAGACATTTCGTGAATGAAAGTAATCAATGAATTAGTGATGTTATCGATAGGCAAAGGTTCAGGTCAAATGAGGTCAATATGTTGTATAAATTGCTTGTGAATTATAAATTTTTGATTGTTTTTGATTACAATTCATTAGTCAAAACATAATTTTTCATTAAAAAGTGAAATGTTTTTGACAACTTTATTCCATTAAAATGTCATTAATGATACAACTTCTTAATGCTTTTTCAAGTTGAATGGAACCAAATTATTACAAGGATAATTGGTCGTGAACGGCTGAATGAAAAGTTTTGACGATGCTTTTTGCAAGGTCTGACATGAAGAAACAAAATATAAACTGAGATTCTGTTACAACAATGTTTGTTTTTTAATGTCGGACCAAAATCTGTCAGCCTTGTTTACAATTTCATGCCAAATACTTGCATGTACCCAAGCAAAAAATAAAAAATCTCATAATTCATTTTTTTTTATCAATAAAAAACAGATCTCGAGTGTTTTTACATTTAAAATAACAGAACACTATGAAAAAAAATGTACTTTCTTGTTAACAGAAAACACAAAGTAATTTTTTCATACTCGAAATTGCTCAAATGATGCGTCATCGTCTCATTATATTTTTTTCATTGAATATTTACAAAAGATTTATAAACAAACATGAATTAGCAATTATAAGAGCATTCAAATTAAACTTCAAAAATTATTTTTAAAAAAATAATTACACCATTGAATATCGTTTGATTTAAATCAACCTTGTCTATAATTTAATTTGGATTCATGCTTGAAAATAATATTTTTGCACATGTTGCTGCTCTTTTGCACGTAAACATGTTTATTATATCAGATGTTTACATTTGAAATTTGTGTCAGGTTGGAGTAAAAAATACCGGTAATGATATTTCATGCACCTTAAACATTTAACCGGTTAATATTAGCATTTTTTTTGTACTTTTTTAACACCGAGTTTCTATTTTTTTTATTTTAATATGATTATCACCTGAAAAGTAACACAAACACAAGCAAGTGTTAATAATATTTTTTATTTCATTTTTATTTTTTGCAAAGCGTGTGACGATTCAATTGTCTGGAAATCAATACAAGCACACGCTTAATATAAAAAAATGAAAAGAAAAAGGAAAGAAAACTAGTTTTTTTGTGTGTGTATGTAATTTTTTTTGTGAATGCGTCCAATGAAAGTATAATAAAAAAAATTATTATTATTTTTTTGGTAATGCGTGAAGCAATTTCGCAAATATGCGTGAGTTAACGGTATATTTTAATTTTTTTATTTCAAATGAAATACACTCAAATATTTCTCATTTCATTCAAAAACGACGACTGACTGGCGAAAAAATGAAAAATGGTTTAACTTTTTAACACATTTTAGTTTTTTTAATATTAATGTGTAAATTTTTATCAAAAAAAAACCAGCTCCAGACAGAAAAGTATTTTACTAAAAGCTACAATAAACAAAAAAATAATATGGAAATGAATCAGCTGTCATTAAATTTATTATATTCATAATCAATCTTAACCTTACTCAAAAAATAGACATAAAAAATTATAATAATTTATGATGAACTTCACCTGTCTCAATGTAAAGTTAAATTTTCTGTCATCTACAATGTGACACTAAAATTTTTGTGAAAAATCGATCAATTTCGGATGAATAAATAAATTTTCCCAATATAATCTAATAATAAATTACATGGAGATTAACATTTTTTTCACTCTTTTAATATAATACGGTTCTGTGCTTCAAATGATAAGACGTAAAATGAAGTAAATTCAATGTTAAATCAACTGAAAGTGTATCATGGAGTATTCAAATTTCATAAAAATTAGAAACAAATACAAATGAATGATGGAAAGTACGTTTCATTTCAATGCAAAATAATAACGAAGTTTTTTTTTGTTGTTATTTAGTTTCAAATCAATATTAAAAGACTTAACTTTTATTTTTTTATAGTTTATAATAATTTTTGCAATGAAAATATTGCGCATCAGAAAAAAAAGTTTTTTTATTATTCATCAAAAATGGTAGCGTTTTATCTAAATTATACATTTAACGTATTCAGAATTTTAAGGCTTATGGATTAAATTTTGAAATTTAATTCTATAGAATTATTTTTTTTTAACACTTTTGAGATCATTTTGGGTCATGGGGACCCTGGGGATACAAAAATCCATTTTCGTGCTTATTGTGACTGAAAGAGCATTTAAATAAGATTCTTAAAAATGAAACGAACATTGTTAAAAAAATTTGTCTCTGAGGATGGTGAGCGGACTCCCAATCATTCTTAATCCGTCCCAGACATGGTAAAATTTGCATATAAACCAATTTTTTGATTATATCGGAAATAATTTCTCACATTTCAAATGATTTTAAATTTGTATTTCTTTTTTATTACGTTTCACGTGTAATCAAATGTTACATCATCTACTTGCAATAATAATAATTATCAAATGAAGAAAAAAAAATGTAAACATGGCCGAAGACACATGAAAAAAAAAAGAATACAAGACCAAAATAAATAAGAATGTATATAAAAATAAAAAAAGGGGAATAGAGGACACATTTTGAAGGTTATTCTATCATTCAACTTCATTCTCACATTAAATATTTAAGCGTGAATTCTCTTTATTTACTTTCATTTATGGGTTATGTCCAAAAAAAGAAATGAATTTTGAGAAACAGTATTTTTAAGTTGCATTAACTGAGCACATTTCTACAATTATTTAAAAATTTGTATAGAAAACTAATGAAAGTTTAACATAAGTCCATGAAAATCTCCATTTTCAGAGTAACTTGACATGGAAAACATCTTCAGCTTATCTTTTTATGGAATTAAATAATAAAGAAAAACACACCAAAGTTGACTGATTCAATATAATGTGTTAAAATGTATCGTAGCAGCTCGTAAATGAAATTATCTTCATATTTTACGTTCTCTTCTTTTTTATGTTCAATTTTACTTCAAAAGAAATAATAAAGAATTTTTAAAGTAGTATTTAAAATTCTTACACTTAAATTTGGTTGTATTAGTAAAAGAATGAAGTAGAATTTAAAAATATACAAAGAATTTCATTTCATTTTTATATCTTATGTAATATTTTATGTCAATATAAAAAGAATATTACACTAAAGCATACAAATATTATGCAATCATGCTTCACATTTTCGTAAAGTATGAAATAAATCATCAAATTGTAAGCAAAACTCTTTTAAAAGGATTCTCATAGAAACCGGTTATTGAATTTGTTTTGATTATTATTTTATTTTATAATCGTAACAAAAAAAACCTGATTTCTGATTAATTAAATTGTAAAAAAAAAACTAATTAATAATAGAAAAGTTAACCTAGGTCGGTCAGTGTCTTATTTGATTATTTGTATTTTCATGCAAATAAATATCAATATCAATGAATTTTTCTATTAAAAAAAATAACAATCTCTCGTCTAGTCAATTAAATTATTATAAATTTTACTACTGATGAAATAAAATGTAAACATTTCTTATCATTTTTAATTATGATCGATTTATTATTCATAATACTTATTTGCTTGCATGTAATTTTCCTTATCTTTGCTACTCACACGATCTAATTTAATTTAAATTGTTTTGTTTTTTTACGGTGATAATAACATTTTGCGACACGAGTCCTACTACTATTAGAGTAATACTCACTGTTAAGAGTGGTGATAAGACAGCTGTTATTGTTGTGAAAAAAATAAAGTTCTTATCACTGTGTCCTGTTTCACAAATCGTAAATAATAATAAATTAAAATATAAAACAAATGTCATGGAAAATAAGTAAGTATGGCATTCAAACATAATAATAATAAAAAAAAGTAATTGGATGTATAAAAGTTTTGAAATGGAATGAAATTGTATTTTGATAAGATAAAAAATAATGAAAAATAATTTCAAAATATTCAAACAGCTTTTTGCAATAATGGACTTTTAATTCAAGAGATGTCTGGTATGAAATTTATATAATTGAATTTATTTTCAGGCTTTGAGTAACAGGAGACAAAAAGTTGCTGATTTTGTAACATAAATCAAGTGGAATCCAGACAACTATTTTTTAATTTTGAGCCTCGTTGAATATCGGTAAGGTCGATATACACAAGCGAATTTCTATAAAAGACTTCACCAATTGGGAAAAGTCGACCATTTTTGAAAATTGTGCTAGTTTGAACATTTTTTTCAAATTGGCCAACGTTTTTTTGCGATTGGTGGCTTTGACGGACGGCATGAGCGTGCACAATAGTCGCATTTTTACCAAATCGCTCAAAGTCATAAAATACCCTTGAAAAGTCATTAAAAAATAACGCTATTTTTTTCCGGTGAACAAGTGAAAGTTCAAGCCTAGCAAATGGCCCACGTACAAGCTTTAAAATCTCATGGAGAGTCGTCATCAAGCCTTGGAACAATATAATTGTTTATTTATGGTACATTTTCAAATTGACCATATATTTATGGCCCATATTTTTTCGAGCCATATATTTATGGGCCATATTTTTTCAAGCCATATATTTATGGGCCGTATTTCTTCAAGCCATATATTTATGGCCCATATTTTTTCCATACATATATTTATGGCCCATATTTTCCCCATACATATATTTATGGTCCGTATTTTTTCCATATGGCACATAATTTTATCCATATATGAAAAAAATCGCAAGAAGTTTTCCAAAAAAGTAGTGTTCTCAATATGCTACATGTAAAAAACCATGCATGTATATGTTAACATGCATGTCGACATGGGAAATTAAATGCATTTTTATATAATTTCTTCAAAGCTCTTCATACAGAAATGCGGAGCTGCGAAGCAGCGGAGCATTTGTAATCAGAATAATTTTTTATCTCTCTATGCTTTTCATACAGAAATGCGGAGCTGCGAAGCAGCGGAGCATTTGACATCAAATTTTTTTTTATCTCTCTATTCTTTATACCTAAATGCGGAGCTGCGAAGCAGCGGAGCATTTGACATCAAAATGTTTTAAGTTTAATGTTTTTTTTTTTTTAATATCTTGTAATTTTTTCATACCTGAATTGATATCAGAATATTTGAAGATATAAAAGCATAGAGAGATAAAAAAACATTCTGATTACAATACATGTCGACATGGGAAATTAAATGCATTTTTATATAATTTCTTCAAAGTTCTTCATACAGAAATGCGGAGCTGCGAAGCAGCGGAGCATTTGTAATCAGAATAATTTTTTATCTCTCTATGCTTTTCATACAGAAATGCGGAGCTGCGAAGCAGCGGAGCATTTGACATCAAATTTTTTTTTATCTCTCTATTCTTTATACCTAAATGCGGAGCTGCGAAGCAGCGGAGCATTTGACATCAAAATGTTTTAAGTTTAATGTTTTTTTTTTTTTAATATCTTGTAATTTTTTCATACCTGAATTGATATCAGAATATTTGAAGATATAAAAGCATAGAGAGATAAAAAAACTTCGCAGCTCCGCATTTCTGTATTAAAAATGTTTTAAGTTTAATGAAATAATTTTTTTTATATCTTGCAATTTTTTTATACCTGAATTGATATCAGAATATTTGAAGATATAAAAGCATAGAGAGATAAAAAAAAACATTCTGATTACTAATGCTCCGCTGCTTCGCAGCTCCGCATTTCTGTATTAAAAGCATAGAGAGTTAAAAAAACATTCTGATTACTAATGCTCCGCTAGTTTATTAATATCTTAATTTTTTAATTTTTATTCATAAGCAAATTAATTATAGCAAACTAATAATATGATTTTATTTGAAAATAAAACCATACATTCTCAAATTGACCATATATTTATGGCCCATATTTTTTCGAGCCATATATTTATGGCCCATATTTTTTCGAGCCATATATTTATGGCCCATATTTTTTCGAGCCATATAATTATGGCCCATATTTTTCAGAGCCATATATTTATGGCCCATATTTTTTCATACATATATTTATTTATGGCAGTATATTGCAATATATTGTATTGCCCATTATATTGTTCCAAGCCTTGATTCATTTGAAATGCATCAAATTTTTTTTTGCTATATAAACTGATTATACGATGCACTTTTTTTTCAATCTCATAACAGGTGAATGAATCACTGCATGGAAAAAATATAATGTATATGTGTTTTTGATGGCACGAGCATTTTTATTTAGATAATTTTTTGTTCGGAAGTTCAAAGTAAAAAAAAAATTGAACATGTAGCATGGTGAAATATAAATTAATTATTTGAAATCAGTCACTTAGTTTAGTTTAGCTGAAGAGTGCAAATGACACGGATGGATTTTGTTAAATTGTGAAATGGATTTTTTTAAATTAATTACAGTGCTTTGTTTTTCAAATGTATTGAAAGGTGTCGATGGTTTTTGGTTTGAGAAACTTTTACATTTAAAAGGACATAAAACGACACAATTTCCTATTATAACATTGAGGCCAAATGCTACATTTCCTACAAAGACAACTAAAACGACAAGCTCCACAAGTCCTATGACAACAACAACAACAACTGAAGCTATTACTACAAGCACTACTGAAATGATGAGTACTGATGACACAACAACATTTGGACCAATTACAACAACATCGACGACAGAAATCATCACAACAACATCGACGACAGAAATCATCACAACAACATCCACAATTGAAGAAACTAGTACAAGTACAACAGAAGAAATAACTACAACTACCGAAAGTACTACACAAGAAATCACCACAACAGAAAGTACTACAACTCCTGGTCCAATCACGACCACATCAACTGAGCCTATAACCACAAGCACATCTTCATTACAGGTAACTACGACAACAATGATGGAGACTACGACAGAACCACCTCCGATTACGACCTCTACTAGCACTCAAGGTGAAACTACAAGTACTACTCAAGAAATTACAACAACAATCATGGAACCTACAACGGAAATGACTTCAATGACATTTGCTCCAATTACAACAACAACAACTGAAATTCCTGTCACAGTACCTTCATCAATGACATTTGCACCTATCACAACTACTTCCATTAGACCAACATTTCCGACCTTTCCTACCATCTCTATACCGATAACAACTTGTCCTCCATTTCCCGTTATTTGTCCTCCAGGAGCAACTGGAAGTCCAGGAAGTTCAAGTTCAACTTCTACCACAACTACTTCCACAACTCCAATTTCAATTGATCCAAGACACAATCCTGCTCAGATATTGTATGTTGATCCATGT
Organism: Culicoides sonorensis; assembly: GCA_900002565.1. Taxonomy (NCBI): domain Eukaryota; kingdom Metazoa; phylum Arthropoda; class Insecta; order Diptera; family Ceratopogonidae; genus Culicoides; species Culicoides sonorensis. The sequence goes on along the minus strand of LN483459.1, from coordinate 327,283 downwards.
CCCTGCATTAATCCAAGAATAGCATTAATTAGTGTTTTATTAAAAGCATTAAAAGATTATGGATATAAGAAAAAATAAATTAATATTAAAAAAAATTACATTTTAAATATTCGTTTCATGGTAAAACTCCTCATTTAATTATTATTATAATAATAACATAAAGCTAACACTCGTACTTATGGCAACTGATGCTAATCAAGAATAAAAAAACAGCATATTTGCATTATTCCACACAATTACAATAAATGCTTGGTTGTGCTAATTTTTGTTAATCATTGTTATTACAATGCGCAGTTTTTTTTTAAATTTTATTTCATTTTAAATATATATGAAAATCTTTTGTGAATATTTTTTGATCATGCATGCTTTTTATTAAAGATTCTTCTTGCGTTTTTTTTTCATTGTATTCATTTATTTAATTTTTATTAAAAATAATATCATATTACTTAATCTGCCACTTTAAAGACAATAGCGAGTAACCAACAGCGTAAATATTTAAATGTATATTCGAATTCCTTTTTTTTTGTTGAAAAAAAATTTTGATTTCGACTCAAATCTCGTAAATTAATAATGGATGTTTTTTATTGCGTTCCCAAAAATACAAACAAAAATTTAAAAGGTAATTTCACAAGAAAAATTCGCATATGACCTTGAATATTTTATTTTTTTTCAATTTTATTTTCGGACAAAGAAAGCTAATTCAAATAAATAAATTATTTGTATTGTATTCCCTTTTGTCTGTTAATTTGAACAACGATCACACATACTTTACATTACTTCACTGCGTTTTGTTTCTCTCGTGTAACAGAAGGAGCGCATATTCAAATTATTTCAATATAATATAACAAAAATAAAATTTTAATGCAAAATGCCGTAAAAAAAATTTTTAAAGGAAATTAAAAACAAACAAAAAAGTGTGTATTTTATTCCATTTGCATACCTGATGTTAATATATTTTTAATTTAAAAAAAGAATTAAGAGTACACAATTTGAATTAGAGTGTGTTGATCAGTAGTTACCTGAAATACGTGTTAAATGTATGGACAATATTTTCTTTTACTTTGAAAGCTATTTAGAAGAAGAGATTGGTAGGAAAACAAAAAATTCTGTGGAGTATAAAATCAATGTCATGACAAGTTATGAAAGTTCAAAAGATGATTCGGATAAAGAAATTGATCAGAGGTCGAAAAAAACAAAGTCAACAGAGCCGTATTTCTGTTATATGCGACACTTTCATTCCGCTCTCCCATAAAATTTAATTAATTAAAATTAATTTAATTTAAGTGTAAAACTCAATATTTCATTGAAGAGAAAAGTGTTCACTTTAAATCAAAGAACAAATCCTAGAAGAAAGTTTTGTTCTAAACTGAATATTTCTAAGAGAGGCAGTTGCCTGGTTAATGGGTAATATTCCATACCAATGTAAAAAATATTTGTTTCTTCTCATAGAAATGAAAGTTGAAAAAGACCAGTGTCCAGTAACCTTTTGGCAGAAAATGAAATGACACCTGTGTGCTTCAATATGGCAATAGTATTGTATGCCATTCCATCCACGCAGATGACCGTAGAAAAAGCATTTTCAGCACTAAAACTAATCGTCAGCAATTTGAGGACATCGAATATCCAGAAGATGAGGAGACAATTGAGATTAAATATTATGACTGAAGCAGAGCTTCCCCAACAGATTAAGACAACTCAAAGAGGTGAGGAACGATAAAAAATAACTACTCCTTGAAACGTAACAGGAGAATGAAAAAGTGAAGAAAACTGTCAATATATCCAAATATAAGAAGTTATTGAAAATGCAATTAATATTCCATTCAATCAGTTAAATATTAGTTAAATTAGTTAAATAATAATTATAGACGACTTAAAATTTTATTTTTGATCACATATTGATTGCTTATTATTAAACTGCTCTTGACAAATCCTGCTCGTGGTACTTGAATATGAGACTTGTGAAAAATATTATGAAGATTGTCAAAACAGTTCAAGGTGAATCGAAAATTTAAGAAAAAAGTTAGAAAGTAAATGTATTTTAAATGTCAGATGTGGTAGAAGTAAATGTTAGTTATAAATTAAATTGACCAGGAAAAGTAAGAGAGATTAGCTCGGAACTAGGGTAAAATAAGAGATAATATCCTAACCACTTGTAATGAACCATAAATTATAGATCATAGAGGACTTATCCTGAGGCTTAGTTGGCAGGAACCTTTTAGTACTAATAGAACCGATTAAAAGATGTTAAAAATAGGGATTAAAATCACTGACTTTCGTTTCATATGTTTCAATCCATATTTTTAACAAGACTCGATCAGAGTCTACACAAATGTTAAATTTTCTTTAAAAAATAGGACTTTAGTGTTGTTTTCAATACTTATTTTGACTTTAATGCCGATGTCACAAACATATCAGAAGCCTTTACTCATTAGGACTGCATTTGTCGTCACTCTAAAGAATTTACCGGTCTAAATTTTTTTACACTCTATTTCGCGTTGTCGATATCAAAAAATTAAAGCCAGTTTGTTTGCAACATCACCAGTTAAAAGACGTTAAAATAAAAATGATTCAAAAGGAATTTCACCGTTTTCATCGTCCAGTTCAACTGTAATGTACAAAATGGTAGGAGTATTGCTCGCTTGATGTTTGAGCCCAAACTTGAAATAAAATTGAAATATCTGAACCAAAATCAATTTCAACACTATTTTCAATTTTTAATGAACAAATAAAAATATGTTTGAATTGTACAAAAATTATCCATTAACTCCACTCAAGTACGCAGTATTAAGTTTGCACACACCACTGAGATTTTTGTCTTGTGCAAAAAACATAATCCATGCTAATTATTGCCATGTCTTTTGTCTTCGTTTTTTTTTATTTAATTTCATTTATATTAAAATTTTGTAGCTCTGCTGCTGCTGTTGCTTTGAGTGCGTTTTATTTCAAAAGATATTATTTTGTATTAACATATATTTTATTTTATATTTTATAAAATCCTTTGTGTAATTAGATATTATTTCATTTATTTTTACATCTCTCGGCATGGCATGAATGCATCGGTATGCACAAAAAGGCACTAAAAAGAAAAAAGAAGAAGTGCACTAAAAGCATTTATTTCACTGAATATTATTTTATTTCATTATTAGCTTTTTGCTGCTTTTGTGAATTTTTTTTTCTACTACTAATTGTTAAATATCCGTAAATATACATAAAAAATTTTTTTTTTTATAGAAATTTCTTTATGATATGTGATAATGTAAAATGCTTGTCTTTTGTTCGACTGGAATTTTTATTTTAATTATTGAATTGTTTTATGCGAAAAGTTTTCCGTTTTTATCAATTCATATTTTATTTTAAAATATTACATCCAATTAAAAGTAAACACTACTGGGCTTGGATCCACAATCATAGAAAACTTCATTTTTTTATTGAATTTGAATCAAATCATCGATTTCATTGAATGCCATGTCAATTAATTCTTAATTTGACTTTAATTTCCAATAAAAATAATTTCCTTCCTCATCATTTTATCTCGATTTCATTATATTTTTGACAGTTACTTCCTTGGAAAATTTTTTACGTATTGTTACATTGAACGTAATTCCGTTGAAAATCAATTCAATTATGCTTTGTTTTAAACTAGTTTGATTTTATTTTGAATTGAAACTTGTTGTGCGTTTTCAGTTGAGTTCAAGTAAAATATTTTTAGAAGGAAAATAAGCAAAATAAAATTTTGTAAAGAAAATTTCACTTTCAAAAGAAACTGAGTCAATTCATCAATTTCTAAAAACTTCACAATAAGCTCATAAAAAATAAACACAAAATTAAAAAGAAAAAGTTAAATGTCTCTTAATTTATTTTCTATTCATTACAATTCAATTCAATTATGAAACGACAGTAAAATTTTATACATAATTTATTTTGATAAAGAAAAGTAAATAAATTTGAATAACGAACTGCTGTGATTTCATAAGAGCCACATATAAACCATTGAATTTGATGTTGATTGAATTAATAATGTTTAATTAATTTTTGTGGCTTTTATTCAATCATCATTATTTATTTTTATACATTGAAAGAAAATTTATGTAATTTTTTCCTTTAAATTTTTGAAGGAAATTCAAATTAAGTGGAAAATTGTTGCTTTATCAGAAGGAATTATGATGAATATTCGTTTGAAAAGACAATTTATAATTTTATTTGATAATAAATTTGATTTTAATTGAAAATAATTACATAATTGATGATTTTCGGGGTGAAAATAAGCGGTGGCATGAAATTGAGGATGATTATTGACTGGTTATAATCATCTGGTTATTGCTAATTTTTAATTAATTTAAGCTATAATTTGAATAAGAAACGTGCATTTTGATGGGGCTCGATTCACTGACTTATCAATCTTCTAATATTGACCTAACAATTTGCTCGACACTTATCAAATTTTCATTTTTTTTTAATATTTTTGTTTTGGCTTAACAATGACCAATTTCAAGTTCTGAAAGCTCTGGAGCCCAAACCATGAGCTCAATCTCTGATTCACTGGGATAAGGTTATATTCATGAATTCCATTACTATTTCTAGTAGTGATTGACGAAGTGACGAAAGTAGCAGTTATATGGGACTCTCTAAAATCACGAGAGTGACTTGAGTGCCTGGATTATGCCGATGATAAATGTGAGCTGTTTCATAAGCAAGCTGACATGCAAGAGAAACTTTCTGACTTGGCCACAAAATCGGCTAAGGTTGGAATGAAAATCAACGTCAACAAGATTAAAGAAATGCGAATTAATTCAGAATCTCAAGCTACTTTGATGCTCGATGGAAACCCAATAAAACAAATCAACGAATTCACGTATCTAGGATGGCGGCGCAGCTAAAGATGTGCAAACCAGGATAAGAAAAGCTAGGGATGCTTTTACGATACTTAACCGTATATGGTGCTCTTCAGTCTATAGCAAATCGGTAAAACTTAACATCTTTAGATCATGCGTACTCTCTATCCTTCTGTATGGTTGTGAGACCTGGCTCGTTACAGATGACATTAAAATTATGAAAAATTTTACATTGTTACATTTCCAGCTATGAAAAGCTTCAGGTTGTATGCGGAGCTCAAGGCCCTCCAAAACTTTTAGGAAAACCCCAGAGAGTCATCATGTGGCCTGCCTTTAGTGTAGTGAAATCACTTGAGAGAGAGAAAAGAAAAAACGCAGAACACATAAATCTGAATTTCAATTATTGACTTCGCAAAAGCTAGGTAATGCTAAAAATAGCGCTTAAATAAGTAATTGCGTAATTGATCCCACGAACGCTAAAACTTGCATCGCATTACTGTCACTTTTATCAGATTTAAGTGCATTCCACTCACAATGAACCCAAAACACAATTAAATTTGATTTTTAATCACACTTATTACATATTGAAAGTTGAAAAGGGGTGTGAAACACTTCATAGCGTGAAAAAATCTAATTTAATTTTTTTCTTTATTTTTAGATTTATACATTAAATTTAATCAAACAAAATCCAGACAAATAAACAGTGCACTCATCGTCATCCAATAATCACTCCTCAAACGCTCTTTGAATCCGATTATATTAGTTTTTCAATCAAGTTAAAGTGTGATTGACATGACATTCATCCAAACATATATCACTCGATGCCTTTCTTTCACGTATATGCACAGCATATACAAACAATACAAATGAAAGAAGATAACAATCAAATACAATATGCATTTTCACTGTTCAAATTGTTATTGCTTCTTATTAGTATTATATTGATCCTTCACATAAATAAATAAAAATAATATCAGTTGCGAAGTATTTTCTTGCAATGTGAAAGCAGTTTTTTTTTTGGGGTTAGAATTCATATTAAAATACACCCTATGTTTCATTATTATTGCTTTCTTTTTATTAGTATTTTTTTTTGTATTTTTCTACAATCTACGTTTCAGATTGTTCAATTGAATGGTTTCGTTTGGAAATCAAATCTCTATTTGAATTTGGATTATTGATATGCATTTTTCATGAAATGAATATTTCAAGCGAGATTTAGATGCAATCTGAAAATAAATATTGAAACTTGAGAAAATGAATGAAATGAATGTTAATCTTATGAATTTGTTATGTGAAGTGTGGATTTTCAATCATATCAGAGAATGAAGTGTGGATTTTCAATCATATCAGAGAATGACACAATGAATAGTGATTTGATATTTCTTCTTTTGAGAAATGAGATTTGAGGCCTAAATCACATTATGAAGGATTCTGATTCGTAACTACGTTAAATTCGGTAACAGCATTTTGGTAATCACTGCACTACTTTTTAGAGAACGTTATTTCAATTGTGACCATGTAGTGACGATACTGAAATGAAATTGAACATGATAAATGAAAATTTGGATAGAGTAACGGAATTTAAGGCAGCAAATCGAAAGAGTTCAGCGACGATTCCCCAGATATGTGTTATTTCACAGTGGAGTCTTTCAATATGATCAGTTGCCAGCTTATACTGAAAGGATGTTGTCGTTAGATTTAATGAGTCTAGAAAAAAGAAGGACTGCCAGTTGTCTTATGTTTGCATTTGATGTAATGGTGGGAAATATTGATTCTGCATTTATCAAAACTGAGTTTGCTATAAAACAACAACGACAGAGCTCTAGAGCCAACGAAATATCATTTGTGCCATTTTGTAGAACAGACTATATGAAAAATGAATCTATCATTGTAATGGTTCGTCTTATCAACCAAAGGATGATGGTGCTTTAACGCTGTATTATTCAAATGATAAATTTATGATCAATGTCTCAAGCGATCAATTTAAGAAAATTATGATATCTTGGGTGAAACTTCGTACCCTGTCGGAAGTAAGCTCCGTATTTCAAGAGCTAAGCTCCTAACGTTCAAAAGTTAAGTCCTAAAATTCAGGAGTTTACTTCCGACAGGGTAGCTGATGTTGCTTGAAAATGATTCTAGTCTTTCATTATTTAAGTTTGACTTGTATTTTTTATATTAAATGTGCAATATGATCAATTTTCTTCTATTAAGCTCTATCGATTTAAATTCACCCTACTTTAATTTGCTTCAAGTAAATCAGAAGTTTGAGTAATAAAACCACAAACTTTCATAGTAAAAAACAAATAGAAAAGAGAAAAAAATCTTGAAGAAAACTTTTCAATTCATTTTCAATTCACTCATGAATTCAAATAAAAAACTTTAATTTCATTTAATGAAACTTTCATGGAAATAAGTAGTAAAAGATCTTCTCAAAGTTTGATGTAAAACTGTTATAAAAAGTTAAATATTAGTTCACAATAAAATTACATAATAAAATATTTAACTCAATCACATATTTACTTCTTCATATCTTTTTATCAGAGCATCATCATCACTTTGTAAGAAATTTGAAGAGAACCACAAAAATTTTCATTATAAAATAGTTTCATTTTGTCTTTTTTTCTTCTTATTTTTTATGTAATAATAATGAAGTTTTCTGATGAATGAATTAAAGTATGCCTAAAAATAGTTTTTAATTCAAATTTCAAAAGTTTTATTAACAGTAGAAGAAGAAGAAGCTTATTTGCAATAAATTTCCATATTTTCAACATCAAACTTAAAAATAATAATAATAAGAGTAGTAAAAGTGAATGAATAATGAATTCACAGAGTTATAAAATGGAAATGTATTTTGGTGATTAAAATGTTAAGTGGTTTTGTGTCTTTACTTGTTTTGGGTTGAAATTTAATGATATCATTTCAAAGTATTTTACTGTAAAAGCAAAGTCATTTTGATATGAATTTTTTCCTTTCAATTATGAAATTAAATCCTCTTGTTATGTTTTTTTTTCAATATGACCTTTAATTGTCATGGGAAATGTCCGCCAGTAAATAAACATAAAAATTTTGTTTTCTTTTAATATTATTTTTTTTCCATAATAAAAATGATAACATCGTCAACACCTCAGGAAGCCCAAAAAAACAAACAAACAAACAACAATGAAAAAAGATACATTTTTTAAGGCTTCTTTTTGTCTCATTCTCTTATCATTATTTTTTTTTCTTGTTCAAATTCATGGAAGTACTTATTTTCGCATAAAATATTATCTTTACCTTTAAGAAAACTTTTTTATTTATTTATTTATTTTTAAAACGCCAAAATAATAACAATAGAAGTAACAAAAAAACATAGGATGATAAAAAAACAACATTAATGAAATGAAATGAGAATAGATAAATTATGGAAAGATTCTTATCGTCCTTGAACCTTGAACGAGAAAAAAGGAAAAGTTTTCAAATGGATTTTGAATTTTGCAATGAATTTTAGAAGAAGAAAAACATTAAAATAATGGTGAATAGTTAATCAAATTAAAAAATTGGTATTCAGTAACATAAAAGACAATGAAAATTTTAGTGAAATGAAAAATTATTTTTACTTTTATTATTATTATGGGTCACAATGGGTCCTTGAAGGTATGTCTTTCTTCTTCATGAAACTTAAATCTATTTATCTGTATAATACAAATTATTTTTGATATTGCTCTACATTTTCGGCTTATCATAAAGACCTCTACTTTTTGATGCGTATCAAATAGTGGAGTATCTTGCTACGGTGCGGCAGTATCAATTTTTTTCTGCTTCATACAGATTGGTATCAGCTTGTGATCAAGTTCCATGGTGTGTGTTCTGCTTTTTTATCGCACTATATAATCCAATCAGGAGAAAACAACAGTATACAGTACTGATGATTGTTCGCTCTGAGTATCGAAGCCCAAGCCATCCAGTAGCTTTTTAATGATTTTTTAATTTAAAAAGACTAAAAAATTTTTTTTTTATTTTTTTCGATGTTTGAATTTTTTAGACCATTTTCAAATTATTTAAAGAAAAAAATCTCAAAAATCAATTTTTATGGTACTCTGGTTGAAATAAATCACTCACTTTGCTCTTCAAAGTTATTGCTCGTAAAATAAGCTACACACTGCTTAACATTTTCAAAAAATTGTCTCCGAACGCAAATTCCTTTTGGGGGCCCATTTTATATATAAAAAAAATAAGTTTGGCGTTTCCCGTTTTTCATTTGGACCTCGTTTTGATTTTTTTAAGTGGATTGACGTTTTAGAGCAATTTTCCAAAGAGATTCAAAAATAGGGCATCTTTTTTATGGATCTGAGGCTTTACTATGCGACCAAAACACCAATAATATAGTATTTTTGTAAAGCTTGGACAATTTTCTTTGAGAATATCATATTTGCAATTTTTTCGGATCCATCTCTAACATCAATAGGGGTGTTCAATGTGAAAAAAACGTCACTTTCTTGTAAAAGAGTACATTTTATGGCTAATTTAGTCAAATAAAGACTTTGTAATGTCAAATAATTAATTTTTTCGGAAAGCTTGGACAATTTTCTTTAAGAATATCATATTTGCAACTTTTTTTGAATTCATCTCTAACCTCAATAGGGGTGTTCAAAGTGAAAAAATATTTTGATGAAGTGAAAAAAGTTGATTAATGTTATAAATTATTTATTGAAATTTGTACATGAATAGTAAAATTATTTGTTTTTATTTATATAAAAGTATGTGGTCTTTCTATCGTAAAGAGTTTGTTAAGTCTTTTTCGTTTTTTCACTTTGAACACCCCTATCGAGGTTAGAGATGGATTCGAAAAAAATATGATATTCTTAAAGAAAATTGTTCAAGCTTTCCAAAAATACTATATATTTTGTGTTTTGGACGCATAGTAGAGCCACAGATCCATAAAAATGATGCCCTATTTTTGAATCTCTTTGGAAAATTGCTCTAAAACATCAATCCACTTAAAAAAATCAAAACGAGGTCCAAATGAAAAACGGGAAACGCCAAACTTATTTTTTTTATATATAAAATGGGCCCCCAAAAGGAATTTGGGTTCGGAGACAATTTTTTCAAAATGTTAAGCAGTGCAAAGTTTACTTGGACCACATTTTGGATTTTTATACAAAAATATTGAGAAATCATTCAAAAACCATTCAAATTAAGTTCAGCATTTTGAAAATGGAAAATACATGAAAAATCTTTAAATAATTAATCTTTAAATAATTTGATTAAAGCGATTTTTTTGTAGAAAAATGACATATGAAATTTTTAATGTCAAATGCTTTTAAGTGACTATGTAAATGGCTTAAGCTTATGAATTTTATAAAACGGCCGCATGTTTTACATTTGATTTTTAAATGTTTTTGGTTATTTTGTGTTTTTTCTTTAAATGTTGATATAATACATAGTTTTCTGTAAAATTCTTCTTGCATATATAACATTCGTATACACTTTGTTTTAAGTGAACACTCGCAATATGATTTCTTAATTGATACGGAAGTCTAAATTTTTTCTCACACACATCACAAGAAAATCTTTTTTTCTCGTGCACAAATTTAATATGATTTAACATATAGTCCCTTCTAAAAATTTTCTTGCATATATGGCATTCAATTTTAAACTGACGCCCTTGATGGCGTTCTTTGATGTGTACGTCCAAATTTTCATTTTTAAAATATTTTTTACAAAAATCACAACGCATGTATTCTGGATGGTTTCTATAGCTTTCATATAGATGAATGTTGATCATGTGATTCGCAATTTGTGCCTTATCGACATATTTCGTTTTACAAATGTCACAAGAGTAAGGTTTGATGTTTAAATGTGACCCATCAATGTGCTCTTTAAGTCTTTCTTTATCAAATAGTTTTCCACAAATTTTACAGCTTTCTCGTGTCTTTAAATGAATACTAGAAATATGTTGTTTTAAATCAGATATTCTGTGGAATCTTTTCTCACATACATCACATGAATATTTTATATCATAATGAGTTATTTCGTGCGATTTCAGTAACCGCATTCTAAAAAAATATCTATCACATAGGTTACATTCATAACGAAATTTTATATGTATGCTTTCCATGTGACTTTTCAGACCATTTTTAGACATATAACTATTTTGACATAAATCACATATAAATGTTTTAGTATCTTTCATGACTTTTTCGTTTTTCTCAGCTGTATCCATAGAAACAGGATCAATTCTGTGCAATCTTAAAACTTGCTTGGTTTTATTTTGACTCTTTTGATTATTGTCCATGTTTACTTGAACTCTTTTGAATAACTACTGATCAACAGGCAAGAGATTTTTCTTCATATACCTGAAAAAACAATTCTAGTAATGCAAAATTATGAAAAAGAGTATTTTAGTTAATTGTTTCACTTTTATCATACAAAGGTACATAATTTACATAATATTGACATAAACAATAATATAAAAAACCAAAGTTTACAAGGTTTTCAGAACAAATCAATTATAATAGTCAAAAATCAGTTTTTACGGTGAAAAGTCAAAATTATACCCAAATCGAAATTTCTCAGTACATCTTATTTTTACCTAAAAATTTCTTATTGTATTTTACTGAAATTACATTTCAAAAAATTGACCGTGACTTGATAATGGTTTAAGTCTAATAAGATTTAAAAATAAAAATGGGAAATTTTGCATTTTTTTTTGTTCAAAATAATACATAATAATTTAAATCCAACATGAACTTTCTTAGATTCAAATATGAATCAAAAGACTCATTATTATTATTATTTTTTATTCAGTTGCAACAGGCCGAAAACCAGGACTGTATTGGGGATTTAAAAAAGCTATCGGCAAGCCTCCTGCATACTTTTCGACGGCAACCATTATAATAAAATCTTAAAAAACTAATTATAAGCATAATAAAAACGCCTCCTGCTCCTTCCATATTCGTGGTCACTTTGACAAACCATAGTGGCCCTCAATGGTGTAGATGTGTACGTGATGGTTATCCAATTGTCAAGTTATAAAACTAAACGATAAAGAAAAAAAAATTTTGTCACTCACCTGCAAGAAGGTGACTAAGTCTTCATGTTGAATCATTCCATCACCATTCGATTGAAGTAATCTCTACCAACGCCAAACTCAAAGTAGTCCTCATTCGTCTTTGTTATGTTTAAACCAAAGAACCTTGATATATCGTTCAGTAGTTTGCGCATCATCATTGTGGGTTCAAATCTACCATAATCTGTCCTTCTAAATGGGATCACAAAGTTCTCGACAAAACGTGTGGCATCTCGATTTTGCTTCAGTACTGTCCGTCCTTCCGGTCAAGATGTCGTGGGCTATCATACAACACGTTATGTTCCTTCGCATTTCCAGTGACTGTAGACCCAAATTTGAGCAGCGATCAAATTATGATGGACGATTTTCAAACGTGCAAGAGACACTCTTCGTCATCGCGAACAGGGTGAATCTTCGCTGCAGCCTCTCGAGACGGGATACATGCACCATATGATGTGGAAGCCATACGGAAGATGCGTATTCTACATGTGATCTCACATGCGCTGAGAAGATTGTGAGCAAGGCAGACGAATTCTCGAAGTCTACACAGGTTCTCCTTAAGAAGCCAAGCATTGACAAGCCCTTTGTGGTCTTCAAGGATATGTGCCTGCTAAATGAATTGTCAAAAATGACTCCCAAATCTGATTTGAATTATTAATCGGAATGACTAAAAATTTGATTCCTAATCCGAAATTCATACCTTTGCAAGAAATTCATTTCAACGTTTTTTTTTCGAGTACTTTCCCTTTTTCAAACTCAAACTCATATTTTATTTTAACCATCTTTGATCACATACCACCAAGCCAAGATCTAATCAGGTTTACATGAAAATTGAAAGTAAACCATTAATAATATTAATATCTAGTCAAATATTTACCTAATAACATTTGCATATAAGGCAATTCTCCACATGCATCACGGCTGTCATCATGTAATAAACATGCCAATAACATTACATACAATAATAATGGACTTACTCAAGAGTGCACATACTTTCAATATTTTTAATATTATTAGTTTTATTGAAACATTTTTCTTTCAACTCTCGATTGATAAATGGCTTTTTATTTGTTTAAAAAAAAATTGCAAAATCCATACAAACACACACACACACACACCTACCCACAGATAATGCGCTCCTTTTAATGTTATGCGCTTCTCTTGCAACTACTCAACACGTATTCTTTAACCACTTATTAGCTTCATGCAATGTCAACAAATGCATAGCAAAATAAATTCAATATTCATGTGTAGGGAAACAAAAAATAATCGAAACACGTGATTTTTATTACTATTATTTTCTTGTTATTGCATTTCATTTTTTTTCCTTTTAATTTAAATTTAAACACACATTTTATTGCCCACACAATTATTTTACATTTTTTTTACTTGAAATTTATCGAAAATACATATTTTTTACTATTATTTAAGTTTCGTTTTTTATTTCAAGTCCTGTCAATGTACGTGTGTGTGTAACTCTAATGTGAACACTGAATTGCTATTAAATTGTCAGAGACATATTTTCATGTTGCACGTTTTTCTCTATTGTCGGTTTGTTTCATTTGTTTTTAGTACACTAAACAAGTTCTGTTAACAATATTACGTATGTAAATTAGGCTTGAAATGTAAAATTATTTTGAATTTCTCATAAGCCTCGTTACGATTGTGAATTTTGAGACATCCTAATGATAGTTTTTTTTTGTTTATTTTAACATAAGTTATGGATTTGGATGTTGATGATGCAAAAAAATAAGTTTTTCTTTTTTTTTCTCTTCAAATACGTGATAAATTCCAAGTTTTACAATAAAATATAACGATCTCTAAATTTATTGTTATTATTCGTAACATATTGAAAAGGAAAATAAAACGACAAGTTCGATGTTGTACTTTTAATTTCCTCATTGTTTCTCCATTTGATGACAATTTCTGTTGTTTTAAAACGAGTTGTGTAATAATTGCAATGAGATAAAAAAAAGTTTTGAAACATGGAAAGTAAAAGTTTTAATTTCACTTGAAATGATTGGAATGAATCGAATACTCGCAAATTTCGTAAACTTCTGAATTTGGACTAAGATTTTGAAATGAAATAATTAAAGGTTTTGAGAATTTCGGAAAGTAAATTTTAAAACGAAATCTTCAAAAATATCTTTTTTTTTAATTTTTAAACTTTTATTGGCAACATTTTTCAATGATTGGCGACATTTTTCAATGATTCGTGACATTTTTTAACGATCGGCGATTTTTTTTAATGACTGGCGACATTTTTTAATGATTGACGACTTTTTTCAATGATTTGCGACATTGACACAGACGAACGGACAGCATGACTGACCTCAATACCGACATTTTCAAGAAATGCGCTAAAAATTAAAATTTAAATTCATTTCCGGAAATTTCTTTCATCAACTTTCAATTTAAAGGAAAAAAAACTTCTCCAATTACTTAATGAATGGATTAAATTCCCATTCAAAAAAATTCCTCAAAACAAAAAATCTAGAAGAAAGAAGAAAAACTTTCAATGAATGAAATTTAATCGAATTTAAAACAAAATCTCAACACATTAAAAAAAATTTCTAATAATAGTAATGAGGAGGATGAATGTCAAAAAGTGTCACTTGAATAAAAATTCTTCTTATATTTTTAAAATAGAAAATACGATTGAAAATACAAACAAATAATAGAATAAAAAAAAAGTGTCAAGAAAAAAAATTCCATTAAGAAAATTTATATATTTAATGGATTTGAAAGGAAATACACACAATCGGTTATTTTTCAACATTTTTTTTTGTTCATTTCAAAAAATTGATTCTTTAATTTCATCATCAGTGGGAGAAGTGTCAAGTCAAGTCAACTATTGACACTTTGAGAAAAACATGAAAAAAAAAATAAAATTTAAACATATCAGATTCGAAAAATGAAAAGTCAAATAATAATGATATAATTTGTTGAATTGCCTCGAGTTAGCTATTAGAAAGGTTACCAATTTTGTGTTATGTTACATGGAAATTATGAGATTTTGAATTTCAAACCTGATCCTGTCTAATTTTTGATTCTACTTTTTGCAGTAACACACACACATGAGAGTAAATTATTGTAAAATAAAATGAAAAAGGCGCAAAAGAGAGAAAAAAAAGTTAAGATCTTAATTGAATTCTTATCATTTTTCACCATCATATCGTTTTGTATTGTGTTTTGTCGTTTTTAACGTACTTGTGTGCCAAAGTTGTGACTTCGAGTGTTTTGTTAAACCATTTTATATGTTTATTTGATTAAAGATTTTATTTTCAGAGTAAAATCGTGAACATGAACCAAAAAGTCAAATACAGTTTTTTTTTTGTTAAATGTATAGATACAGTTCGTAAGTTGAATAAAAATTTCAAGAAATAAACAGAAAAGAATTTGAACAAAAAAAATGACAACAATGGTGTGAATGAGAAATTTAAAGAATTGATTTTATTTTTATATGTTCTTGTAAAATGCTAGAATTTTACTTGTATTTGTGAATATTTGACCTAACAAAAACTTTAAGAGGTTCATGATATGATTTGAATTTTTTTTTCTCTCTTAGCACATTAATCTCAATGACTTTGAGCGTAAGGACCCAACATTGAGATGTGCTAAAAAAAACTGCAATTATTCAAAACAAAATTTTACATGGCTGAGTTAAAAGCTATTGCCTATGTTGGGGTTAAACAGTGGTCTCACAAGGACATATAGGCTGCTGTCTGTTTCTACTAAGCTTTATTTTTCCATATTACATAAAAATACATAATAAATAATGTCTATTCAGACTGTGGTAGCTGTTGTCTCGCACGTGACCTCAAATTCCAATTCAGCCGATCATGAGCTGCTTCATCTATCAAATTAGCCTTTACTGGCATTTTCCCACTATGTTTCCTTTGGGCTTCTGGGCGTCTCCTTGTCTCTCTTTATATGCCTCTCAAATGATGATGGTGATGATGATTAAGTACGGGTATACCCACCTCAGCCACTTTTGTTTTGGGCTATTTGTGGGCTGTCTGACGACTTACCCTAGGTTATACTCACTCTTTACAATGCTAATTCCTTTAATATGTTCATCTTATTTTCTCAAAACATTCCCGTACCATCTTATTTGTCTCTCGTCCAGTTTGGATGTTATAGATTCTTCAATTCCAAAGCTGCCATAAAGGTATTTATTTGGCAGATGATCAAGCAAAGTAACTCCACTAGATCAACACAGCATCTTATTTTCAGTGATCTGCATTCGGTTGTTGTGCTTTTGTAGGCGCAACAAAGTTTCGCTGCCATTAATCAATACTGGTTTGATGATAATACTCTTGTTTGGAACCGCGTACAGTTGCTTAATCTCAGAGGTGCCCAATAAAGATTTTACGTAGAACTTTGCGTTCAAATGACAAATATCTTAAAGATGAAGAAAATAATAACCATAGACAAAATTTAAGTTCCCCAAATAAGTTCAGTGAAGTTCCCCAAGTGAAGTAACAGCTTTTTTTCTGATTCCAATAAAAATCCATTTTGAAAATCCTAAAAATATTTAAAATTTAAAAAAAAGTTAATACTCAATTAAATCCAATCTAAAATGATACTGATAAGCAAAAATTAAAATACACAAAAAATAAAGACTTGCGACAACTAATGATGATGCCATAAAACCAAAAGCCTTACAAATAAATATCAAATTGCAATAAATTAACAAGATATTGTCGTTATTGTCGTGCCTTTTTTTCGTCGTATGTATTTTTTTCTTTATCAAAGACAAGTAAACAGCAAAATAAACCGCGCAATTCTCTTTTCATTTATATAACTCTTATTAAAATATCAAAATACAACTCAATAATTTTTTTTTCTCCTTTAAATTGAAATAAAACTTACTTACTTACTTTTTATTATTAATATTTTCTCATCTGACAGACACGTATTCTTTTTTCATTATTATTGTTATTATTATTATTTTATTATGATTAAAAAAAATCAAACAAAAACTTTAATAGTAATAATAATAATAATAAAACTAATATTGAATAAAAAAAAATTAAAAGTTGTTAGAGTTGATCTTAAATACTGCATTTGAATAAAAAAATAAAATGAAATAAAATAAAATAAATAATTTTCTTTTCCATATTAATAAATTAAAATGAATTTTATAAAACAAACTGCATTTATAAGGAAAATATTATTATTCATTTTATTATTATTAATAATATTTATGAGAAAGAATGAGAAAAAAAAACTAATCGTAAGAGTTGCAATTTAAAGTCTAACTGAATGTAGTAAATTTTAATATACACACACACAGAATGAGAGAAATATGCAAACTTTGATATAGTTGACAGTTTTACGACTTAATAAGTTTTTGTATTTATATTGATTATTTTCTTGTAAGTGATTAAGTAAATATGAAAAAAGACTTACCGCTGCGTACTTAATAGGACTGTGATTGGGATTTGCAGTATCTGTAACGGAATTGGACTTGGAAAATGCGACTTCTCCTATGGGTTAGAAAAAAGTCGATGATGTAGGTTGTTGATCTAGATCTTATGACCCGTTTTGGCAAGGAGTTAGATTAGATCCCAATATTTTTTTGAAATTAATCTCGTATCCATTGTATCCTGACAGGGCCTATGCAGATACCACATTTAGGTTAGGTTTTACAAGGGCACCACCGCGGTCTCAAAGAGTCCTATTGTGGTTTCCTCGATAAAAATCAAGGAATGCCACATTTAATATCTCCTGTTCTATGAGCTTTAGAAGATCCTTTTCTAGCTAATTCATCTGCTCTTTCATTTCCTTCTATCCCACAGTGACCTGGTACCCAAATGAGTCTTAGATCGTGTTGCTCACCTAGTTCATTAAATGCTTTCAGACATCTCCATGTTTGACGAGATTTTATTTTTGATTGGGATAGGGCCTTAAGCGAAGACTTGCTATCCGATTCTATAACAATGTTTCTGTTTGAGTAAACTTCAGGGATCATATATTCACAGCATACTTTAATGGCTTGCATTTCAGCTTGAAAAACAGTTGCGAAGTGTTCAACGCTATCGTAAAATGACCAATTTGTATCTCTCCCGTAAATACCAAAAGCAGTTCCCCCTTCAGTTTGAGACCCATCAGTAAACCATGCTTCCTCGATATCATTTTTAATAACGTTTTCTCCAATCCAATCTTCCTCAGAAGGGTATACAACCTCAAAATTAAGTAAAAAGACTTACTTCGTGTTCATTAAGTCTGAGTTTACTTTCCTATAAACCTCGCTTAGGTTGATGAGCGATGTTAGGTTCATGAGTCACAAAGAGCAGTGATTTCTTGAGTTATCCCTAATCATTGTGTTCGCTAGCCACAAATTTGAAATTTGTACATGTCGCACTATGACTACTCCGGCACTCAAATTTAAAAGAACTCCCTTTTATGCCATACCTCGTGTATAAATTATCAAACATTGACTACACACAAGCCTACAACCATTTTATTTATTTTAATTGAGAGATCCAAATAACATGCATTTTATGTGTGTGTGTCTGCACATTTGGAAATATAAATGAATGAAAAAGTAAAAGTTATTTACCTGAAGACAAATGTTTAGCATGTTCCAATGCTGTGACGTTACTTCTCGTATCGGTATGCAAGTTATTACATGAATAAATAATTGCAATCAAACTGTAAGACATCTTATTAAGACTTATAGGTAAATAATAATCATAATAATAATAATAAAAGTATAATAGATTATGCACAATTATTCGAATAACAAACAACGTAACATTTTTGCTAGTCAAAGGCTTCTTATACGAGACAAGTGAAATTAATGGCATGAGTACCGATACTAAAATTATTTTTATTGTGAAATAAGTTGATTACTGAATTTTACTTTAATCATTTCCTTGTAACCAATTTTCGATTTAGATGCAGGTAAGTCACTTGACACTAATTATAAAATTTAATTTCAACACCTCATTTTCATGTCATAAATTCAATACTCAAACTCACATGAAACAATTTTCCAAGTCAATGCAATTCTAACACTTTGAAATTGAAATTGAATTGAATTGAATTTCAAATAAATAAATTGTTAGTCAATAATTCATAAGCAGATTTCAAATTACAAAAGCAATTCAATGGTGTTGCATTGAAAATAGTTTTAAATTGGACACTAAATTTGACAAAATAGCAAAATAAAATCAAAGGTATAAACAAAACTGAAACAAGTGAATATGAATGTAAAATTAAAACAAAAAAAAATATTAAATAGGATTAAAATTTAAATTGACTACTGAATTGAATTGAAAATATTGGCCAATTATTATTAAAATATATTTGTCATTTATAACTCAGAATCACCATAAATTTGCTTATGAATGAATTTGATAGAATAATATTTGTGTAGTTTGATACTAAATTGACCTGTATTTTGTGTTTATTTTGAGTAATTTTAAATGAATTAACTTTTTTTTCATTAAATTTCATTTTAGTGAAATTCAATTTCAATTTTAGTGGGACGCAGAGAATGAACAAAATAAATTAAATATCAAGACTGATTAACTCTTTTAAAAAGGTGACACAAAAGAAAATTTGTTTTGACACACATCAGACCAAGTAAAAAACTTTCATGTGAGTTTTATATGTACAAGAAATTTAATGAATAAAATTAAACGTTTATTTTTAGCTCATCATTGCGTTTATAATGGGGAAATGCACTAGAGGGGTTATTTTTGAAATGAAATTGGTTGAAAATACGACTCAAATACATGAAGGCTATTTTTTTACAGAAATTGGATACAAATGAAAATAATAAACCTTCAAATGAAGAAATCACCATTAAATGTCACTTTTTTTAAGCCAAAATCTGATCAGGGAGTAACTTGCCCAGATTTTTCAAGAAAATGACCTCTTGTAAAGTTTAATGAACTCTGCGATGTCTGTGGGACAATCACGAAGGTCATTTTATGTAAGCTCAGTCAATTAATGTTCAGAGAGACCTTCTTTCCTGCTTTATTGATTAACTCATGAGCTACATGTAAATTAATCATCTTCCGATGGATTGGCAGAGTTAGCAGTATGTTAGAATTAGTTAGAATTGCTCACTGGGAACGTTGTGAGGTGGTTGGTTTTCGATTTTCTTTGTTAAATTTTGGCAGATTTTACCAAAGTATACGACTTCTTTCGAACCCGAGAGCAATTAGAGAACTCCTTCGGGAGTGGAAGGTACCTTGCATCTTGAAGATACAGGAGTTCTGGAGAGCAACAGATTCCCGTTTTCGACTCTCAGGTGGTTTTAGAAGATAGAGTAATCCTGAAGCCAGAAAATAATAAATCGTTGGCGTGGGTCAAGTCAGACATTGAAGTAGATCTGATTTTGGTAGCGCTACCAAAAACAAGAGTTGTTGAAATTTAAAAAGCAATGGACCATGAAGACAACAAACGCAGTACATTTTATAAGTACTCCTTCAGAGTCCGGAATGAAGGGCTGAGAATGAGGGAGCTCTTGGATCATCTTAAGACCCAAAATAGTGGTTTTAATACGGAAGGTTGGATCAGGGATAACTCAAAAAGTTTTGATGAGGATGATATGGTGTGGTCCTTGATTCGGGTCCCGGAAAATGCACATAAGTTTATACAAAGCCAGAATGGCTGGCTCAAATATGGCTTAACTAAAGAAAAATTCACGATCAAAGATCAATCCCAGACTGAAGATGAGTAAGTCGGTTCTGCGCAAAATTTTCATTTCAGTGGTGTCTATTTTGTTATCAAATGCCTTTTTCATTGTCTAACATTCTGATGAGTAGAGCATAATTGGTCTGATGCACGTCTTATGTATTCTGCCTTTAAGTTTGTGTGGCATTCTCTTATTACAGAACATTCCAGAAAGTTCGTGTTATTTTAGCCAGCTAATTTGTGTTCGATGATTCACATCGTCTTCGCTTGATGCAATAGCGGACAGTCTCGATCCCAGATAGTTGACCAGAGAGACCAAAACTCGAAAAAGTTTTGAAACTAAAAAAAATTATAATTAAATTCTCAAAATATTATCACGATCTCTAGATATCATTATTCATATTTTGAATTTTAATATAAATTTGAAGTGTTATCTGATTAAAATTTTCTAGAAATATTAAATATTTTCACATAAAAATCATAAAATTCATAAAAAAAGACTATTGTCAAAAAAAAATTATTTTACGACACTTTGAGTATCATGAGACGTTTTCTTAGAACACAAGATATTAATTTAATTTAAAAGAGCTTTAACCTGAATGCTGAGAAAACATTCAGAAAAGTACAAAGTTTAGGCCACACTTTAAATGTTTCCTAAAGGTGTATCAGATAATAAAAAAAGTGTAATAAAATATAATTATAATTAATATTAAAAAAAAAAAATAAAAACAAAACTAAAATAATTATGAGACGAATTTAACGAGATGAAACATCATAAAAAAGTTTATGTGTTTACATGTTTTTTATATTTAACATAAGAAGGTCTTTGAAATTTTATTTTATTTTACGATCAAATCCATTTGATTAATTAATTTTTTTTGTACCTGTCTTGAATAGAAAATAGTTTTAATTCATAATGAGAAAAAAAATATCAGACAACACGCCCAAGAGGCAACCATCATTCATTCATTCACTTGAGTGACTCTTAGACCAGAAAAAAATGAAAACAACTTTGGTAGGTATTCAATTTACGAAAAATGCACTTTTGCATCATTCAAATACATCATTTTCAAGCACAACCCAATCACAGTGGCTAGACAGACATGATGTCACGCCTCTAGCAACTTCTTTACTTTCTACCGTTTGTTTTATTATTTATTTTTATTTTTTTGCATTGCAATATACAACAACATTTAAAAGTACTAGTACATGCATTGAAGACACTTGTAGTGATTCTTACTTATCATCATAATCATCATTCACTTTAGCCAACTTGGTATCTTATCTTGTATATTTTGTTTATTATTGCTATCGGATATACATAAAGTTATTACATTGTTATTTCCAGTCTAGTGAATTTCATCAAAGGGAATCACTTGTTAAAATGAAATAAGGTGTTCACACACACACACATTTAGTTGTGTACTTTTTCAAAAAAAATGCACTTTGCATATCAAAAATAATGCATGGATGCCTTCTTATGATGGGTGAATGATGCGTGCAGAAAAAAAATACATGTGCGTTCCACCTTCTTTGATCTTAATGCACTTTTTTAATCCCGTGTTTATGCGACAACACAATAAATACAAACGCCTTATAAAACACTCACTTACCCCCATTTTGATTCCACTTGTTTTGCACTTGCACCTGTTATTTACATTTTGCATCAAAATGGTGAGATTTCAAACTTTAATGCAAACAAGGGTCGATGCACTTTAAAATCTCTTTCATATATATATGAAAAACATATCAAATGTGGATGAAAATACATCGAAAGTAAATAAAGAAAGTTATGCATTGAAGGGGAAAACTTTTTTTTTGTTTTATTCACATTTCAATAGTTAAAGGCTTACACACAACCTCAAATATATGAACTTTATGTATGAAATTATCAACCGAGATTGCTTCATCAACGTGATGATCCATAAAATAAACAAAAATATGAAAAAAAAAAATTTTTACAAAGACATGTCTGGAAAAATGATAAAAAAATAGTACAATGGAGAATGTACTCAAACTCACTTTATTGTTTTGATTTTTTTTATTGTTGAGGATTTCAATACTCAAAATGAAATGAGAATCCCTGCATGATTTATCAAAGTTAATTTCGATAAAACTGATGATTTTGAGGGTTTTTAAGGGTTTGTTGAATTGAATTTGAAGTTTTTCTTTGATTTTGTTTTGAGTTGATTTGAGTTTTTTTTGATTTTAGTTAAATATTGAATTTTTCATTATGTTTTGATTTTTTTTTCGATTTTTGTGAGTTTTTGAATTTTTTTTTTAAATTTTTAACTTTATGTTTTAAGTGGATTTCGTAAGAAAAAATACACTATTACAGACGGTTTGTCCGCCGTCACTCTGTAGGTCTGTAAGTCTGACACTGATATCTATCCATCAAACAGAGGAGATCATGAGAATTTTTCAAAACTAATTAGTTTTGAGATTTGGCTCAAGGATGGAGCTTTAGAGCCTCCAAAGCATGAAAAACCGTTAAAAACGGTGGAAATTTTTTAAAAATTGATGATTAGTCTTCTTGGATGGAGAAGCTTACTAAAATGAAAATTAACTCATCAGCTCTGAGATTAGGCTAAGGAATTGGGGTCAGGGAATAGGCTCCAGAGCCTGAAAACGATCAAAAGCCCAAAATGTATGATTTTCTCAAATATTTGAGATATTTTGTTTTCAAATAACGGTTATTTGCAAAATGGCGATTTTTTTAAAATGGCGTTTTTTTAAAAATATCGGTTTGTTTAAAAAATTATGGTTTTTTGAAATTTTTCGAAAATAAACGCCTCATTGAAAATTTTTGAAACATTTAGCCAAATTAATGAATTTTTAGCTTTTTATGAGTTTTTAATTGCGTTTTGAAGTTTCAATTTTTATGAATTTTACGATTTTTTTATTTTTTTTTTAATTTTTCGGACAAACCCTCTGTGATATGGCAGTTTTTTTTTAACTTTTAAAAATAACAGAGCAATTGATTTCATGTCCTTTGAAATGTGATAAAAATAAATATGGCTGAAACTCTCATCTTTGTTTAAAAAGCCGTAAAGAAATCGCTTGAATTAAGTTCAATTTTCATTAAAATTTTAACATTGATGCATTTTTTAATCATATTTTAAAAAAAAACC
The DNA here is from genome assembly GCA_900002565.1 of Culicoides sonorensis. Classification (NCBI taxonomy): domain Eukaryota; kingdom Metazoa; phylum Arthropoda; class Insecta; order Diptera; family Ceratopogonidae; genus Culicoides; species Culicoides sonorensis. Next base: position 303,617 of record LN483459.1, on the reverse strand, counting down.
CTCAAAACATAAAAAGAATAAAAAAAACATAAAAATGCAATCCAGATTTCATTAGTTGATATGTCACCGTGTCAAAATGTAGTTCAAAATCCATAAGTGCAATTAATCGACAAAAACACCTGCAAAACATCACAAATCATATTAAAAATTACAAAAAAATGACCCACTTCAGCGTCAACTCAAAATATTTTTTTTTTGTTTTTCGATGATTTCATTGATACACATTTTTTTTGCTTTTAATTTATTAAACACTGAAAAATAAACTTAACACCTAAATTTATTGTCATGAATGAACAACGCCTTCAAATAATAATTCGTACACTATTTCATTATTTTAATTTTTTTTTATGCAGTTGAACTTTTTTTTAACTCAAAAGTGTTTTTTTTTTGTATTGTATATTATTTTTATTTATTATAAAAATTTATTTCACACCAAACTGATCAATAAACTTTATTTATTTATATTTTATTTTATATTTCACTTGTTTTAACAATTTTTTATTTTATTTTCAATTCAAAAAATAAAATAAAAAAATATAATTGTATTTCTGTATTCATATATTTGGGTATATATATTTTTTAAGTGTATGGGATCAATGCAGATTTTTTTTTGTTTTGTTTTGTTATAAATATTTGTAATAAAAATATTATTTAAAACCGACAGCAATTAAAAGATAAGCAAAATGGAACACATAAATTTCATAATGACACCACACACACACACACAAACACACACTCACTCAATAAAAGTTCAGATGAAAAGTGCAACAAAAAATTAAAAAAGTTATTAAATAAAATAAAATGAAATGAAATGGCATAAAAAAAATTGAGTATATATGAAAGTATTTCAAATTTAAAATAAAATGAAAATAACGAAATATGAGAGTTCAACTCGATTTAAGTTGATGTTGAAAAGGTTACAAATTGAGTATCCAGAATTTGGATGATTGTTAATCATTTAAAAGGCGATTAACCGTTATGTTCGCACATTTTTGTTATTACGTAAATGAACTCCTTGTTACATTTGTAACAAATTATATTTTCAATGGAAAATCTATAAAATTCAACAATTAAAATCGTTGTAATCAATAAAATTAAACTTTTCTGACTTTATTATAACCTCTGATCATGAGTTTTCTGCCTCTCGGACCGGAAGCGATATCCCGAAAGTCAATAAAAGAAATTCAAGTAAAACCATAAATGAAAAAAAGTTTCTATTGAACCTTAGAATAATTTGATTACTACCGGTTTCGAAAGTCAAGATTTTATGTCGGGATTATCTTAAAAAAAAAAAAATTATCATTTTATATCAATTCCAACCATAAATTCAATCGATTTCCTTTAAGAAATATGAATTTGTTACAAATGAAACAAGGAGTTGATTTACGTAATAAAAAAATGTTATGGGCTCTGGAAGGCTCGCCTGAGACCGATTTTTTTATGCAAAGCCTGGAATATCATTTAAATTCTCAAAAAGTTTCAGCTCTCTAGCAGTTATAGAACGGAAGTTATTTTAATTCAAAGTCGAAATTGTTACATTTGTAACAAGGAGTGAACATAAGGGTTAATTCTGAAGAGCTTCTTGAACATATTGAAAAATTTATGAGAAAGTCGTTGGTAAGGCTAAAGAAGACTCTAGACTCCAGAAAATCAAAAAGCTTATTTTACTCATCAGGACTCAGATTTGAATTTGAATGTACTTTCAGTTCAAATTTTGCAGAATTAAGATAAATTCATCAAACATTGGTCCCGTCCAGTTTGTTGCAACCGTTTTGCAATATTTACTGTTCAGTGAATTAAAATCGTTTGCGCAACTTAATTGGCAATTTTGTTCGCTGGACGAGGCCAATAATTACCTCTGAGATTCGCTTTTGCTCTGCTGTACCTGGCCAAACCGCATATTGGTACATCAATTTTTTCATGATTTTGATGACGTCATGAAAAATGTAGTGGCCAGTACTTTTGCTGACACCAAACCTATCCCCGAGGGCTCAACATTTCGCTGGGTTTACTTTTATCTAAATGACCAACAGAAGTTTTTTCTCTGGAGAATACTCTGCGCGTCGCGTCGAAGTAGGTGTGGTGCCACTAGTTGAAGCAGGATCTAAAATTGAAAGAAAAAAAATGATAAAAAAAATTAATTAAAATTATATTTATCTCAAAGATACCCTTTTCCATATAAAATTGTCTCGGCATATCCCTGGATCCCGTGAGCTCATGGTGCTGCTTCAATGAAAAAAATTTCATCATTCTTCTCCTCATGGTCACTTTCAAAAATGAATTCTATTAATGAAAAAAGAAAGTCTTTGGATCTGAAGAAACGATTTTGGATCTCAATTGAAGGTGCGCGTCTAAATTTTGTGACCTAGTTGAACGAAACACTCGGTAATTATCCTTTTTCTCCTAGAAATCAAAACCAAATTCTTTCAAATTCAAGTCAAGGCCATATCTCAACCATTTTCCATTCAATTCCAGTGTGAAACATTCTCATAATCGATCTCACACAACAACAAAATTATCACACGACTCGAATAAACTCTGAAAATGTTAAAAAAAAAATCATATAAAACAATATTATTATTACCTCTGATATGAATTATTGTTCGTGTCTCCTCAATATTAATAAAATATCATAATAAAAAGTCTTTGCCTATATAATTAACTATTCATACATGAATTACACTACAAATAAATTATAAAATATTAAATTATGTAAAACATTCACTTTTTCAACCCAATATTTTTTTTTTAATGCAACAACATTTTAATATTAGATTTAACATCAACGAAAAAAAAAGTGCATGCATGTAATTTTTTATTAGTTAAATTATGTAATTTTACGAGCGACGACTGACGCGACATATAGAACTTCCATGCCTCATAAATAAACATTTAAATTTAATATTTGAGAAAAAAAACAAAAAAACAACAACAACAAAAAGAGTTAGTCAATAATATTGTAATAACTTTATTTATATCGGGATTGGTTCATGTGCAACATTTGACTTATTACTCTTTGCACAGAGACACACACAGGCAATAATTTTAATGCTTTTAATAGTAAAAGAGTAACAATCGTTTACCACTATTATTATGTTAATGCATGGTTTACAGAAAAAAAAATATATAATAAAAACAATAATAAAACATTGATATTTTAATGAAAATGTTTTTCGTGTAGATGAATTTTAAATGAGTTAATTGTCATTTTTTTATGTGATTTGACCTTAAATGAATATTTTATTGTTTTATATACGGAATGGGAATTAAAATGTGAAAAAATTATGATCTTTCGATGTAATTAAATTGATTTCCTTGAAAGATGGAGGTTCTGACATTTAAACTCACAAGAAACTTGTTTTGGAAAATTCTGCTATTGTATACTAGGCATACCATTTGCGCACTTTTGGTTGGGACAATCTCGATTTTTGAATCAATATCCCGATTCCCGATTTTTCCTTCATTTCTTCCGAATTTTAGCATTGAAAAATATTATTATCAGAAAATCAAAAACTTAATTTCACAAAACTTTGATTCGTTGATGAGTATGCAGATCGACACAGATGGACACTCCAGAGGGCGCTAAGAGCTGATTTTGTGATTTACGCAAAGAAAAAAGTTTAAAAACAGCAAATTATAGAAAGTCAGGGTAAAAGTCGTTGATAACCCTGATAGGGTGTCAAGAAAACTCCTCGAAGTCCGAAAAATCCCTTCACGAGGCTGACAAACAGGTCCTTGATAACTTCAGTCTAATAAAAAATGAATAGCTGTCCCATTTTTTGCTTTCAAATCCCGATTTTTAAATCACTAGTCCCGATTTTTCATATAAATTATCTGGCATGTCTACAGAAGGCCGAACGAACGGCATGAACAGCTCCAATCCTCGCATTTTTTTGAAATTGAGAGAAAAAGAAAATCAAAATTTAAATCCTATGGTAGTGGGCTCTGAAGGATTGACATTTGTCGGGTCCACCGAATTTGTGCGTCTTGTCACTCAAGCATTATTTATCAGAATGATTCCCGTTAATTTAACTTGAGAGTATTAGTTGAAAGTGCCCAAGCAACAAATTGGCCTAAAATAATAATTTTTCTTAACAACGTCTTTAAATTAAACGCAGGCCTGGACAAACACTTCATAAATTATACAAATTTAAAATAAAAACATAAACTTTTCATTTTTAAATTAAAACAAACAATCACCTTGTGCCACTTAAAATGAATTATTATTTTGTCCCTTTTCCTCCTCACAACAGCCAACAACAACAAAAAATGGAATGAGACACACAAAAATCTTGCTTAATTAAATAATTATCAAAATAAATTCCAAAAAGTTACATTAAAATTTTTAAATAGAACATTTTTGTAAGGCAACAATACAAAAAAAATACATTTAAAGTTAAAGAAGAGATAAACGGGCGGCAACCATCATTGATTTATGAAGTCATAATAATAATTTTTTTCTGTATTTAATTTTTTGAGTCGCATCCCAAAAAATGTTTCTCTTAACATGGATCGTAAATATCAAAATTAAAAACATGCATCACTTAATTCATTTATTTATTTATTTATTATTTACATTAAAATTATTTATTTCTTTATCTCTTTTTTTCCTGTCCCGTGCAAATTGCCTTTTTTCCTCTGTGTTTATTATATTTTTTTTTTAATTTAAAATTTATTATTATTTGTTTTTTTTTTTTAATTCACATTTCAGTCTAAAATAACATGAAAAAAAGACAAAATATATAAATTAAACGAAAAATTGAGACATTAAATGGTTTATCAATGTCCTGTAATGTTGATACGGAATTAAAAGGAGATGAAATGGAAGCCGAATTGGTAGCTGATTTCTTTACTAATGGCCTCATATTTGTTTCAGTATGGACAATAATTGGTCGAGTATGATTGTTATGTGAACTGATATCCATTATTTTTATTTCAGGAAAATAATCGGAAATTTCTTTGACATCCAAGTGCAGCTGATTCCCGAATGTGTACAAAATTTTCAAGTTTTTTAATGGACTTAGAAGTTCTGTATCAAAATCTCGTATTTGATTTTCACTTATATTCAACTCATATAACTTTGACATTCGATTTATGCAACCGTAATTTAATATTTTAATATAATTCCTTTCCAAATTAAGGCGTTCTGTTGTCTTGAAAGCTTCATCACACAAGAAATCTAAATTACGAATCGAATTATTGAATAGCGACATTGCACGTACATGAAAATTCTTGATGGATATTTTTTCCAATTCATTACTGAACGCATAAATGCTCAACTTTAATGTTGGATATGTGATTTCAGATGCAGAAAGTGATAAGTGTTTCATTCCATTCAGTTCAATTTCAATGTGATACAGTGAATTAACGGAAAACAACAGTGACAGATCTTTGATGCGATTTCCATCCAAATACAAGTAGTGCAAATTCGGATTATGATGAAAAATTGTTGGATCAACGTAAAAAAACCTATTGTGACTTAATTCCACTTCAATCAGCTGTGGATTGGAATCAAATATCATTTTTGGTAGGGATTGAAGCAAATTATACGACAAATCCAAGTACTTCAAATAAACCAAATAACTAAAAGTTCCTTGTCCAATTGATTGCATGCCATTATTTGTCATGTTCAGCACTTCCAGTTTATGAGCACCTTCAAAACTACTTTTCACTAATGTCTGGACATCATTGTAACTCACATTTAATCGCTTCAATTCACCCGCATACGTAAAAGCATGATAATTGAATGCATTGATTGATGCATTCATTGCAATCAATGTTTCAGTGTATGGAAATGCAGTAAAAATTTGATTAGGTAAAATTTGTAATTCACTTTCTTCGAAAATAACTGTTCGAATGGCATCTGGATCTGATCTTGTGTAAAATGTGTTTTCAGGACCTGCTAGATGGATTCCAATAAATTTGCAGGTTGTTCCGGTCAGATCTGTACATTTAAATGAAGTTGCTTTTACGACACAGTTCCGTTCAGATGAAAATAAGGATAAGTACAATGAGATGTTTAAAAGTAGCTTTTGTAAGCTCTGCATTATTTTGCCTTTTTTTCTAGATGTAGTTGGATTGAAATGCAATTTGAAACTGAAGACAAAAGTAAAGAAGCTAGAACAAAAGATGGCAAAATTGTTATGTGATATATTAAAAGTAAAAGATCAGCTTTTTTCAAAATTGAAAACAAAATGATTGAGTCATAATATGAGATGTATCTTCATATGTACAGTGTCTTCGATTTGGTATTACATTGTAAAAAGTATGTGGATATTGATATTTTTCTAATAATATGAAACAAAACATAATCAACCGTTTTTAAAGCTAATTAAATGCTAAGAGTCGGAAAATTCAAGAAAGATACTGCAAACGTCATTTTTCGATCAAAATTCGACACCAATTGCACTAGTAACAAGATCAGTGAAAAGTCACAATATTCGAGTCTTATCATCAATCAATTGACTTAAACTACGACAAATAATCCAAATCTTCCTAAGAAATAACAATTAAGAGATCAAGATAACATGTTAACAAATTACAGAAAATTTTAATAAGTGTTCCGGAGTACCAAAAGAACTAGAAATTTGTGTATTCTTGTATATGTCCTCTTAACAACTTTGGAAAAATTATCAACACCTCGTGTTTTCCGCTTGGGGGCTTCTTCAGCTTTGGTTTTGATTTCTTGTACCAGATACATACAGCCAAGTTTTGTTTGTCTGAAAAAGTATATAAAACGTTAGTGCATCAAAGGTAAGTATAGCGAAGTATAGATAAGTATGATGAAATGTAGGTATGGAGAAAGACAAGTATGGGCTAGAGTTAGCAAAGAGAAAACTTAGATAAAGAAGATTACTTACTTTTCTGGATCGAATGCAATTCGGTACTTTTGTTTGATGTTGACTTTAAAAGTTTTATCTTGTTGTCAATATCCTTTTTATATATCCATCAAAAATGGATCAGTTGCCCAATGTGCCAAAATGTGTACATTCTTGATTTCGTTTACAGACATTTTTACAGCTCCTCGAGCTTCTTCTTGATGAACTAACCTGGTTATCACATGATGTGCCACACAGTGCTCTCTTTGTGTGGCTATTTCTTCCTCCATATCTATATTACTCTGCCCGGTGTCCTTTGCCAGAATTGTCAAGTAAAGCGGTAGGTTTTGATACTCCAATTGGTATTTGAACAACTGACAGTAAATGTATCGATAACTTATCGTTTGTTTATTTTTTTATTTCTCAAGTTTAATTTTACAAAAAATATGATTTAACAACAGAAAAATTTTAGAATAAATTTTTGTTTACAAATGGAGAAAATTAGCAGATTGTTTATTATTTTAAGATTCGTTAAACTTACAGGATTACAAAAATTTTGCTTCAGGTTTTACTAATACTGCAACTCAGTTACTAATCGACAAGGCAATTGATGGACTTATAGACAAAGAAATGTTTTGCCTTCATCGTTCTGATTCAGTTAAATAAATTGACCACACTGTACCAATGTGACGAAATACTGTTTTAACAAGATCAGTCTTATTAGTATCACACTTGAAAGCTAATTTTTCCATGAAATAAAAAGATGTTTTACTTAAATTAAATCAACATTTTGCAACATTGTATAACTCACATATCTCTGTTTTTTTAAAAATTAAACACCGCTTTTTAAATAAAAATAACTATCCAAAATGCAACATTCTATCTGCAAATATAATAAGAGCAAATAAATAAAATCAGAATTTATTTTTTTTATTTTATCATTCATTTGGTTTTATAAATGCATATTTAAACTGTACAAAGTACTTTATAGTAGACTCTTTAAATAAATAAAAAAATAAATTGAAAAATTAATAAAAAAAAAAACATACATACAGATGAAACAAGTTGAAAAAAAAGTTCAGAACGCATTGCAAAAAAAATATAATAACATGAATGTTTTTTAATATTAAAAAAATAAAGTAAAGTTATATAAATGTATATTAAATAAAATAATGAGCAAATAAATCTTTCATCTGACAACTATAAAATTTATATAAATTTCTGTGTGTGTTTGTGTACGTGAATTTGCAATTGTATGAGCACGTATGGACTTCAATTAAGTATAAAAAGTAAGGTTTTTGGTGCTCGCTGCTCATATTATTTGTTCTATGTTCTGTTTATTTGCTTTTATGTTGCTTTTATACATTCATTATTATCTTTATTAGTGTTATGTATATTCAACTACTTTATTTTGTATGCATATTTGAATTCATTTCCATTAATTTTATTCCTATGTGTGTTTTAATATGAATTTTATCCGGATTTTGCAGCAGAATAACGAAATTTATACGAGTTAAGGATTAAAGTAACGCATTTGAAAGTTAAAGATATCATTTTGTGATACAATCAACATGAAAGATGAGATTATGAGAGAATACCCTCAGACAATGATTTTGACTCAGGTTCTGGGCTTTAGAGCCTTAAAATGTTACATTGTCCTTCTAATGCCTCATCACGAAGTTATTCTATTGCTTTATAGCTCCTTAATAACACATCAAATTGGATTTCCAAAAATTTCATGTTCATTTACGACTTGATCCATAAATGTCATTAATTTTTTGATGATTATATTATGAATTTGAGTCATAAATTAAAAAAGTGCACACACACTTTGATTATTATGATTATTTTCCTTGTACACTCTTTTTTTTAATTTATTATTATTGCTCCAAATACTTGTAAATTTAAGTATTATTATTATGATTTTTTCACAAAAAAAAAACGAATAAGATACGTTCTTTGAGTGAGTTACATTATTATTGCCACTGCTTTGTCTTATTCTTTACCATTTACTTGCCAAGACTTTACCATTCATCATCATGTCTCTTCGTTTCATTACATGGACAAAAACAAAATATAATAGGCGATAATATGAATGTTATGACATGTTTGGATTGAAAATTATCATAATAAAGTTGATAAAAACTTTTTTAAATTAAATGGATAAACACTTAGTTTCGTTTTCGTGATCACTACTCTCAACAAGCAAAGAAGAGCCAGAATATATTTTGAAAATGAGCCAAAAAAATCATTTACATAACTCATCAACATGAATAAGGTTTCATATCACAAAATTCCATTCACATTATTAAAATACATCCAATTAGTAGATTCATATCATTCCATTTTAAGATGCAAATCTTTTGAATGCTCACAATTACTACACTCAACAATTATTTATTATAAATTGATGACACAAATATTTTATTCGTTAAATATGATATTTTACGAAACAAATGATAATTATTATTATTATACTATTATTTTTAGTGAACTAACAGTAAGTAATTTGTTTGCATAACAACATGATCAACACAAATCCATACGTAATTTGATATCAATTTTGAAATCTTTTGTACATTTGGATTATTATTATTATTATTTTAGACATAAGATTTATCTCAACTTGGTGTGCATATTAAATTATTATTAATAGTAATTATTATTGCACTTTACAGATTTCATGTGGATTTTAATTGTAATGGAATTATTGGAGATTAATCAAATGTTTTCAAGGATTTTCGATGAAATATGAACAAGTTGGCGATGTTCGTTGAGACAGTATCAATATTCTGAGTAAGGAATTAGGCAAAAAAGTTAGGTAAGTAATTTTATCAATAAATAGGGTGGAGTGACCTTTAGCCGTCAACTTAGGGTAAGGTGTGCAAGGCAATTGTATTCATTTTATTAATTTACAGCTAAATTTAAAAATTATAACGCTGGAGAGGAAAATAAAGGCTTGACGAACCACTTCAACAACTTATAGTCAATTCAAAAATTTGTATGGAAATGTTTAGAACAAATCTATAAAATAACTAAAAACAACAAATTAAGACTTATCTTCGTGCCGGGACATAGTAACATTGTAAGGATTATCGTCAATTTATGTGAAAGAAGAACCTTGTTTAGGTATCGTACTCACAACGGCAAAATCGGCCAAATCGACAAGTCTACCTGTTATTTGGAAAGTCAAGCTTTATTTGGCGAATGTAGCCGTCTACCCTCTTGAAATTGTAGCTTGTTGGCACTCCACTCCAGAAGAGTACTTTTTGAATGAGGAAAAAGTACAAATTCACAGCTTTTTTTTGGTCCCAATTGGCGACCAGGAGGGTAAAAAATAAAAGTAAAAAAGTTTTTCAAATTTTGAATCAAATTTCAATAAATTATCCAAATCTCAGGGTTAGCCTAGCTACCCCTGGTAGATACGCCCCTGCACAATTTTATACCTAAAAGGTCACCAGCGCGCACTGCGGAGTTGCTCGGAATAAGTCTGAAAAGGGACAAGCATTCTGAGACAGGAATATAACCTCGGGTAAGTCGTAAGTGAGTCCACAAAAAGCCCAAGATAAAATCGCTAGGCAGCCCACAAAAAGCCCAGCAACCGGCCAACCCTACTACACAGGATATGGTTACACGATCCTATAAATAAAAAAATTGATGATCAGTGTTCAATTTAATATATTATCCAAGTAAACAGAGCCATCATTTCACATGCTTTAACAGAAAAATATGTCATTTTAATATCAAAATTGAACTCTATAAAAGCAGTTAAATACAGTCACATGACATTTATTGCACGTCACAAGACACAGTTGATGCAAATTATTGTCTCAAACTTTATTGCAACATAAAATCAATGAGGTATGATATATGATGAACATTTGTCTTAAATCAACACACTTCAAGAATACATTTTTTATATTGTTGTGTTTAATGGTTTAAAACATTATTTTAACAAAGAATACGAGATAGACCTCGTAAAAATGTAGTAAAAAATATTATGACACTCATTATTATTTTAAAGATTCATTAAATTCTGAATTGAAAGAACAAAATGTTTAGTGTTTGTGGGAATTTTTTTAAGAACCATATTGAAATGTTTGTGCTTTGATAACAGGACTCAGTTGACGCAAGTTATCATAAGTGCTGAATGAGTCGATTTGAGTAACCTCTGGATCTTGTTCAAATTCATCATTTGCATCAGATTCGAAATCTTCAAAGTCAGGCAATGTATGATCATACGCTTGGTTGAATATGACAGGACTTGAAACTGAAAATGATGGTTTTTGTAATTGATTATTTGAAGTGAGTTGACCTTGATAGTTGACATCTCTTGTCTTATGAAGTTGTTTGATTTCTTTTTTGAGTTTGTTTATGTAAAGAGCCATACCTATAATTAAAATGATGCAGGATGCTAAAATGCCAAAAAATGTAGCACAGGATCCGTACGATAATGATACATTTTCATTGTTCTGATTTTGCACTAATCCGCTAGTCTTAATTTGATTCAAAGCATCAAAGACTGCTGTAATGTTATTTGAAAAAACCTTGACACCCTTCATTCCATAATCATCACCAACTTCCGTCTTGATAAGCACATTTTTAACGTTATCAAAAACTTCCTTGTAACGAAAGTATGTTCTTATTGATAAGTTCAAGCTCAAATTATTCACTTTCCTGATAGATGTCTTGTTTAACGCTATCCAGAGTTCACCCAATGACTCAATTTCAATATTTTCACCAAATAATGATCCATCTTCAAAAATCAAATTCACGTTAACAGTTGTTATTTTTAAAAATTTAGCAAGTGATATCTTCATCATACTATGAATTTTGTCAAAAACAAAACTTGTCGCATCGTGTTTAGTACGATTAATGAAGATTTCATTGATTTCTTGTTGGATTGTGATATTCAAGTTACAGGTAACATCATTAATGGCTGAAGAAAGTGTTTGATCAAGTGTCTTGAAAAAATGCAATTCGAGTTTCCATTGGTTTAAGCCATTTGGTATAATATTCTGAAAATGCAAGGGTATCAGTTGAGTGTTATCTCCACTTACGGACTTGTCACTTTAGGCGTTGGTTTAAAAAACAACTCAAATTATTCCTGAACTTACCCGAACCACTTGATTTCGGTCATGATTTGAAATTTCACAATCACTTGATGATACCAACGACCAAAGAGCATAAAAGAAAATCTTTAAGACCAGAAATCGAGTGATCTTAGATGTCATTTCATATTCTCTATATTTTTTTCACTAGTATCCCTTCTTTGTAAGAATCCTGACTGAAAAACTTTTACATGAAAATATTCCAAGTAGATGATTAATCACACGACACCGGAAGTCTGTTTTAGATATCATACAAATTTGCCAGCCTGAAGTTATAAACGGCAACTTAAATGACCTCTTAAGCGTAGGTATCAAATTCCGTACAAATATACGTGGGCGATCAAAGCGCCACCAGAGCGGAATTTTTTTCTTTTTAGGAACGTTCTGTAGTTTTTGCGTGTATTCAAATATTTATATTTCCGTTCCTGTCGGTCTGGTTGCATATTAATAATAAATAATAAGTCGAGGTGGACGATTGTGTCTGTACACCTTAAGTTGAAAACACCCCGCAAATCACCTCGTAGTGCTTGGCGAAAACACCGTTTTCCGCTATTCGCGTTTTTCTCGCAATCCGTCGTTTTTTTCATGATCCGCGTTTTTTCGCAACCTGCCTTTTTACGTGATTAGCGTTTTTCTTTCTAAATCCGTTTTTCTTTCGCGATCCCTCTCTTTTTTTGGATTCGCGTTTTTTTACTCGGTCCGCGGTTTTTGTGATCCGCCGTTTTTTCGCGAATCGCTTTTTTGAACAATCCGCCGTTTTCTGTGATGCAGGTTTTTTTCGCTATCCGCGTTTTTATACTCTCGACAGTACTTTGATCAAACATTTTTATAGCTCAGCGCCATCTGGTGAGTCTGATCAATAAACCAGAATTATAATAAGATGAATGTTGATTAACAACTCTGTCCTTTGAAATCTTTTCAGGAAAGCCTTGACTCTGACCAATCATAAAAAGGCCGTTGATAAATTCAGTTTAGTTAGAATTGAGTTAATTTTATTATTTTTTTTTTTTTGATAATTGAAACTCTGATAATTCCCACACAAGCAATAGTTTCATTGTGACTAACATAAATAATAAAAATTGAATAATAGCAACAATAATTATTTTATTATCACACTTTGATTATAATTTTATAATAAAAAAAATTAAAATCCTAATAAAATTAAAATAAAACTTGAATTTAATTTTTAACAATCCAAAAATATGAAAGAAAATAATAAAAAAATTGTCAATGTCTCTTTATTGTTATTATTATTATTTTTTATTATTTTAAAACTCTTTTACAAACTAATAAATAAATTATTATTGAGATGTCCTGCTGTGACATGAATCGTTGATCATCACATAAATTCGTGTCTTTTTCATGTACAAAAAATATTTTTTCGGTGTAAAATTAAGAAAACATTTTCATTTTTGTTTATTTATTGTTATTATTTAACATTTCTTTTTTTTTATAATTTCAATAATTTTAATAAAAAAATACTGAACATTTTGTAACTCATGTCGTTTGGTGCTTTATGATCTTTTTCATACACGTTGATATGGCGCGCGTACGTGACTCTGCATTTTTATGCAATATCTTTCTAACTTCAAATTTAAATATATGAAGAATACTAAGGTGGATCTTATGAGTTATAAATAATAAAAATAATAATTTTTCGTTTTTAAAACAAAACAAATAATAAAATAAAAATATTTAAATTTTATTGTTAAAAAAAAAAAATAAAATAAAAAATTAATGTCGAATATCAGCGGGTGGATGTTTATTTTTTCGATTTCACAGACACAGATGACAAAATTTTGTAATGATGACACACAGTCAATGAAATGCCGGTTAAAATTAACGACCATTGTAATTTGAGATGATTTTTGTCGTTATGCAAAATATTGGTTGTCATTTATCGCAAATTTTATTTTTTTTTTTGTTTTGTATTGAATTTTAAATGTCTGATGAAAGTGAAAAGGTTTGACTTTATTGAATTTGAAATCGATCTTTTATTGACAATCAAGTTTTTGGTAAAGAAATTTTATTAATGATGATAATAAAATAAAAACATGAGCATTGAAATTAATTCAGTTTTGTTGAAATAACACAAAAATAAAATGGCCTTGAGGACATTGTCACCTTAACTCAATCAAAATGCATGTCAATAAATAACTGTCTGCATATTTCGCCAAGAGGAGCAACTTCTTTAAAGTTAAAAAAAGCAGTAAAACGAGTCAAACCACAGAGTATCAGACTGAATTGAATCAGTTTGATTGACAAAACATGAATTTATAATTTTTTTTCTTGTATATTAAATCATAAATTTATTATTATTAATAATTCCTCTTATCATTTTCTTTTCAGATTGCTTCAGAAGAATTTACAACGATATATTAATTGAACTTGATCGTGCTTTGGTACTGATTTTAATTTTAAAAAACGACTTTTGAGAATACTGAGAATTCTACTTGAGAATAAAAAAATAGTGTTTCATGTCATTCCAGTTATTGGCTTTCTAAGCTGGTGCTTTTTGGATGTCCCGTTTGGAGTTAGCAGTAGGACCCTTCTCCTGAATCAATATATTTTAATCTTCATTGGAATTGATTTTGATATTCACGTGCTTTTCAATCTCAAGGGACTTTCTTTATCTGACGTGCAAGGGCTTGTTGGATCTCAATTTCCTTACAAATCTGTTCGTAAATGTTTTTGACGTGCCTGGTCTTTCCTTTTTCAATATTTAGGGCACTCATCGCTTCTGCCACTTTTTTTTTTATTAATATATTTTATTTATTTCTTCTTCTTTTTTTAGAACATAAAAAATATCAAGACAGCCACTGGCTGGTGCAGAGCTTATGTTCGTAAATTAGTTCAGGTCTGATGTTTTCGTGTCATTTAGCGTTGGAGTTTGGTTAATTTATGGCTACTGATAGTAAAGAATTTAAAGATTCGAAACAATCATGTTTATGCCAATAAGCTCATTTAAACGAGTTTAAACAAAACTGTGGCTTGTTTAATAAGAAAAGAAGTAACGTAGAAAGTATATTAATTAGATGTATGTGTAAGGAGTATCGAAAAGTGAGTTATGTAGTGTGAAAGTTTTTGTTTGGGTTAAATATGCTCATGCTTAAAACCAATCGAACTCAATAGGACGAGGTACATGACCTCCATCACCAGTGAGCGTGTATAAAGGACAAGTGTTTTTCAGCGTGTAGATACTAGCTCTCAAATTGTCTTACTACTGGAACGAGGCTCTTTGAGAACATACTAAGAGAATGACTAAGTGCAAGTCCTCAAACCAGTGCAAATGTTGACAGTTTGAACTCGACTGTGACAAGGCCATTATGTCCTCACTGTCAGTGAGCGTGTGAAAACAAGTCTTTTCAAATTGTTTAGTCACTGGGACGAGTTTCTTTTAGAATATGCTAATGCAATACCCAGTGCAAGAACTCTAACCTGTGAGTAACATAAGTTTTTGTAAGTCAGTAAATAAAAATTTTCAACAGTTTGAATAAAAATTCATTGTTGCTGGGAAAACATTTGGTTTTTGATAGCTCATTTTGAAAAATTGTATGTCATTGGTAGATCTAATATGATATGGCAGCATATTAAATAGATTCAGACCCTTCGCGAAAATACTTTTATGTAAGAGGTTCGTTCTACTTCTTGGGATAGTAAAATTTGTTGTATTTCGTGTATAATAATTATGTACATTTTCAAATGTTGTTAAAGTGATGTCATTTAAATAAGTCTCTTTGAAATACTGAAATAAATACAAGAGATAGATCTCATTAGGTTACCACGACACCTGACCATTGGAAAAGGTGGCTTAACGCAGTTTTATGCTCATTTACTTCTATTTCCCCTTTGTAAGCTTTGCAAAAGTTGGAATTGGGCTTGTGCTCAATCTCTGGTTCGTTACAATCAGGGCATTTTAGAGATCATAATGGCTCATTAATACGAGACGGTTTCGTTTCTCTGGAATTTGTAGATCCGTTTTAATTCACTTGAACGTCTGTAACTTACTTGTGGCTTGGGTCCATCCTTAGGATGATGTTTACTGTCTGGTGTGTTGAAATCCTGCTTCTTGATTTTAATTGCACACTTTTACAATAATTTACATCCTTTTAGTTGATAGAAGTACTTTAATGTGACAAAATAAAACCTAAAGACAACTCGCTGAAGATCGATGTCATCAGTAATGCATCAACATTAAGTTCAATTAACTCCAGTCTCTTCATCACATTACACAAGAAATATCTGAAGTAAAAAAAACATTATCATTTAATTTAAAGACAAGACAAAATTAGTCGATTTATGGAATGCACTTTATAAAATATATTCATAATAATAATGCAAATTATTACCAGAGAGGACCAATAACTTAACATAACCTCATATAATGCAAACGACATATCTGAGTGATACATCGCCATCATAAACGTGTATATATGAAAATAAATTGCTGAATAATTTAATAATAGTGCGAGGCATGCATACTAATGCCATTTGATCATTTATCAAAGCAGTGTTACAGCAACAACAACAACAATTGATGCACTTTTTTCTTATTTTTATTCAATTTTGTTACGATATTCGCACAATTTAATGTCACAACACTGAATGTTCAATGTGTGATGCAATGATGATGATGATGATAGTAAGATGTCCATTGACTTTGGTGTAATTTTTTTTTATAATTGTGTTATAATAATGTGAAATGAGAAGAAAAAATCCAGTTAAATTTGCATTTTTATGAGTGCAAGTGTTTTGTGCCTGCTCTTCTGATAATAATATCAATAACTTGGATGTCAATGCCTTTTACTTGGATGTGTAAGAAAGCTACACACAGAACCATATACACACATGTAGAAAAAATATTAATATAAACAAAAAAAAAATGATTGACTAGTTGAACTGATTGACGACTCGCAAGTGATAGACTACAGTAAATGAATGATCACTTCAAGTATTATCATAATTTATTCTTGATTTTTTTTTTGTATTGTAACCATAAAATCAAGTTTAAGGCCCTGAAAGTGAGATAATTGTCTGCACATTGATTGATATTCAGAAAATAAACTAGAAAAAAAACGTGTAACGGTTATAAAATGTGTGAATTAGTCTGCAAGTGATAAAAAATGAGAAATTTCAATTTTGCATTTAATACAATTACAGTAAATAACAAAGAATCAGATGGACTATTTTTGTATGAATGAATGAATTGAATAACATATGCTCCGGTATTTGTAGCAAAGTTATATAAATAGACATAACATAAAAAGATTACAATAAAATAATAAAAGGGATTTTTCAATGTGTGCGTTTTGAGATAAAAATACATGTAAAATTTGTTAGTAAACAATATTTATAGGGTTGGACGTGGATTTCAAAACAAAAATTAAATTCTGAGCTTAATTTTGGTTCAGATTCGTTTACAGATTCTTGTTCAGCTTTATACACTGTAAGTTGAAAGCGCCCCGTAAATCACCCCGTAGTGCTTGGCGATTAACGCAGATCGCAAAAAACCGCGGACTGACCACAGTAACGGCATTTTTTGAAAAACTTTGCTAAAAATAACTCCGCAAACTCATGCAGGGCGTTTTCAACTTAGAGTGTAAAGCGACGAATAAGCCTGGCACTCAAGCCATCAGTCGGACTCATTCTGCATATCCGTTATCATCATCAGAGAGCTTTAGCTACAATCCTGTCATCCTAAGAAGACTTTCAAACGTGAAATGTCCCTGAACGACCCCTAGATTAAAAATAAATCTAAGTTAAATTTCATATTTCATTCATCTACACATTATATGTCAAGACACTTACATTCATTTCATTTCATTCAAAGATTTTATTTTTGTTTTGATTTTATTTCAATTTCAGTTCAAATCTAAGTATAAACATGACCGGGTGTTCATCATTCAAGATTCTTCGAATATTTTGCGTTCAATTCTTTGTTTTTCTATTGTTTTTGTTTCAATCAGTTTCATCTGACGAAAAAATTGAATTCATTAAAATAGAACATGTTCAAAATCGGGTAAATACCAAAGACTGGTGGCAAACTGCATCGTTTTATCAAATCTATCCACGATCATTTAAGGATAGCAATGGTGATGGGATCGGTGATTTACGTGGAATCACCCAACAACTTCCTTACTTAAAGGAAATCGGTATCAATGCATTTTGGCTCTCACCAATTTACCCATCACCTATGGCAGATTTTGGTTATGACATTTCAAATTTCTATGATATTGCATCGGAATATGGGACGATGGAGGATTTTAAGAACCTCGTTGTTGAAGCGAAAAAATTGGGACTCAAGGTTATTTTAGACTTTGTTCCAAATCACAGTTCCGATGAAAATGAGTGGTTCATAAAATCAGCAGCAAAGGACCCTGATTACAAGGATTTCTATGTATGGCATCCTGGCAAACCAAATCCAAATGGAGGACAACCACTGCCACCCAGTAACTGGATATCACTGTTCAGGGGAAGTGCATGGCATTGGCATGAAACACGTCAAGAGTATTATTTGCATCAATTTCATTACAAACAGCCTGATTTGAATTATCGCAATCCAAAGGTCGTTGAGACAATGAAAGGCGTATTACAGTTTTGGCTCAATTTAGGTGTTGATGGTTTTAGGATTGATGCTGTTCCAACGTTATTTGAAGTTGATAAGAGCTCGAATGGAGATTACCCTGATGAGCCACGCAATTCATGGAATAACGATCCAAATGATCCGAGTTATTTGAATCACATTTATACGCAAGACCAGCCAGAGACCATTGATATGGTGTATCAGTGGAGGACGGTCATGGATGACTTTCAAAAGGAGAATGGTGGTGATACGAGAGTGATAATGACAGAATCATATTCAGCAATTAACATTGTGATGCAATATTATGGAAATAGTACACATGAAGGTGCTCATATGCCCTTCAATTTTCAAATCATCATGAGTTTGAATAACAATTCAAATGCATATGAGTTGAAACGAATATGTGATACATGGATGTTGAATATGCCGAAAGGAAGGACACCAAACTGGGTGGTGAGTTATCATTTTTGTGTATCTCATTCAAAAAACCTTATCTTTTCATTTCAGATGGGAAATCACGATCAAAATCGTGTAGGCTCCCGCATAGGCTCAGATCGCATCGATATGATGAATATGGTCCTCTTATCCCTTTCCGGTGCTTCTGTCACATACATGGGCGAAGAAATCGGAATGACTGACGTATGGATTTCATGGAAAGACACAAAAGATCCACAAGCTTGTAACACAAACTCGTCAGTCTATTGGAAGTACTCACGTGATCCTGAACGCACGCCATTTCAATGGAACAACACAATTTCAGCCGGATTTTCCACAACTAACAACACCTGGTTACCAGTTGCACCAGATTACAATGAAACAAACGTGATGAATGAAGATAAAACAAATAAAAGTCATTTAAAAATTTATGAAAAATTGATGAAATTAAGACAAACAGATACATTTAAATATGGATCTCTTTACACTGAGTCTGTGAATCAAAATATTTTTGCTATTGTTCGTGCCTTGGACGGTGCTGACACATTCATAACTTTAATTAATTACTGGAATGAACATGAAAATGTTGACATTTCACATTTAGGTGACTTTGAGCATTCATTAACGTATGAGATTGTGAGTACAAACTCTGATCATGTGGAAGGTGAGACTGTGGATGCAAGATCTGTGCTATTTCAACCCAAGGAGTCATTTGTACTGAAATACACACAAAATAAGGAAACGATAAGTGACGATGAATATTATAAATATGAGGTCGTATTCAGTGATTATTGAAAAGTACTCTAAAAAATTATCAATTCAATTTAATTTAATTTAACTTTTTTAACCATACCAAACTTAGGAACTTAGAACAAAAAAAAATAAAAGAAAAACTTTTATATGAAATTTCTTATTAATGTATTGTTTCAAAGTAAAACAAAGAAAAAAAATAAATAAAAACACTTAAATTTCCCATAAAAGAGAAGGCAGTCATCCTTCATCGAGCAAGTTATATGAACTGAAACGGACTTTCCTTTTATTTTAATGTATTTTATTACATTTTACTCTAAATTCTCTCATTTCATGTAAGTACATTTGAAGCCATTACATTATTTTTTATTCAATAATTCGATTACAACTTTTTTTTTACTACATTTTTTTCATTTTCTGTTAAGATTTTCTTGAACTTTCTTTTTTTTATTTTTTTTTTTAAATGTATAAAAAGTACATTATTTTTCTTTCTTCATCTTCTAAAGTAATGTGAAGAGATTACAACCGTATTTTGTTGTTATTTTGTGTTTTATTATCGTTGTTGTGACTTTTTTCACTTATATGATGATGATGGTGAAAAATAAGAACGTCGTTGAAAAAGATGAGAGAATTGAATTGAAATAAATTGTCTTACAAAAAAATTTTCTTCAGTTAACGCTGAAATGGAAAATGAAAACAGTGAGCAAAGGGACCTGCGATTTCAAGCCATCTTGTGTGCACCTCAGCGTTTCCATCCTATTGATGGACCATGACTAGGAAAATCTTTCTCCGAAGCCTTTGCTTAACTTTCGCTTTTCATTCACACAGTATTTGTTAAGACGATTCATCCTAGTCAAAAACCGATTAACAATAGTTCCTTTCTGGTCAAAGGCTCGTTCATACAATAATTGGTCAAGCGGATCTCTATTGAGAGAATTTCACCGTGTCTTTGATTAAGCCTGCTTCAATTCATACAATTTTTGCCTTCAATTTTACAATTATCTGATCAGATTAACCAACTTCAATGAAAATTATTTTTTACATATAATCACATATATTTAAAAAAAATGGGAAATTCTAACCACTTCAGAAAAGTGCATTTCGATGGGACTCGTTTGTTTGAATATAATTAATTTTTAATATTAATAATTATAAATTAATAAATGGCCAAATGTTTTTTCACTGAAAATAACCGCCTTTTTGAAAATAACTGCCATTTGGAAAATAACTGTCATTTTGAAAATAACCGCCATTTTGAAAATAACTGTCATTTTGAAAATAACCGCCATTTTGAAAATAACTGTCATTTTGAAAATATTCGCCATTTTGGAAATTTAAAAAAAAATCGAACATTTTGGGCTTTTGACCATTTTCAGGCTCTGGAGCCTAATTCTTAAGCCCAACTTCTGAGCCCAATTCCTGAGTCTTATATCATTGCCATTAAATTAAAATTAATTTTAGTAAACTTCTCCACCCAAAAAAAAAATTAATTATATTTTTAAAATATTAACCGTTTTTAACGGTTTTTCAGGCTTCGGAGGCTCTAGAGCCCAATCCATGAGCCCAATCTCTAATGAGTTTAAAATCATCCTTAAGGCCTCCTCCTTAAGGAGTCTAATAAAAAAAACTGACCTCGCTCCAATGGACCATTCCGGAGTTATGGATAGCGATCAGTGACAGAGTGACGGCGGACAAACCGTCTGTAATAGTGCATTTTTTCTTACGAAATGCACTCATAAGACCATAATTTCACAATTGAAACATTTTAATAATAATAATAATCATCCACCCACAAACAATTCTCACAAAAAAAAAACCTCTAACAATTGCTCATAAAATAGAAGCTTAGGATCTTTAACTATTAAACTTCATCTCATTTACAAGTCAACCACATTTTGCACAAAACACAATTATAACAACAATTCTTCGGTAATGTGACACAAATCCGTGATATAACATAAAACACTCAATTTAAAATGGGATTAAAATTCACTTTCTGTAAATACAATATTGTGCAGTTAACAATCAATTTTTTAATGTAAAAAGAAATAACAATAAACTTTAAATGGAATATGTAAAATATAAAATGTAGGTACTTGAACATAAGCTCACCCGAAATGACTCGTGCTTTATCCATCAATTGAGTATTATTTTTCAATAAAATTCAAAATAATAAATAATTTTTGCATTGAAATTTCTGTTATGATTCTGATTAACTTGAGATAATTGAAATGAAAATTTTCTGAAACTGGAAATTACAGTTCAAATAAATAATTTAATGAACAAATATTTTATCTTTAAAAAGCTACATTTCAATTTTCATTCAATTAATTATCCGAAATATTACATGATTTACTATTTATTAATGTTATTTCTGTATTTAAAGTGTATTAGAAGTATTTTAAACATAGCTAAATTTAATCGAAGGTTATCATGAGTTAAATGCATAAGTGCATTTCTATGATCGAGTTCTCTTATAAAATAGAATTTGTGTATCATCAGCAGGGGCGGATTGAAAATTACTAACGGCCCTGGCATTCTGTATGACTTTCTTTAAAATTTACGCTAAACTTCACTTTTACAAGACGATCGACTGCGGCCTTTCTAGCATTTGCCAGATTGTCCGTATGGCCAATCCGCCACCGATCTTCAGAAAATATTTCACCATACTGACATTCATTAAGTGAGTCCTATTATCACATTTTTCTATGAATCAACATTCAATAAACTGAAAAGATACACGACAACCTAAGAACAAGTTCATGTAGTTGATTGTAATAATTTATGACAAACAAGAAACATTTTACAAGTTATTTTAATTTCAGCGTTGAACGAATTGAGTTTATTTATTTACATTGCTTAAATTATTAATATGAGATATGAGATAATTAATATTATGTAACAACAAAAATAAAGGTTGTTCAATTTTTTTAAGTGCAATACTTCAAGTCATAATAATTAGCATTAAATCTCAAATTCATATTCGCAGGTGACTTTTTTTTTAACATAAATGCATCCATTATGAATTTTTTATTTTCATTTTTAAAAACAATAAGACATTTTAATATTGAAAACCTTTCATCAACCCTCATTCAAATTCTTATTTAAATGTAAGCGAATAATATTCGTGCTTACACGGTTAGAAGAAAACGTGCCGCTGGAGTGCCGCATTTAGTGCCGCTAGCGGCACTAAAGTGCCGGAGCGCGGCATTGCACGGCACTCCAGCGGCACTACATTTTTATCGAATTTTTCACTTAAAACTAAGATTTTGATAATTAGAAAAGGCTTAAAGCTCATACTTTTTTCAAGAAAAATTATTATTTTTCGAAAGCCCCCATGTTTCCGTATTTTTTTTTACATGACTCAAACTCGTGGAAATTAATATTCGAGTGATTTCAACTCGTGGAAATGAAGTTTTGAGCGATCTAAATTCGCGGAAATGAAAATTTGACTTTTTTAAACTCGTGGATAATAAAATTCGAGCGATTTCAACTCGTGGATTGTAAAATTCAAACATTCAACTCGTGCAAATTAATATTCGAGCAATTTCAACTCTTGGAAATGAATATTATTTTTTTTAACTCGTGGATTTAATATTCGGTGAATGTGGATAATAATATTAATTTCCACGAGTAGAAATTACTTGAATTTTACTATCCAGGAGTAGAAATTGCTGGAATTTTACTATCCACGAGTTGAAATCGCTCGA